>JADGKB010000057.1:0-92599 GCA_027604185.1 Boothiomyces macroporosus
CTCCCTCCACCGCGCCACAAACTGGCAATGAAACTAACAATGAGAAACACATCCTGAATGGGTTTTATTTATTAAAATTTCATGGATGAATTTTTGGTTCTTGAACAGGGTCCTTTACACAATTTGTTTTTGTTTTCATTGTAGTAATTTGGTAGAATTCCTTCATGCAGCTCCTGTAGAGAATCGATAAATTTTGTTTCATTTCCAGAGTGGCATGTATAGTAACATAAAACAATGGGTTTGATTGTTTTGTAATAGTGGTTTTCAGCCGCCTTTGTTAGTTTGTTCAAGATCAAACGCCCGTTTCCCATGCGCGAAAGTGATTCAAAATCCTCAAGTACAAGTCGAAGTTTCATTGTGGCTACGATTAGTACAGTTTTACGAGTTAGGTTGTCCTTCGAGTTCATGATTGTAAGTCTGTTGGGAAAGTCCTGATCTCTCCCTGTGTATCTTATTTTTGAATCACCTTCACCAGCCTTCTTACGCAATCGACCAACACCACTTGATTGCGATACTTCAGGTTGATTTACTGGATTGCTAGTCTCGAGTACTACAGTTTGATTTAATGAATTGGTTATTTGAGGCGGTTGATTAGTAGATGGTACCAATTCTGTTTCCACGCTATGTGTTTCGTGTGTTTGCTCTATTGAATTAGCAGTAGGGTACCTGTACGATCCTTATTGAAAGTTGACAAAATCCCCTCACTTCTTGCCAAATTCAGCAATTCCTTTAAATCCTCAAGTGCTTCACTTTGTAGATGGTACTTTTCTCTAAATTTTTCTATAGCTTCGGCGCTGCTGGACTTTGCCTTGAACTTTGTTGCTGCCTGTATCACAGTGAACAAGGAAAGATTTTTTGCGTTAGAACCAAGGCCACATTTCTCTTCCACAAAGTCCTTTGCTACCTAAAATCAAGAGCAAATTACTGTATATAACTCGGTAGGATTTGAGTGCTCTACATAATTGAAATTACTTTGATTGCTGACGAAGCAGGGCTTCCATTCTCCTACTAAAGTCTGTGGTTTGGTTGTGCTATAATTGGCCATTGCAAACTGAGTTCTTGCGTCTAGCTCATATTTCACTGCGCTATTAGTATCACTGTGTCTTGCTGATTGCATTATTCTGGAATAAGCAGCGTTCGAGTTATCCTTTGAACCCCAGATTGCAAACAGATACCCGGTTTTTCTTAAGCAGTGTGTTCCCCATTTTTTTTTAATCCTACTTTCTTTAATTTTTGTATGGACCACTTTTTTACATAATGAATCAATTTTGTTGTTGAATTTATCGTAAGTTAGAGACGTGGAGAATACTCCGTCTGGCGGTGGATTTTCGATTTCAGAAATATCGGGAAATAGCGGTCCATCTTTAATTTGCAGATAGTATACGTATACCAAAAGATGCCTGATTGGACACAGTAAAGTATTGTCGTTGTCTGCCCACAAAAGTAGATGAACAGGTGTTGTGTCGGTTTTACCTTTAACTTTAACCAGTAATCCTTCAAGCACACCATCCTGGAATATGGAACCTTCCAAATCAATACTGTCAATCGTCAAACCCTGTGTGTTATCTTTGTCACTCCTTATGGCTTCTTCACTTCTCAGGAACAGTTTAATCGACAGAATCATGAGCACATAAAATTGTAATCCTGGGAGATTGTCGAAGAGTAATCTTTCCCTAATTCTCAGTACATACATTGGAGTTAAAGGAATTGCACCATTCACAGGATTCACACTTTGGACTTTCAATAAATGGTGCTTGTCATCTTTCCAGAACCTCCCTTACATAAGTAATAATTACCTAGAGATGGGTTTCCTTTTCTTCGCGGCCTTGGATCCCCAACATGTGCATTGCAGGACATGCCGCCCTTTTCATTCACCACTTTAAAACATTCCTCACATTCCCTGGTGTAGCGGCCATCCTCATCAAATTGTTGATGGATCTTTGTTATTACGGAGTTGAATCGCTTTACATTTGTCTGTGCCTTCCAACCACCTTGGCAGATTACTGGACGATTTCCTACATCGACAACGATTTCTCCATAAAAATCTTTCAATACTTTACCCTTGTTGGTTTCATCCTTGAATTTCAAAATGAGGGCCAAGTCAGAATCACACATGGAGGGAGGATTAAGCGGTGGTTCATCCATCAACATTAAAAGATTTTCGTATCTACCTGTGTTCTTGAAGAAGTACTTCATCAGTTTAATAGCCCCTTCATCCATGTCTTTTGTGCTTTGTGCACTGCTTGTCTTTGGTACATACTTGGTTGATCGTGTTGGAAATACAAGACCATACTTTTCGACTACCTTACCTACCCCAATTTTTGCTAGTTTCTCAATTTCTTTGTCTACAATATACAGCTCCTTTGGCGCTTTTTCTATTTTAAGAATTGCTTACTTTTTTTTACTACTGGTGCATGTTTTTTGGCATGGTTGACTGGAATTCCTACATTGCCTCTGGACAAAAAATCCCATTTTAAAAATTTATTATATATATAAAAAAAATAAACAAAATTAGCACTAGTCGTTTGCCATATTGTTCAACATAGTTCTCTACAGCTTTATTTTTAGCACACCGTGAATTAAATGTCTCTTGTTTCCCTTTCTGACAGGGTGGATTTTTGCTTATTTAATGATAAAGAACTTGAGGTATATTGTAGTTTAAAGTAGGGATTTAGATCACTGATTGGAAGTAGACTGGATGTGCAGGAATCCACTTTAAACTTTCCACTTATATGTCTGAAAGTTTCTTGTTAAAGCACCTATCTATAGAGAACCAAACAGCATACTTCACCTTCATGATAAGCTGCTTCTGAAAAAATCATATTCCGATATCATTTCAGACCTTTATCGAGTTTTAAATATTCTAAGCTCCAATCAAACTACATCAACGAAAAAGTTTGGTCATTTGCACTTGTCTGGCGCTAAATCTTGGTCATGAAGAGACAACTGATGAAAAGTTGGTTTTGTTGTCAAATTGCCCTATTCGAAAAAACAATTATAACATCAAGAAAGAAGGTAGTATTCTTTTCTAAAGTTTCTTATCGACAACCTTTCCAAATTAGTAGAATCCAATCTTAAAAGATGGGGAAAAATGTACCGAAAAAATAGAAAACCTGAACTGTATCAACAAAATTGATTTGTTAAAACCATGTCAAGAAAATTCAAGAACTAAATCATCTAATGAATGTAATGGCTATCATACCTTATTTTGGGTAAGTTAATATTTGAGCCTAACATTGTATAAATGATCATATCTTTATGATATAAACAAATATTGCATAGAACTTCAGGGCTAAATACAGAGAACTAATTCAAACCTAGCTATTTCGAAAAAAAAACGACCGCTGCAGGGTTTGAACCTGCGCTCCCAAAGGGAAACGCCTTAGCAGGGCGCCGCGTTAACCACTCCGCCAAACGGTCACGAAAACAAAAATATCCTATAAATAATAAACTAATTTCAGTTTTCTCAAAATAGAACTAAATG
Source organism: Boothiomyces macroporosus (assembly GCA_027604185.1). NCBI lineage: Eukaryota > Fungi > Chytridiomycota > Chytridiomycetes > Rhizophydiales > Terramycetaceae > Boothiomyces > Boothiomyces macroporosus. The sequence continues at coordinate 3,485 of JADGKB010000057.1, forward strand.
GCGATTGGAAAGCAAATTAAGTTTATTATTATGACTCTGCTAGAATTCTTAGATATGTTTGAGCTTTTGACATCATTGGAGTTACTTTTGAAGCGGATCAAACTTTCATAAAGTTCGTTTCAATAAATTCGATCAATCTTCAATTTACTGTGATTCATGGTATTGAAAATCAACTACTGATGTAATCCATCTCATTTGCACATTGCTGCTCTTTTCGCAAGTCAATGCATCCTTTGATATCGAGAAACCCATTGTAATTACAGGAACAACATACTGAATGCAGTCAAATCTAACATCATTGCAGTACATACTTTTTACGAACGCGATGGTCTAGTTACTGCCGGAAATTTCTTTTGATCTCTAGTAATTCATGTAGTCCAAATTTAGTTGGTGGTATCAAGTTGTAAAAAACAATCATTTGTTTTCATGAATAATGCAAAAGTCTTTCAAATATGTATATAAAAGAATTTAATAATTAAAATCAACAAAAAGGAAATCAAAAAGTTTACTGAGACTTATTTATGCGAACATTACACAAAGATAACCAAGATTGATACCATGACATTGCTTAAGCAAAATTGAATTTCTAAATAATTAATAGAAGGTAGATTTATTATTTTTTTCGGTAAAGATATTAACTTTAGTGTTGAGAGGATATATTTGTCAAGGAAAGCGACCAGAAATTGAGGAAAATTCCTGATTAACCAGCTGTTGCCTTTCCTTTTTTCTGGGCTTCTTGAAACTGGTTCTTATCACAATTTTAAATGGGCAGCTTACGATCTTCACTGAGTGTAAACTGAGTAATTCCGCAAACTTACCTTTTCATATCTACAATATGGCAGGTCAAGTAATAATCTCCCCAGACCTTGATGTTTATGTTTTCAAACTTAAATATAATATATTCTTCTGTGGTGGAACGATCAGCGAACATTTGACCTGTGATAGTAAGATTACCAAATAAATTGCTGGAGAATGGAACTCGACTATATGGATAATTTTCTAGAATTGATACATTATCGTTTGTTTTAGGGCAATTCAAATAAGCATGGCATATAAATTGGTCAGAGTGTAACAATTTTAAAAAAGCATTACTTTTTGCTGAACGCTATTCCTCCGTAATACTAATTTGATTATCAAATTTGGATGGCTAAGTTCAGTTCGAATTACAGAATGGACTCTAGGTATGGAGATTTCAATCCAGCATCTCTTCCGATTACAGGTTGCTGTATAATTTGAACTTCAAATTCGGGTTTACGTTCTGTTTCCATTTTTGCAAACTTTTTACGTTGTGTTCATACAAAAATGTTATCAATTTCATACTATTTTTGAAGCAGGGTTAACCACAAATCATAAAAAGACGGCACATTTGCCTGGAATAGGGAGAATATGTAATAACTCACTTTTTTTAAGTATTTCATTATCTTTAGTGGTAGCAACAGTCTTTAATTTTAACAAAGATTAATAGTGTAATGGTGAAATAGATAGTTCTTCAAATTGCGACTTGTGAAAATGTACACTTGGCTGTTTTGGTTTTCATCTTTTCAAACAGTGATGTAGAAAATAATCCAGTTACAGGAAATGCTTTTTGTTTCACTTAACTGTCTTTGATGAAATTAGACAAGAACCTAGTCTGTACTGTCATTTGTACTGGCTATTCGTTGTTTTTATTTGTACTGACGGAGCTCGATAGGTGTTGATTTTAACATCGAAATGACTCTGCTTTTTGTGGATGCAATAGATCTAACAATGTCCAGCTTTCCAAGGATATTATTCAGGCTATTTGATATATTGAATTTCCTCCATGAACTCATAGTTAAATAATCGGTTACTGTTTATTTAATTTGACCCATTTTTGATATTATACCATTGTACAAAAAAATTTTGGAAAAATCATTTTTTGAGCCATTTTACGAAAAATTTAATGAAGCAGCTTTATCACCGCTTTAATTCAACTGACTGGTATTAACAATGTTGGGGCTCGCATAACATTCAGCTATACAAAGAAGTAAAGGAATTGGATGGTTTCTACTATTGCAGACAAATAATTTTTTAGCAGGGATTGTGGACAAAATGAATTCCTCTGACATTACTGAACAAAAAAGCAATAATTGATGTTTTATTGAATAAATTCAAATGCAATTTACGAAACCCACTTGTAATTGTTACTTGCTGACCTTTAATAGGGAGGGCAGACTGTTTATAATAGATCCATTAGCCTTAAACTATTCAATGGATTACTGCTGTTCTGCAATTCCATAAAACATTAACTTTTAATTAGTTTATTATTTATAGGATATTTTTGTTTTCGTGACCGTTTGGCGGAGTGGTTAACGCGGCGCCCTGCTAAGGCGTTTCCCTTTGGGAGCGCAGGTTCAAACCCTGCAGCGGTCGTACTTTTTTCGATTTCGTTTCTAAAATCAGCTTTGTATCAAAAACTTTATTTTAACCATCAACAGATTAATTGATTTTTAGCGGTCAGCATAGACATTCCAGACAAACAACCATGGTCTGGTTCGGTAGAGTTAAAGTGAGTGCATAGTGGCACATTTGCTCCCATCTGTGGATTGTTGTTGTTTGCCATTAGTTTGTCATTGTTGATATTGGAGGTAGAATTTTTGATATCAAAAGCAATGTTTACTTGAGAAGGAATATTAAAGTTGGAGTACAACGTGCAGGTACGGTGGTCTGGATCGGTAGTGAATTTCCATACCCAAGAAGTGCAGTTAGCTGGAGATTGAGCACATCGTTCAAAGCAATCTTTAGCAGACTTGATTCCATCATTGAAGGTGAGATCCACTTCACTAGTTACGCCAGTGATATCGTAACCCCATACATATCTGGTACATCCACGAGGGGCTAGAGGAGACTTGAACAGGACGGGAATATCGTCGCTGTCACGCTTTGACATTGGTCCAGCACTAACTAGCGCATTCAAAAGCAACAAGATAGCAAAAGTTTCCATTATCGATACCGATTTGTGTTGTTCAATTTATAGATTGTTTTGCATAATGTCTCCAAACAAACATTGGCACACAGGACAGCCCAGTTTGTTTCTCTTACTTTAAAAGCAATCGGATACCGCTCAAATGCATGAATTTTATTTCCTTTGAATATCATAAATAACTTGTTTCTGATAGAGTGCCAAATACAGGTTTTACCAAGCTAAACCCGATTTTTGGCTCGCTCAGACAACAAACAATACCGCCGCATTTGGTCAATATTCATGCTGATGAATGAGACAAGTAATTAATATAGATTGATTTATAAATTATTATACTATACTAAAAACAGTAGTCGCAACTTCCATTTCATACCCCGTCGACAATTGTGGCCTTTGCTTATACCTGACTTTCAGTCTTTCCCGAAGACATTTTAGTAACTCGATGCAAGTGATGGTGTCATTATGCTCTCTAAGAATTTGAACCATATGAAAAGTCATGGCTCCATAGCTTTCTCCATTCGATCCAGTTACATATTCCGCGCTTTGCTGGTTATCTTGACATCCACTAACCATAATAATCTGTGCATTGGTAGCCTTATCCTTATCTACTTGCACAATTGGTTTCTTGAAGAAAAAACGTTCAAGTTTTCCAGTATGATTAGACTTCATTATCGGTTTCAAGGATCCATCTAGTGAATAATTGTAAGCTAATCCAAGCATTGAGCCTGAATGACAGCAATCAAAGATTGACATTAGCTTACACCCTTTTGGTAGTGGCTTTACCATCAATTCGTAAATCTCTGATTCAGAAATCATGCCTCGTCGAAAATGGTCAATTGGAAACAGTGCGTTTTCATTTGTTCCGTCCTTTTCTAGATTAACTAAATGTACTTGGTTTTAGTGCAGCATGGCCACTGAAATGGAAAAAGAATGAGTCGCCTTCTCGAGCATCAGCAACGAGCCATGAGAATGCCTTGATTATATACTTGCGGTAAGGATAGCTATCAGTTGCTTTTGGTTTATCCTCGTTCATGACCATGATATCTTGATAGCCAATCAAAGTCAAATAATTGTAAATTAAATTGGTATCGTTAATGCAGCCATTCAGCTCATATTTTTGTCCTCTATAGTTTATTCCAATAACCAGCGCTCGTTTAATTGGAGGTCGAGGCCCAAAGGTGGGTATCGTTTCTTTCAGCACTTTTTGGTCGAGAACAGATACCACCTTTGATGGATCAACTTGCTTTTCTGGAATTACTCCTTTGTTGAAGAATGCCTAACGTTATATCTTTGCTACCTTCAACATCAAAATTTGAAACTTTTTCAAACAAGAAATGGGGGCAAACAGCAAGCAATCACAGTGTCTTTATTTGGTTTTAGGATTCAATTTTCTGAATTCCGCTACTTTGACTCCAATTTTGTCTGTCAATTCCTTCTTGGTTTTTGGATAGAATCCTAGTTCAAACAAAAACTCGCAAAATACAAACAACGGTGCCAACACTAGAGCTTGGATTGGATCTTTAATGAATGCCGGAGCTCTTTTTTCGTATACTTGATGTCCATCTAAATTAGCAAATACAGTTACAGATTTGGAATGCCCAAGAAGTAAAATGGACTGCAGTCGCAATAACCATCGCTTTTTGAGTTCCGAAATGACTCAAGAACTTGTTTGCTCCGAATAACATTCCCCACAATATTGGGGTCATTAGCGCTCCAATTTGCTTATGAAGAGAGAGGTAATAAAGGTTGTAGATCGCTGTGAGAATGAATGCGCTGTTAATTGGTAATTGCTTGGACAATGCCCAAGTTGCAACCGTTGGTGTAGCAGACAACCAAACTTGGGCGGTTGCTAAAATAGTTGGAACAAAGATCATGTGGATCCTTTGGTTTCTATGTTAGTTGAATCTACGTTTTATTTGCATGGAATTCACCGTATTTTACAAACTGATATTGAAAGTTGAAGAGATTCATTTCAGAAAGAACAAGAGGTGAAAGAAATCATGCGTGGCGTGAACTTGAATTGCTTTGACAATGATTACCGCTGCCACGCGAATAACTGATCAATGACAAAAATACAAAGATAAAACTTGAATTTACTTGTTCTTTGGATGAGATTTACGATATTCTGCGACTTTGACGCCAATCTTGTTTGTCAAATCTTTCTTTGTTTGAGGAAAGAATCCCAAGTCAAACAGCATTTCGCAAAAGACAAAGAATGGTGCCAGCACTAGCGGCTGCACTGGATCTTTCAAGATTGCTGCGCTTCTCTTTTCGAATATTTCATGTCCGGCTATGTCAACTATGGTTACCAATTTGGACTGCCCATCCGACAAAGTGTAGGGCAGTTGCATACAACATTGCGTTTGGACCAAAGTAATCTGCAAATCTGTTTGCTGCGTATAAAAGACCCCACAGGTAAGGTGTGATGAGTAATCCAATCTGTTTGTGCAAGGCAAGATAATAAATGTTGTATAGCACTGTCAGGGCGAACGCTCCGTTGATTGGAATCAAACCAGAATGTGCCCAAGTGGCAAATGTAGGAGTTGCCGTTAACCATACCTGAGCAGTTGCCAATATAGTTGGGACAAATAACATATGAATCCTTTGATTTCTATCGTTATCTTTAATTACATTTTGTTGGAATGGAATTCACCGTATTTCACAAATTGGTATTGAAAGTTGAAGAGATTGAACATAGTAAGAGGTTCAACTACTGTGCCATAATGTGTCCTTTTATATGGTTGTTTACCAAGCCACGTTTGGCCGAAAATCGGAAAACCTGCACAAGACCAAAATCAGCTGCGTTACACCATTGACAACCAACTTTTTTCAATGTGAGTGAATATTACAGAGTTTTAATCAGCGAAAGCCAGTCCAGAGATTTGTTCAATATCTTTGTCGCCGGTACATTTATCTTGGTGAGTTTACACATCTCAGATAAGTTGAGATGAAATGGGTATGTCGTATAAGTTGAGATGAAATGGGTATGTCGGATAAGTTGAGATGAAATGGGTTTATAGCTTATTTCATGCTGATCAGAGTATATGCTGCGCCAACTAGAATTGCCATCACATTAAAGGTGGAGTTGTGACAGGGACCTTTGCGAATCAGAAATTTAGTGATGAGGCTATGGGAAAGAGTCTGGGAACTTAAGCCTGATATCTGTAGAACGCTCTATTTACCGATTAGTTAGTTTCAACCTCATCTGATTATCACAATGACTGCAAATAAAAACTAAAACAATGCAGCCTTTTGACATTCCATATTGAGAATTGATTACATCGATGAGTTTCTATACACGGGGGTACATTTGGCGCCTCAAATATTTAAATCTCTATAATTGCACAAAATCTATACGGAAAAATACCAAACTTTATCTGGAATGGTGCCAAAGAGAATCTCTATTGGCTGCTGGTAGTTTTCCTCTCATACTTTCTCGAATAAGCAAATCCACTTGTGAAAGCCCTTCGTCCGAAATTTCCAAATGGAGGCGTCTGTTCGCCTCTATCCATTGGAACAAATGACTGCTATTCAGGAATTTAAGAATATTGTCTTGTAATCACCTCTCAAGTAACCAAAACCAAGATTTTTAAACAACTCCCCTCCCAAAGTCGCTATTATATTTTGAAAACCTGCAGCATTAATCGACGATCCACTTTCATTGAATTTTTCAAGGAGGCGGCTCACACATCAATTGCGCCTCTTATCCTATTAAAGCATCGTTTTGCTTAAATGGAAATCTACTAGATAGCAAAGAGATGCACAACACTACAGTCTTGCTCACTGAAGGTTTCCTAAGCGTGAAACCAAGCATTATAAGCAGTGCCGAAATCATCTGCATTTTCATGTTTGGTGGAGCGTTTCATTTGACATATTTTGCACTGATAGAAAACAAGTTGGTAAGTACAATTTAAATTAGTCAAAATCTTCAAAGTTACGTTCCCATTATATGAATTTCATTTTTGGAGAATGGATTGATTTGATTGCTCATGCCGTATGGATGTACCTCGTTGCAGATTTCAATCCTGAGTGGATCTATGTTGGGTTTGAAGTACAGCACATCCTTCTTTCTATTGTTCAAAGTGGAATAAGGTAATTGAAAAAGTAATCAAGAATCCAAATGACAACATTCATGTGTCAAACCATGAACATGGCTTCCTATGCGTTTTACCTCATCATGGCAATTCCGTATCTTTTTAGAATACTTTGGACAGTTGTTATGGTGTATGTAACCATACACTCACCAATTCCTGGTCTCAATCTGCTGCTATTGCTTGTTTGCGAAGCAATTTCCTTCCTACACGATTTATTGATTGTAAAGTATGCTGAGCTCAAACTGGCTCGTGGTGTTGACATTAGTTTCAAGGATTTGATCATTGAATGTATCCAACCACAAACCTTTTCCATCATCATGGTCTTTTCGCTTGGAGTTGCTCTTGCCTCTTTCGGCGAAGGCTTTGGATATGGATATCTCTCACCAACAGGTACAATGATTGCATCCGCTTCATGTAAGATTTAAACTCATCTTAGATTACACTTACCGCTCTGTATTGGTTGAACTCATTGACAACTATATCCTTCAGTTCAAATCTGGCAGAGGATTTGGCGAAGAGTCTCATTCAAAATCAGAAGTTGGTTACTCGTTTGGTAAATCTCACCATTCACAAATCTACAAGGAGAATGTTTTTGCTTGAATTGTTTTTAAAATAAATACTGTGAGGATTGTAATACTGTGGGGATTGTAATTACTAATTAAATGCGATTGCATGAAAATTCTCAGTTAATGCTAGACTGAATTTCAAAACTTTGTCGTGGAAATTATTTTTTTTTGAAAAACCTTAAAAATGGTGAGTGATAATTGACCACAGGGCAAGGTAAAACAGACAAAGAAATTCGCTCTAGTGAAGCGCATGATTGCAAAGAATGACCCCAGACTGTAACCATCGTTAACGTAGTAAAGCCAACCAAGAAAAGGAAAAACAAAAGGAAAAGAAAGAGACAGTCACTCACATTCCTCAAGTAGCTTCCTCACTCTTCTTTAAACACAACGAGGCTCTTGTACCGCCATATCAAGTTATAGTTGATACCAACTTTATCAATTTCTCTATTCAAAACAAGTTGGAAATGGTCAAGGCAATGATGGACTGTTTGTATGCCAAATGTAATATGAGTTAATTCAGGCATACCATGTATTACTGATTGCGTTATGGCTGAATTGGAAAAGATGGGAGAGAAATATCGCATTGCGCTAAAGTACCTCTTGCTAACAGTAGAGTTGCTAGAGACCCAAGGTTTGAAAGACTGCCATGTTCTCACAAAGGCACATATGCGGATGACTGCATTGTGAATAGGATTACACAGCACAGATGCTACATTGTTGCAACTTGCGATAGAGACTTGAAACGAAGAATCAGAAAAATCCCAGGTGTGCCAATCATGTACATTGCATCTAGAAAATACGCAATCGAAAGATTACCAGAAGTATTTATATTTAATGTAGGTTCCATTACTATGATTTCCTTTTAAACATGCTTGCTATTCGACCAAAAGTTCTAATTAATAAACAATTACCTTGTCAATGATGGTGTCAAGTATAGAGAAGCAGCAATACGGACTGGCATCATTGTCTTTACCAAAAAGTATGAACTAACCAGGTGCAGCATTGCCTTGGACTCTGGGTCGGGCTTTGGCAGGCCAAACACCTCCAGCATTTTACCGACTCTTCTATTCCCTTCTTCCAGAAACTCTTGCGGCACTGGATAATCGAAATCCAGGAATTCAAATGTATAGTAAATGAACGGGATGGGAACGATTGCAGTCAATTCATGCAAAAGTAGGAATGAGGAAAGATTCGCTCCAGGCTTCTGTTTCATCTCTTCATATACTTTTTTAAAAGAGTGTCTTGATATCCAGTTTTTTATCCTATTCATTGCTGGGAAAAAATTATCAGCACCCGCCAGAAAGTTTAAACCAAAATTCCAAATTCACAAAACAGAGCTGGCGCACCTTTTAGATCACAGAGAATGATCATGTTTGAAGTCTTTGGCTTGCGATTGATGAGCGCATCGTTACACAGAGAGGTCAAGCCACGGACGCCTAGAAAGCAAAAAACAGAGAATTATTTTTATACAGCAAATACTAATGGAAGTTGACACAAATGGGGAGGGAATTTTTGGATCTGAAAATATGAACTCTGCGGCACTAGTTCCTGTGCTGTCGGAAAAGGAAATTGACTATAGTATGGTTTATGGTACTATTTGATTTACAACAGCGCTATATACTTTTATTGCCAGTATGGATGGTCAAATAACCGTGGAAAAAGGACAGATGCTCGAGTTGCTTGACGACAGCAATTCCTACTGGTAAATTTGTTGCTTATTGCAGGTGGGCTGTCAAAAATGTGTCTAACGGAGAAGTAGAACAAAACTAACAACAGATTGGCTATATACCTGCTGAAAATATCGAAACGCCTCAAGAGAAACTAGCGAGATTTAATAAATCGAGGAATATAGACAATACACAGGCTAAAGATCAGGATAAATCATGGCCGAAACAAAAGCAAAACAAGACAAGACTGGTATTTGCAGAATATCATACGGAAATATATTTAGACGGAGAGAGTGAAGTCGGATCATCACTAGCTGAAGAATCGGAGAATTTCATGTCTTCTGCATCTGTAATAGTACAGAAACCTGTAGAGATACAGAAAAAGAGGCCAGGATTCCTGGGAGTACTATTTCATTCATGTTAGAATTTCTTTAAAGCGAAAAAGAAGGATAGTAAACAATTAAGCGAGCCTCGTCCAGTAGCACAGCAAAGTGTGCCCTCCAGCGGAGGGAGCAACGATGAACAACAGAACGTAATTCGATTTTAAATTAGACCCCGATCAACATTTTAAGAGTATATGCTGGCAATATCTCTTTAAATGCGACATTTAAAAGCGTTACTTTTAATGAAAGTTCAACTATTGAAGATTTAACTAGAAACACCCTAAAAAGATTCAGGGTTCCAAATGCAGTTGTTCAGGACTATTACCTAACAATTATGCACGTCAAGGATATGGGGAGTGGTAAAGACTCATTAAACTCAGAACGAGCATTGGACCCAAAGGAAAATATCAACGATATCCTGAATTCATTTAACGTATTATCTCTGAAACCAAATCCAAATACCCCTGATTCTCAGCTAGTCAGAGCACACCGGGCTGTAAAGATATTTTTGAACAAACAAATTGCTGGAGAATCAAAGCAACCACAAAAAGTATCCAAGAAAATACAAATAGCGGTAGATACTGGAAACAATCAAAAATTACAGTGGGAGATGATTGACATTGGACCACAAACTAATGCTGGGGAAGTTTTGGAAATGGCCAAGAATATATTTGCTTCTGGAGACGGGCAGTATGATATAATCAACCTCATGGATAGTAGTTAAATTTTAACTTAGAAAATATCATGGATGCAAATGTTGTTCTGATGCCGTTAGCAGATATTGCGGGGAAATCTAACCAATATTTGCCACTTGTTTTCAGAAAACTGCCTAATATTCTGCCAGGCGTGCCAATATCTGAGTCTCCCAAGGACACTTTGGATAATTTGGAATTCAATGAAACCAAGACAAATATTCAACCTCCTAGGAAACAAACTGGAATCAGACCATCTTCTCCCGACGCAAGTCTACAGGAAAGAGCTAATATCAGAATAGATACCAAAGTACCAACCCGCAAAGAAAGAAGTGTTCCACCTAAATCTGGGGCAAGGAATACTTCAAATGCCAAGATGGATCTTACAATGCTACAAGAATCACTCTCATCCTTTATGGGAGGTGATTATCTCGCCCCAACAGTAACAGAACCAGTAAAGGAAAAGGATCCATTCAACTTTGATTTGATGCTGGATAACTTGGACCAAACTATTTCTCGGAGACTGGAAAATGAGCCATCTTTGGATAAAGTGTTGGATAATCTTCAGAAAAGCATTGATGCTATTTTGACTGCAGAGTTTGAAAAAACCACCACCGAAAGACGAACCTCGAGACTTTCCATCCTTTACAATCTCAAACCGAACGAAACAGAGGTTGTTGATGTTGGAAAACTATTCCAAGATTTCAAAAAGACAAGCGCAAATGTTGCAGAGATAGATTCAGTAAGTTTGCGTTAAACATAGCATCTGAACCAATTACTATTGAGGGCTTTGCAAAAGTATGGGGTTGCTGCTCAATGAATTCATACCGTGTATAAATATAAAAACTTTTCTAATTTTTCACTATCACTATGAACGTCATAAAAAACACTGGTCAGAAATTGGGTGAAATTACACACCACACTCAGAATGCAGCCACGAAACTAGCTCAAGATCTCGAGTTGGATAAAAAAGCTGTCGAATTAAAAGATAAAGCAGTTGCCTCGTATGAAAATAACACTGGCAGATCAGCTAAAGTTGATGGAAGTGTATTAAAATATTCTGCGATGGCAACAGCTGGAGCAATCGCAATAACAACGCTTCCTACAGTGGTGATCGCGGGTGCTGTTGGAGCGACTGTAGTAGCTGGCGTTGCGGGAAATGCAAATGCGTTGAAAGAATCCTACTCACAAAAGACCGGTCGAGATGGAGATAGGGATATCCAAGTTGTAAAAGATGGCACACAAAAGGTGGTCCATGCCGGCAAAGAATTCTCTGCGTCATTTAAAGAAGGTTATAACTCTGTGGAACATCAGCAGTTAAAATAAACGCGATTTTTTATCATTTCATAATGTCAGTTTCCCTGAAAATATACTTGGTGGATTTAGGGTCTGTCAAGACATGTCAAGTTGAAATTATTTAACATAGTACTCTACTGACATGTATATTACCGATATTTGTAAAGATATTAGGCAGAAATTCAATTATGGCGAAGGCGGCCTCGACCACGGCTTGCTATTCAAAGAGCAAGGCATTTGGCTAGCCTCGAACAAAATGCTAGGGCACTATGATCTCAAATATGGCGATACGCTGGATTTTCGAAAGAAGCACCGTGTTTTAAAAGTCAAGACACTAGATGAAAGCATCAAGAATATCCTTGTAGACGAAAGTACCACAGTCAAATCTATCACTGAAGTTATTTGCAACAAAATTGGTACGTAGTGATAATATCAGGTTTAGCAAATCCAGAAGAATATTCATTGATGAAGGAAGAGCCAATCGAAGTAAATCCGAAGAAGGAAAAGGAAAAAAAGAAAGGAAAGGAGGCCAATATCAAGAGCGATGCTCGTACTTTTGTTTAATATTAGAGGGCTGGCTTAATCCTGACAAGACCTTGCGCGAGCAAGGAATGACAGAAGAGGACTATGTAATTCTCAAAAAGAAATTCTTTGTAACGGACCAAAATGTGGATAGATCTGACCCTGTCCAATTGGTAATGATGTATACGCAGGCATACGAAATGGTTATTTCAGGAAAGCATCCATGTACTCCTGAAGAAGCTGCACAATTCGGAGGAATTGAGATGCAAATCAAATTCGGGAATCAAGATCCAGAAAGGCACAGGGTTGGTTTTGTAAAGTAATACACGAAATAACGTAGAATGAAAGACTTTCTTCCCCCTGAATATGTAAAGAATAAGGAAGTTGAAAAAGCAGTCTATAGGGAGCATAGCATGCTTAAAGGAACAACCGAATTGAATGCCAAATTCAGATATGTTCAGCTAATGCGTTCTCTGAAAAGTTATGGGACTTCATTCTTTGTTGTCAAAGAGCCCGCAGACAAAGCCAAAAAGAAAAAGGCAGAGACTATTTTGCTGGGTGTAACAAAAAATAGTATCATTCGCATGAACACCGAGACTAAGCAAGTTCTAACTGAGTGGAAACTCACCCATTTGAGGAGATGGGCAGCGACAACCAAGAGGTACAGATTACTAACCAAGCTTTACTTTGGACTTTGGTGATTATGCGGATACATATTACCAGGTTGAAACAGATGAAGGAGAAGAAATATCTAGATTGATTGCTGGATACATTGATATTTTAATTAAGAGACGTAATCTATTGACTACCACCACAAACACCTCGAATGTTGAAGAACAGGCCGTTGTTGAAGACTACGTACGCCCAGGTCGTGCTAATAATGTCGCTGTTGTGTCTAACCAAGCAGTTACTAGACAAGCAAAAGTTGGAGGAGCTAAAGATGTTGAAGTTGGGTACGGTTCAGCTATTGAAACAAGAAAGACATATGGACAAGTTGGTGCGAATTTGGAAACCATGGAAAATCAAAACAAAGTTGTTGGTCAAATCAAGAATGCTATGGCATTGATGGGTCAATATTCTAAAGACCTTGCTAATCCAGCTCCTTCGTTGCCGCCTTCGAAAGATCCTGCTACCCTTTCCTGGAGAAATGACACTAGAGATATCAATTCAGAGGCGCTCGCTTCACAACTGTGCATGATGCTGTCGGGAATTAGTGCGATGCTAATGGAGGCAAACGGCAATATCGATAAAATGAACTATGAAGCAATTGGATCGAAAATTTCGTATATAGTATCTTCTTCTGGACAAGCCACGCAGTCACTAAGAAATCTAGGTGGACTAACAACCGATGATACAGCTCAAGAAGATTTACACGCTGCTGGTAAAGGAATAATGGATGCTACCGTTGCACTCTTACAAGAGCTAATTCCAATAGTTTCGGGCCACTTGTCTCTAACAGAGCTGCACGCATCGGCTAGCAAGGTGGCTGTTTTGTGCTCCAATTTGCTCGAAAAGATTGATCATCTTGATGTCAGTGAAATAAATCAAAGTGAGCTCTTAAATGCCGCTGCTGAAGTAGGAAATGCCGTTTCAAACTTGGCCATTGTAGGGAAAAAAGTTGCAAATATGGTGTCTCCCGACATGAAGGAAAATATGCTAGGGGATATCAAAGAATCGTCAGATACTGCCACCCTTTTATCTGGAGTAACCGTGACCATTGCGCCAGTAATGCTTGACCCTCTTAGCAGAGAACAGCTTTTCGAATCTGCAATTTACATGAGAGACAGAGCCAATACCATCCATAATTATTCTGAAAATATCCAAGACAAAGATTTAGTCCAACTTCTTCAAAAAGCAATAATGGATACTGAAGATGCCTTGGCATTTTTAGTGGAAAAAGCTAGAAATGTGGATTACAATATTGATTTTGAAATTGAATCTTACCACGATCAAATTCAAAATAGTTGTTTAGACATGGAGAACAATATTGACACTCGTGAAGAATTATTTGCAGCAGCAAAGGACTTGACAGTGAATGGAACGAGAATGGTTGAGGTGTTAAAAATCAAAGCAAGTCAGCTCCCAGACGAAGTTGAAAACCTGAAATTACAGGACTTGGCGAAAGAACTATCTGATTTGATCGCCAAGATGGTGGCATCAACTAAAACAGTAATTTCAAATCCAAATGATTCTTCTGCAAAGCAAGAGTTACTGTCGGTTGTTGATGAAATCAAAGCAAAAGATTTGACGATTTGTACACCGTATTTGCGAGCAAACATGGTTCAGCATTTGCTTCGGGCATTCAGAGGTACAATTTCAGGGGCAAATCATGTAATTTCCACGTCAAGGCAGACTGCAGCTTTAAATAATGATCGTGCAAGTCAGATCCAGTTGAATAAAGCTGGGCAAGGTGTCGTTGAAAGAATTCCAAAATCGGTAAAGAGTATGAGAGAAATGAAAGGAAATCCTAACGACTACATACTCAGATTTAAATTAATTCACGCTGCAAAAGAGTTCATCAATCCTTCGGATAATCTCATTTCAGCTTCTGACGCAGCAATTAACAACGTAGCTGATCCTATCGGTAAAGAGCAGCTACATAATCATACTAGACAATTGGCGCAAGAATTGGAGACTCTAAAGAATTTGTTGGCTGTAGCCGAGCAAATGTTTGACGAAGAAGAATTACAAGCAGCGATGGAAACTCTCCGAAGTCCTGTAAACGCAACATTTGAACCTGCACCGGTTGAATTGTCTGCGGAAGACTGCGAAAAGAATATTAACGATCATGCAAAATCATTTATTCATTCTGTTGGACAAATCTTGGATGCAGTTGAAATCGAAGATACATTTGGAGCACGATTAGGAGTCACTGATTCCGTGTCAGAATTACAGCAAATCGACAAACTTTTAAACCCATTTATCAACGGGACAGACGACGAAAATCTTAGAAGTGATTTGCTACAGGCTTCATCAAAGATTAAGCTGTCTTTGGCAAATTTAATTGATGGAGTAGCCAAAAACAAGTCTTTGAATTTGACAAATGAGCTTGCTAGTACAAAAGAAGCCATGCAAACATTATTGGATAACTTGCCAATGCAACGTGTCATTAACGAAACACTTGGAAATATCAAGCAAATGTCAACCAATATTAAAAATGTTGAAAGTGTTTCAATAAAAACAGCTGCTGGGAACACTTCCGATATAGACAAGTCAGAAATCCAAGGGCTACTGCTTGTGGCAGCAAATGATCTTACTTCAGCTACTCAAGCCTTAGTCAAAGGGGCAAAAAATGACGTCGCTACTCTGATGAAGAAAGTCGAAGCTCTTGAAGGGTCGTATGGTAAATTGATCAAAGTCACTGGGAAAATCCAAGATGCTGCGGTTCAAAACTCTGTTACAAGTTTAGGAGAAGAATGCGATAGTTTTTTGAAAACTCTAAAATCTTCCATGATGGATTCAGAAAATATTGGTTTTCATTATCAATTGGTATCTGCAGCAAAAGCTGTTGGTGAAACTGTGGACGGTATGCTTGGTGCATTTTCAGGTGATAAATCTGGCTTTGAAAATTGCAACAAAGCCAAGCAAATATTAAATGAAGCTGCTATCGCAGTTGCTGAAGTAAACCAGTATCCAAAGACCAAGGTCCACTATGGTGACGCGAAACATACTGCTGAAAATTCAGTGGAAAAAATGAATGATATAGAACGCAAATTAGGAAAAGCAAGCGATCCTGCCGAAATCTCCTCCCAAATTTTAGATTTGTCTAATGTAGTTCATCAGTTGATTAGCAACGCGATACGAGCGACCCAAGCCATCAACAATACTGATTTATCATCAGAACCTGCGCAACCAAGTTTGATTAACCAAGATGCTATCAAAAAACGAATTGACCAACTTAGAAAAACATTGCCTCGCGCTGGATATGTCGATCGCACTCCAAAGGAAATACTGGAAGATATCAGCTTGATTTCAAATAATGCAGGGGCTTTGTGCTTAATATGCAAAGACACCGGTAATCAAAAATCAGTTCCAAAGGATATTCAAGGCCAATTTAGTTTATTGGCAAAAAACTTATCTGGTAACTCAGCTGTCTTGGTAAAGAGAATGAAAGAGTTGGCAGAAAATCCCAAAGACGAGCAGCTTCAAAATGAATTGACTGCTATTGTTAAAAACATTGGAGAGCAGCTGGTAAAGGTGGAAGCGCTGGCAAATTCTTCAGTTGTGTCTGGTCAGCCAGCAAAACCAAGCCCCAAAGCTTTGGAAGTCCAAGTCCCAGTTGTGAATTCATGCAATCAGATTTTGAATGAATCTCAGAAAATCACTTCCGTAGCCCAAGCAGGATGCACAAATGGGGTCGACGAGGATTTGAAAAAGCAGCTTTTATCCCATATTGAAATGATTTGCAAATCTAGCAGTGGTATCTTGGACGTCTTAAATTCAAATACACCAGGAAAGGCAGAGTGCGAAGCTTCGATCAAGCAAATAGAGAAGGCGAATGCAGCTGTGGTTGAAATGGAAAATCTGCTCAGCAACAAGGATTCCATACCTTTGAATACTACAGACTTGCAAACAGTGATCACTAGTTTACAAACTTTGGCAGATGCAACTTCTTACATTGCTACGTCAAAGGATGACCCACATGACTTGATTCAGTTGATGCAAGAAATTCCTTCAAAATATGATATGGTAACATGATGGTAACATTTAGGTGATTAAAAATATAAATGGAGCGTTAGCAGTGCTAAAAGAAGAAACTCAAATTCCAGTGGTACAATCTCTAAAAGACTTGGGAAGTAAATTGGTACATTTGGTGGAATATGTACAGGAAGAACTTGCAGATCCAAATGATTTGGTTATTTACCAATTGGAAAATGAGATTGCTGAAACAGCCTCTTTAATTCAGCAAATAACTGCTATGGCCAAAGATTCGGAGGCCAAGAACCCAGAGTATAGGAAGGCAGTAGAAAAAACTGAAAAGCTGGTTGTTAATTTGGATACAGTTGTTGAAAAGGCTACGTTGGATAAACCGCTAGCAGATACTATTGCCGAGATTAATTCCAACAGCGGAGGAATTGTAGACACACTTTTGAATGTAATTGGTAATCAAAGCACCGAAAACTTTATTTCCGCCTCCAAAACTGTAGCCGATCAGTATGAAGCAACTTTGGCTAGAACAGCAGCTATTATTCATGAATGCAACGACGACGAACTAAAGATTAAATTGAAAATGCTGATCACCGATTTGGGCGGTTCTGTTATCAAGGCTGTAGATGGATTGAAGCAGTCTGGTGCAAAAGGAGTTCTTGAAACGAACGCAAAGAGCAAATTAAACCAAACCGTCAAAGAAATTACTGCAAAACAAGTAGAAATTAGTGATGCTGTCAATCAATACGCTTCTGGAATCGCCGCTTGTAAAAAAACCACTACAACCATAGATGGGTTGTTGACAGAGCTGGATACAAACTTGCTCTTTGCAAAGGCAGGGGAGTTGAATCCGTTTAATGTTGGAAATGCAGAGAGCTTTTCTTCGCACAAGCAAGCGTTGATTGAAAGCACAAACAAGCTTACTGAAGTTTTTAAAACCTTTGCCTCAGCCAATCAGCTTAGCCAAGATGCATTAGGTGTTTTGGTCAACACCGCAGAAACTTCTCTGAAAGAATTGGTAACAACGTCAACTCAAGCTGCGGTTGCTATTTCAAGTGCCGATCATGAAATGCAATTCCAATTACTGTCAAACGCTAAAAATATTGGTGCTGCAATGAAGGATTTAATTACCGCCACAATTAGCACATCTGGCGCTAGTACTGGAACCCCAGTTAGAACTTTAATTGAAAATGTTGAAAAGAACGAACCAGTAATTATTGATCTAGTTGATTTCGTCAAAACCATGGACAAGAGATCCAAAATGGACACGGTCGTTTTCCAGAATGTGATCAATTCTATTGAAGACGCCGTTAATGTGTTAACCAACAAAGATCCTGCCCTTGGAAGTGCTTTACCAGCAGAAGTAACAACTTTAGCAAACCAGTTGGTTCAGGCAGCAGCCGAGCTTGTAAGTACAGTTGAAAAAAGTCCAGAAGAAATGGTTGCCCCATTAAATAACATCAAAAAAGTTGTAGAAGATATATGTCGAGCGGGCAAAGCGGTGGTGGTAAATGCCCCAGCAGACAAGGAGCTGGAAACCATTTCCTCCGTAGCTTTTGCCTCTAGATGCTGTGTGCAGCTAATCCAAACTATTGAAGTTGCCGTGGACAATGGTGTCACTACTGGCTTGAAAGAAAAGTTGACACCAAATATGAAATTCCTCACCCAGGCTGTTGCTGCAGTAAACACAGCATCCAGCAAACTTGTAGCAGCTGGATATATAGATCCAAATGATCCAAATATCATTGCTGAAAGGGAATTATTATCTGCTGCGTCCAGCATTGAGGCAGCTGCCAAAAAATTGGCGTCTTTGCAACCAACTCAAAAAACCAATGCACAAACAGAGGAACTTAACTTTGAAGAACAAATTGTGGAAGTGGCGAAGGCAATTGCTGCTGCTACTTCTGCTTTAGTAAAATCTGCCACTGGAGTCCAGAGAGAAATTATTGCAAAAGGAAGAGCTGCCCCACCAGAAGAAAAAATGTACTACTCTGATGGAACTTGGACTGAGGGTCTAGTTTCTGCTGCAAAGAATGTTGTTCTTGCAACTAACGATTTATGCGAAGTTGCAAATTCATTTGTCAAAGGAAAAGACCCGCTCGAAAAAGTTATTGTTTGCGCTAAAGGCGTATCTGCAACTACTGCCCAACTACTTTCAGCTGCTGCTGCAAGGTCGAATAACACTTCCAGTGCGGTTCAAATTAGGTTGAAAGCTGCAGGCAAAGCAGTTACGGATGCAACTGAGCAACTTGTAAAGGCGTCTAAAGGAACTAAAAAGGAAGAGGCAACAGACGAGAAAATCGAAACAGATGTACCAGTTAATTCTCACAAGAACAAAATTTTGGAGATGGAAGCGCAAATGAAGATCTTGAAGCTAGAAAAAGAACTTGAAGTTGCTAGGGCTGAGTTGGCTGCTATCAGAAAAGGAAAGTATATTGCGAAAACCAATCCTGCACTACGTCCAGAACAGTCAAAAGTGCTAAGTCCTAGAACTAATGCCGACCCCGCTACCATAGCATCCCTAAACAAAAACCAGCCATTCGGAAACAAATTATCTTCACTGAAGACTAAACGAGACTTTTCAGGAGCTGCTTTCAAATCAATCCCAAATAACGTCCAGAAGAGTGCACCTTCCAGCCAATTGTAAGTCGTTTCAAATAGAATTTTTTATTATAATTCAGTTTTTAATTTCTGAGATGATCCAGATTGTATCATTTCCAATAATGGCTTTCTAAAGTAGAACGCCAGAGTAAACAGCACTGACAAACAGGCTGGAATGAGGTCCATCTGAATTACCATCAGGAGCCCCAATGTAACTAATCCAGGAGTTTTTTGCATCGCACCCCAAGTTTCCAATTCCACAGCTAACTGAATTACACGGCAGCCTATAGCGGTAGTAATTGCCAAGTAAAATACCTGTGCGATCTTGCTCTTTTTGAAATAATTTGTAACGTAAGCACACAAATAAATAGCCGGTAAGGCTGGAAACAATTTTGTCCATACATGTTCCGTGTTGAATTTCTCAGTTTCCTGGAATTGAAGGTAAACGGTATAATCGAAAATGCAATGAGTGATGAATAGCGGTAAAGTGAGGAGAGATGCAACGAAAATATTTGAAGATGCTTCAGCTTCTTCCCTTTCCTTTAGTTTATGCAATACTCCAGTTTGGTTAACCATCCTGAGTTGTTCGTCTTCACTCAAGTCGACCAGCGGTTTCTGTGCCTTTCGAGATTTCGACATTTCTTTGGCAAAAAAACCAACCCTGACAATATTTGCTCTTTGTCATGCTATATGGCAACCCTCTTACCTAAGCTTGTGTATCTTTTACTGGCGCTTGAAGGCGCCTCACCAGTATATTGAGAAATGTGCTATTACTCATAAAGAGTAATGTGAAAGTCAATGTCAAAGCTGAATAGAATATGTTCACGCGACTATTGCGATTCATAAATACGGCATAGACCAGATGAGATGATTAGTACCAGCTGATTGGCTTTCCTGCTATTCCATTGGGGGTAAACACAAGTGCTCCAATTTAATTTGGTCCCAAGACACCAAACGCCAAACCTTGTGATTCAAAACATGACAGATCCTCCAAACAAACGATTAAAAATAAGTTTATCTTTTACTCATTGTTTTGATGAAACAAAACAGGACCCAAAATATTTATTTAAAGGGTGGATATAATTTGTTACACACTATGAATGTGCTCACAGATCAGATTCGAAAGTGGGGAGTGTACCCCAACACTCTGCAGAATTCGCAGCTCTTAAACGAGAAAGATACCATTCCAAAAACACTAACACGAAATTTTGACTCTGATGTAATGAACCTGATTTCAGAAATCACAGGAGCTCCAACCAAGTTCAATCCAACTCGAATACCAGCTCAAAATTACCATGTAAATCAAAGTGTATATGTACCTGCCAAACCAACGGCAATCAAACGAAAAGTCGAAATCAAAGATTTCATAGAGGAAAAACCAGAAATGATTTCAAACCAATACGACAGTAAAGAAACTGAAAACAATGATGTGAAAACCAGCGGTGAGAACCATTGCGACGCCATTGAAATTAATTGGAAGCCAGTGGCAGCTCAAAAAAAGTTACACGAGCATACAGCTGAAGTTGAAAAACATATTATAGAGCATCCAGGCCATATCTCACATCAGCTGGAGCAGCAGCGCATATACACTCAAGCAGCTCCAAAGAAATTGAAAGTGAAGCCAAAAGTAATCCATCACGCTACAAACATTAGAATCAATTATTCGCCACATCATATTTATAAAGGGTTTACAGATGAAGAGCCAGAAAGGGTTTCTGTCCAAAAGCTTATACATTTCCCACCACCCAATTGCAATTCTGTACTATATCACACAATCCAGGGCAAATTAGCAAGAAAGATTAAGCAAAATATTCAAGAGCCGGTTCAAAAAACTGCATGTAGAGAGCCGCCACCAGCAGAGCCTTCTAGGATGGACTCTGTAGCAGATTTGTCAATGTACATCCAGTGTCCTACCAATGGCGACTGTAAATCCAGCTGGAAAAGCTTGTACAGCTGGATCGGCCGCAAATCACCATCGTTTTGGAAAGTACTCTTTTCTAATCTAGTTGGATAATACATGCTCCGAATGCGCTGAATGTACCTCAAAGTTTACGGCTTTCAACAGACGGCACCACTGTAGGCTGTACCTATTTTTAACTCTAGTTGCGGAAATATATTTTGCCACAAGTGCTCCAGATATCAGTGTGAAATAGATTTGAATGGGAAACCAAGCCCGGGTAATTACGAACGAACTTGCGGGAATTGCTTTGTAATTCACCAAACACAAGATCACCAATAGACTTTTTATTTTTTAAACGACTCGAACCGTTTGATTTTCTCCAAGTATTCTTGTCCGTAGTTTTCTCCCAAGAGTCTAGTCATGGATTCATTCAATTCTTTTTCATTCTTCGAGGTTATTTCAGCGATTCTCTTTTTGTACATTAGAGTAATTGGGTCGTCTCCCAAGTACTTGTCTGATACTGATAGAATATATTCATCAAATCCGCCTGCCAAGTCTATTTCACGCAAAGCAGCAGCGGATAAACAGGTCCACACCATCATATCCAGCGACTTGGAATATAATGCTTTGTAAATAATATTAGGAATAAACGATCGGCGAGCAGTGCTGTGCTTTGATTGAATGTTTCCAAAAGTGATTCTCTTTCCATGCAACAGCACTGGCATTATTTGTTTATGAATTCTGAGATCGTATGGAATCTTTCCCCATCTTCTAGGGTTTGCTAGTGGTGCATTCTGACTGACAGCTTTTCCCAGTTTCCAAATTCTTTCCTGTGGTGACAATCCCATTTTAAATGATTGAAAAAAAAATTGACAGTTGAAAACTGGAGTTGGATTTATTATTCCCAATTAGAGCACAAGAATGTCAGGGGTGAATGAGGCTGGATAAACCCTAATGTTAACTAGGGAATTTATGAAATAAATCAAAACATGAATAAAACTAAGCAGTAATTATAGTATAAGGTCGATATCCGATAGTAACTGCATGAAGGGGTGTGGGGTGCAGTCGTACAAGATCAATTTGGAGGCTAGATCAATGAGAGTGCAAAAGCTGACAATTCATATGTGAATGAATCACCATCAATTAATCCACTCACTGATTCACCACAGATGTTGAGGTACTGATAATGGGGAAAATTATGCTTCCACGTTGCTCCGCCTTTATTAAAATCCCTTTCAACACACTGAGAATCAGGTGTGTCAAGAATTATAGTGTATACTGTCCTATACCACTGGCATTTTAGTTACAGTTCAACGTGATCACTTGTTCCCTTTTTATCCACGGTTTTATCTTGAGACCCATTTCCTACGCGCCTTTTTTTCTTCCTTACAAAACACACACCTGCACCATGGCTGGTGAACGAAACAATACTGGAGTCTACTCTGCAATATATTCAGGCGTTCCGGTGTATGAAATTGTATGCAACGAGGTCCCCATCATGCGAAGAATGGCCGACTCTTACATGAACGCTACCCAGATTTTAAAAGTTGCCGGCTTTTCAAAACCTAAACGAACAAAGATTTTAGAAACAGATGTATTGCAGGGATTGCATCAAAAGATACAGGGTGGATACGGAAAGTACCAAGGAACTTGGATCCCTTTGGAAGCTGGCAAGAGCCTGGCTGAAAAGTATCGTGTAGATGACTTGCTCAGTCCTTTATTAAACTTTAATCCAGATACAGATTTTGTTGGCTCAAAACCACCTGCTATTAGACGCCAATCCTCTAAAAAGAGCGAATCGACTACGCCTCCATCTAAACCAGCTCAACTAAACATCCCGGATTCGGATTCAAAGACAATTGCTGATGGCGACTTTAATTTAAGAATAACACCTACTAGATCCCGTGTTCCTTCTGTCGCCACTCTAAACAACTCTCCAAAGAGAATTTCACCAGCTAATCAAGAACCAACACCTCAATACCCAAATGACGAAAGCGATTATTCGCCACCAAGATACGCATCAAGCATTAGACTGTTTGACGAAGATGCATCTCAAGCTGGATTTTTAAAATCCGTCCGATCTCGTAGACTTCCTTCCCCTGAAGGTGTCGCTCCAGACATTGACGAATATGACTTTAAACCAATCCTAGATACCCCATTAAACCTCTCTGCGGTAGAAAGAAAGCAAAAGATATTGATGCATGTTTATGTTGAAGAAGATGACGATGTTCGCAACGCGATTTTCTTTGAATACCTTAGATCTAGAGACGACCCTCTCAAATTCAATGTAGATTTGGTTTTAGATGATACAGGAAACACTCCATTGCATTGGGCAGCAGCATGCGGAAAAGTGAATCTAGTGCGACTTTTAATCAAAAAAGGAGCAGATCCTCTGGTCCTGGCGAATAACAGGGAGACTGCATTAATGCGAGCAGTTAATTTTAGCTCAAACTACCAGAATCAATGCATGGACGAGCTTATTGTCATTCTTGAAAGCTCGCTATTTAGCGTTGACGCGAACGGCAACAACGTATTGCACCATATTGCAGAATTATCGAATTATAGATCAAAGCGCTCCATTTCGCACTATTACATGCGGTGTATTGCCGAACATGCTGAAAACAATAGACTATCTGCAAACCCCAAATTTCAGGAATTCCTCGATGGGCAAAACAATAAGGGAGATACAGCTTTGCATATTGCCTGTCGCCACAAAAATCATTTGGTCGTAGCGATCCTTTTGGAGTTTGGCGCCGCTAGAGATATTGCCAACAAAGAAGAAGAGACAGCGACTAGTTTGTCGCTTTATGATATGAGATTAAGAAAGATTATGGTAATTCTTTTTTAATAGTAGCATGAATTTCATACACAATTCATGGATAGTGATGCATACAGTGACGCACCAACGACACCAATGAGTGAGGTTTCGTTGGATTGGGACGCGGGATCCAATACTCCCCCATCCACCTCTATATTGCACGTTCCATCACAGCTATCGCGCAAGGTCTCAAGCTCTACATTATCTTCTGTTTCTGTATTTGATCACCTGGCCAAAGTCAGTGATGCCCAAGTTCAAAAGACTTTTCAGCACATTGGGTTAGCCAAATCAAGCATCAACGAATTGAACCTGCACAAAGAAAGATTCAATTTGATTCAAAAACATGCTGGTAAAATAGAAAGAGCCCTTGCAGCAGGCACACCATCAAAACCAATATCTAGACCAGACACACCAGAGACCCCAGACACTCCAAATAAACGAATCAAAATGGAAAAGAATCCTAAACACGCAATGGCAGAAACACGATTATCATCGCAACTAATCCGCTTAGAAAGCTTGGTAAACGCATCTCAAGATGAACAGCAAGAACTACTCCGAACAATTGAATACCTAAAGCAAGAAAGACTGGCAAAAGACAAGAAATACTTGCAACTAATTGCAACTTGTTGTAACATGAAAGAAGAGCAGATGAACGAAATGCTTCAAAAATGTGCCGAATAACCATTGTTTTTAATAAATCATAGTTCTTTATTCAAGTTAAACTGAAACAATATCCCAATCGGCTTCTTCTTGCACAAGCTCAAAGTCATCTTGGATATAGTCTGATTGAGAAATGTTGGAAAAGCCTTCGTCGTCATCAATAGTCAGTGATTTTAGAATTTCTTGTGAAGCTGAAGGACTAGCTGCTGCCATTGGTGTTTCTAATTCTTCAACATCCAAGGAATTGATTGATTGAATAATCGATTCAGCAATCGAAGTTTTATGTTTGAGAGTAGGTTTATGCACAGTTGAAATATTTGAAAGTATCTTTGAATCAGTCATTGCAGTCTTGGGTTGCTTCTCAGAGATTTTAGAAAGTGGTTGAACGTTTGGAGATTGACAGGCTTCCTGCGTGTTTAACATTTGGTTGGCGTTTCCGTTCTTTACCATAGCATGTATATTCGTCTGAGGTTCATTCAGCAATTCAGCAATAGTTGGCACTTCTTTTTCCACTTGCACTTGACAAGACTGATTCAAATCGATCAAGTTGATCAACTGCACGATTTCTTCCACCGCAGCATCCTTATCGCTCTTTTCATTCTTGATAGTCTCATTAGCAGTTTCTGATTCAATCTTTAGAGGTGCTAATTGTGGCGGCCGTTTATCTTCAGACTTGAAAGATTGAGATTCTCTAGGATTCCATTGTTCGCCGCTAGAAGACCTCCAGCTAGTTTCCCTCTTTAGCCATTTCTTTTCTGCTGGCCACGTATCCGAGTGCCACTGCTTTGGTTCTAATGAGGGAGACCAAGATTTTGATTCAATCTGGTTTGAAAGCTTCAGTGACTTGGATGGAACGGCGGGATTTATCTTTACGTTGATGAGCTTGTCTTTGTCATCTTGTGTATATCTTGTACAAGATGGAACTGCAGACAAAATTAACGGTTTAGCGTCCAGTCGCATTCAAAGTAAAAAATAAACTTGGCGATTTCAGCCTCACTCGATATCACGTGATCTGCTCATCACTTTACTTAATGTAACATTTTTTCCACTAAAAAATAAAATGGGAATGGAAGGGATAAAGCATATTGTACTTGTACTCTCTGGCAAAGGGGGTGTAGGCAAATCCACAGTGACTACCCAATTGGCGCTCTCATTAGTCGATTCCGGGCATAAAGTTGGTGTATTGGACATTGATTTAACAGGCCCATCCCTACCGGAAATGTTTGGAATCCAAAATTCACAAATCCATCAATCTTCAGCAGGTTGGATTCCAGTGTATACAGACTCTACTCAAAACCTGGGAGTTGTCTCTCTGGGATTCCTATTGACAAACAAGGATGATCCAGTCATTTGGAGAGGACCAAAAAAGAACTCTATGATTAAACAGTTTGTAAATGATATCGCATGGGGCGAATTGGACTATTTATTGATCGAGTAAATATTATACTAATCAAGTACACCGCCAGGAACTTCGGATGAGCATATTTCCATTGCAGGATATCTGAAGGAACATGAACCTGATGGAGCAGTGATTGTCACCACTCCGCAAGGAATATCACTGATTGATGTAAGAAGAGAAATCAATTTCTGTAAAAAAGTCGGAATCCCTATCCTTGGATTGGTAGAGAATATGTCTGGATTCATCTGCCCGCATTGTGAAGAATGCACCGCACTATTTTCTACTGGAGGAGGCGAGCAATTGGCAAACGACTTGGGAATAGAATTCTACGGAAGAGTGCCAATTGATCCATCACTGACCAGTCTCATGGAAAAAGAAAAGTTTTCAGATTCATTCCGAAAGTCTAATTTATACTCTAAATTCCAAGATATAGTTTTGCATTTAAAGAATTCAACTAATAAATGATTTGATATTTTTGATCTTTTAAATCTCAATGGGAAAAAAGAGAAAGGAAATGAAGCCGTGGTGCTGGTACTGCGACAGAGAATTCGACGATGAAAAAGTGCTGATCAACCATCAGAAAGCCAAACATTTCAAATGCGATTACTGCGGGAAAAAGCTCAACACTGCAGGTGGTATGGTTATCCATCTACAACAGGTTCACAAGGAAGACGTCAGAATGTACCTACTGCTAATATAGTGTTCCTAATGCTTTACCAGGAAGAGAATCTGTCGAAATTGAAATTTTTGGAATGGAAGGAGTGCCTTTTGACGATCTACAGAAACATATCCAAGAGAAACAGCAGAGTATTGCAAAGAGACCGCGGTTAGATGTCAATCCGGAAACCATCAAGGCACAGTTTGCTGCATTTTTAGCCTTACAGCAACATAACCAGATTGTAGCTCAGCCAATGGTGGTTCCAACTTCCCCAAAAGAACAAGAATCGAATTACGGGTTCAATATACCAGGGTAGGCGTTTTTAATGTAGTGTTCAGATTCCTGACTTGCCTGGGTTAATACCGCCACCCATTATTGCTGAAATACCAGAAGCGGTAGTTGAAAGTGGGCCAGTAATGATTTATAAAGACAATGAGATATCGATGGAAGAAAAGAGATCCATGTTGGCCAAGTATCAAATAAATTAGTTTTGTCATCTGTTGATCTTTGGTCATGCTGTTCGCATGTACTCTTAATCTGGGAGGTACTCACGCAGTTCAAATCAATCACGCAGATTCTCACACGCACCATTTGTAATTATCGCAATTCGCGACCACCAACTGAATAAACACATTTCAAATACTGTGCATTTAAACCAAATACAACTGCTATATTACTTTTTTTATTATAGTTTTCTCTTGGTATTTTAAAATTTAGTCGATAAATTTTAAATGAATATATACATTATAACGATTTGTGTTTGTGGTGAGGTCTATTCTTGAAACTAGAAAGCATCATTTCCGGCGGTACTGATATAATTGTCGCTAGTAACATTGGAGAAGGTGGATCCGATTCAGTGGTTGATAGAGTCGGAGATAAATCTGGCTGGATAAAAGCTTCTTTGAAGCACACAGCTGAGCAGTAATTCGATGCGCTTTGGCATTTGCGACCACAACCGGAAAGACAATAATCAAGATCCATTTTTAGCAAGCCTGAGTTTTCTAGCTGTATTTATGTAATTTTTCACCTGGAACGTGGTGGCAAAACGGTAAAAATGACCAATAAGATGTCTGTGTGAAAAATGTGGTTTTCATCACTATGCAAAAGTAGAACACAGACTATTAATTTAATCATTAAAATGTGGGCGGAAATATATGCGATACTGGTGTAGCCATTCTGGTTTTTCCGTTTCTTTCTTTCTTCAATAAGGATGGCTTGATAAATGGGCCTCATCACACGTTCATCAAAAAGGGTTTCAT
Organism: Boothiomyces macroporosus; assembly: GCA_027604185.1. Classification (NCBI taxonomy): domain Eukaryota; kingdom Fungi; phylum Chytridiomycota; class Chytridiomycetes; order Rhizophydiales; family Terramycetaceae; genus Boothiomyces; species Boothiomyces macroporosus. The sequence continues at coordinate 31,588 of JADGKB010000057.1, forward strand.
GATTCATAATTTTTTCTATTGTTCCCTTTTGGTAATTTTCAAGAGGATTTTACTGCCCATGAGCTTAATATGGTTACTGGAATGTGCTTTTCATTTACTACTTTTCTTTGATTCATTGTTAGTCATATTATTTCTTGGGCTCCATTCCCTAACGCATAAAAATAACGCCTTAAAAAGGTGTATCATTATTGGCCCTTCAAATCCACGTTTCATTCACGTTTATAATTACGCATTGGGCAATCACTAAATCTATGTCCATCAAGTTTGCTGATTCTAGAATTCCATTAGTGTAGATGATCTTGCTTTCTAGATTACATTTCTTACACTAAAAATTACACTTGAGATTGATAAACTCTGTTCCCATCTTCAGCTATTAAGGGTTGCTATAAAACTTCTGAATCGCATAACCCTAGCATAAAACACTAGATTTTCAAAGAGTGAAAAAACCCTTGCAAATCTCAAATGGTAAAAATGAATTAAAAAATAGTTGAAAATAGTACCTGAAGCAATCCCAGAAAAAGTAGCTCAAGTAGGAGGATCTGAATACGGAGTTCATGATACATTTAGGAACGGATTCCGCGGAATTACTAACGAAATTACAAACAAACATCCTTTGGAAACCAGACTAGCAATGGTAATATTGGCTAATACAGTGGCAAGAAACTCAACAGGAACTCAAGTATGAAATGCTAAGACAAACCCAAGGGATACATGCTCCAATCAGATTAAAGATGGAAAAGATGCTTGTTGGAAATGTAAAGAGAATCCCAGTTGGGAAAACTCACAACCTTGGATTAGATATTCTTAATGGAACTGATGACACTATTGATTTTGAAGATTTCCTTGGAGGTACATTTTGCTAATTTAGATGTTCATTATGGTATTCATAAAGTAGATCCACACGAGTATATGGAAAAGGCTTTAAAGATTTAATATATTCTTGTACTGGTCAATGATAAGTCTTTTACTGGAATCTCTTTCTTTTTTTAATAGAGATACAAAAGAAGATAATAGTAATAGAGATACAAAAGATAAATAGTAATAGAGATACAAAAGAAGATATAATGGAATAGACTTTAATGGACTGAAAGTTTAACAGTTTTTTTCTTCTGATCAGAAAAATGATTATCAAACGGGATTATACCAAGGATTACCAAGATAGACCAGCCAGAGTACAAACTACCTACAAGGAAGCCTCAGAAAGAGAAATCCCAGTGGTAGGAGAATACAATGTTTGGTACAGTAAATACGCTGGAGAAGGCTCTTTATTTGGTAAAGGAGTTGAACAGTCGAAATTCCGTCTAGTGGTAGAAAGAGATGCAGGAAGAACAAGAGCAAATTCCAGACAATTGTTTTGTATTCATTTTGCTAGAGGAATGTGTATCAGAGGGCCAAACTGCAATTATTTGCATAGGATTCCAATGAAGGGAGATAGAGAAGATACTTGTACTGATGTCTTTGGAAGGGAAAAGTTTAGACACTACAGGGACGATATGGGTGGAGTTGGATCTTTTGAAAAGAGATGCAGGACCTTGTACGTTGGGAATATCGGGATTAACGAGCATTTGCAAGTAAAACAAATCTAAATATAGGAAATATGTACAAACCATTTCAGCGAGTTTGGCGAATTGGAGTACTGTAATGTCTTGCAGATGAAGGGGGTTGCCTTTGTTCAATACAAGAGCATTTTGAACGCTGAATTTGCAATGGAAGCAATGAGAAGTCAAACACTTGAATCTAGTGAAATTATTAATATCAGATGGGCAACTGAAGATCCAAATCCTCAAGGTATTCTTTACTAATGATAGTTAATGAATCACTAAAGCGCAAAGCAGAAGAGGATGTTATTGAAACTGTAAAAGCCCAGCTTCCTATAGTTGGCGATCAAGGAACTATTTTGGATTACCAACAGTTGCATAAATTGAAAAAGATTGAATATAAAAAAGAAGAAAAAGTAGAACTATATGGAGATGATTTAGATGCTTGGCAACAATACTGTCAACAGTACTATGAGGAATATGGTGTTTATCCAGAGGGTGTTCAACCACAAAAAGAACAGGAAAGCGCTAGCCAAGCTTATTCCATACCAAAACAGCCAGAATCTAAAAAGTTGGTTGAATATGAAAGTAGTGATGACGAATAAATACTTTGTAATTTGATTTTCTTTTACGCGACATGCTTGCAAACACAGAATCAAAGAATTTAAATATAGGAAAAATACAACCAGATATACCGCCTTCTCTGAGTAATAACAAAAGAGATGAACTTGGACTGAAAAATACTAGAGATGCGCGCAAGACACAGTTTGGAATAGACTGCGCTGACCTTGTACATTTCAGTCACTGGTATGCAATCCTAATGATAGGGAACCTGGTGGCGAATATGTCAAGTCACTAGTAATCAAAAACGTAGTAATGAAAACACAAAAAATCAAGTATAAATTACCAGGAACTAGGTACTTTTCAATGGAGTTTCCTGAAACCCAGACACTGAGTGCTGGAATGAAATGGACCGTCAACGTTACATTTAGACCAGTCGCAAAAGTATAATGTACTAATCAAGGAATGTTACAACGACAAGATAGAGTTTACCACTTCCTTTGGAACATTTTATATTCAAATCAAAGCTACTCTACCAGAGCATGTTATGGAGTTTCCTGAAGTTATCGATTTTGGATACTGTCCAATTCGCGAAACTGCAAAGTATAATTTCTTGATGCATAATACTGGCGAGCTGGCAAGCGACTACGAATGGACGATCGAGCCACCGTTTTCAATTACCAGCACTTCAGGACATATTCTTCCTGGAACTAGTGTCTCGGTATTATTAGAGTTTAAACCTACACAAGCAATGGTAATGACTGTGCCTGCTACTTGCACTTTTGGAACTAAAAAACAATGGGAAAAGAGTAAGGTTGTCAAGACGGCAAAAGTATGCGGGATAGCAAAGTTTTCGCATTTGATTATCCAAGGGGACTTGAAAGTATTTGATTTTGGGGATGTTTATGTTGGAACAACGCAAGAACAAACTATGGTGTTGGAAAATCCATCAGCTGTCCATGCGAATTTCAAAATCAAAAGGGCACATAAAGATAACGACGGCTGCTTTGAATTCTCTACCATGACTGGAACGGTAGATTCAAAATCGACGTTAGAAATTAAAGTAAAACCAAATTAACCAGATTAAATATACTCCTATAGCTGCGGGGTTGCACTCAAACTGTTACTTTGATATAACTACCTTTTCTGGAAATACAATGCGAATTACCTGTTCAGGTTGTGGTTTAGGTCCAAAAGTATTCCTGGAACCTTCACTCTTGAATTTTAACGACGTGCTAGCTGGTACTTTGATAACTAGAGCATTCTTTTTACATAATGATACAGCAATTCCAACAAACTACATGGTAAACATTTACTAACAAGTTTCTAACTGAAAAATCTAGCACATTCAAGATCGATAAACAGTCGGGTGTTATTGGACCAAACTCTGTTGTTCCACTCCAAGTAAAATTCTGCCCAAAAGAGCCGATAAATTATTACCGCAGGGTTTACTGTCTAATTGAAAACCAAGATGCAATCTACTTGGACTTGATTGGAACCTGCTACAATGAAAAGCGCAGACCAGCAACTTTTAAACCACACCATATCGAAAACTATAAACTTCGAGTTCAAAATGGGCTGTGGGAATTTGGTCCTGAACAAATTGAAGAAATGATCAAATCAGAAACAGTTCAATGTAAGGATGGAGTGTTGTCGTATAAAGATAAGGATATGGCTTTGACCAAGTCCAAGTTCGTGCCAAAAGATCGCCCGTACCAAGCTCTCACATGCAGTGAATTCTTTTATGGAAACTCTGGAGACTTTCTACCCTGTAATTTGTTGGATACATATGTCGATTTTGGATCTTGTTCTAGATTCAGAGTTGCTGAACCTCAGATTATCCGAATTCAAAATAGAACAAAAGGAAAGATGAGCTGTGTATGGATGGATGAAGATGACAACAAGTAAGCCATTTTAATTATAGGGATGAGTGTCTATTTACTGTTACTCCTAAAACAGCAGATATTCCATCGAAAAGCATTGCTGAATTCAAAGTTCAATTCCGTCCTAAAGTCGATAGCGAATTTTATGGCAAGCAGCTCGAATGCTTTGTGTATTTTAAAAGTATGAGAAACTTTAGATTGGTCAATGAAGATACTTTTACTCCACCCTGGTGTTTAACTCCTGTTGTTGCTGGAAACACCTTTCCACCTGGAGAAGATACGTTTATCCCCAAAGTTCATTTTGGGAAATCAAAAATTATATTCCCACCATGCTATGTAGATAGATCAGAGTATCAAATAGTTCGAATTACCAACACTGGTGATACCACTGTTAAATTTTCATTCCTGGATATTGGGTTTGACTCGAGCTTGGGACTAGGTGGAGATACAGAAACCGCGACTAAAGGAGGAGCAGTGTTCTCTGCAAAACCAAGAGTTGGAACTCTGAAAAAGCATGAATCGAGGCTAATTGTGCTTCGGTTTTCGCCAAGCGAGCAGAAACTGTATGAAGAATCGTTCACTTGTTACTTTAATAACTCATTGCACAACAGCTATGTATTTCATATCTAAATCTAGTCTCTGCAGTTGAGAGGTTATGGATCCTTTCCGAAAATCTCTTTTGATAACGACAACTCAATCAACTTCAAACCTACGTGTGTAGGATCGGTTTCCAGAAGAACTTTTAGCATTAAAAATGCCTCGAAAACTCTGGTTCATTTCCAAGTAATAGATCGACTAATACTAGTGGTTAATCCCAACCCAATATACTTCAGTTGTCGCTATCAATCCTACTTACGGCACTCTTAAATCGGATGAAATTTTGGAACTGGAGTGCACATTTGCACCAGCGATAAATACAAACTATGTATTAAAACTTCCATGCTACTACTTTCACGAAGATAATGAGAAAGATAAAGAACGTGTCACTTTTGCAGTATTTGGAAAAGGGATCTATGGCAAATTGACCTCTTCACCATCAAAAGTAGATTTTGGAAATGTTTTAATCAACACAGTCGTAGAGAGAGAAGTGGTCATTTTCAATTCTACCGAATGCGATGTACATTTTACCTTGAGAATTGGGTTTACAGACCCTCAAGAGAACAAACAGCTACACATACTTGCAAATGACTTGCAAGATTCCGAATTCGAGATCCTTCAACCTTCAAAGGTAATTGCAGCGAGATCAAATCAAACAGTGAAAATCAAAGCCTGTTTAAAGTCTGAAAAGCCTTACAACATTTCCGTATATTACAAAATAGCCAAGCAAGAAATTGTGGAATCCAAGCCTTCATCTGTCACTTCAAGAATCATAGGCCCAAAAGAAGTACAGCGTTCTAACTCTAGGAGCATTATCTTTGTGATATAGTGGCAGTAGGAGTTCACCCTATTATTGCGGTTCGCGATATTCGATCAAAAGGATTCAGCAAAACTATATTGTGGCAATTATTTTCTTTGGAAAGATTTAACGAGCTTTTAGCTGAGCCAAACCAAGATCCTAATGCATATGCAGAACCAGTGATTGATGATAACAGTTTTCCAACGGATGCACCTCCAATCAACCTGTCTTCTTTGGAGGCGGATGTTAATTTTGACTTTGGTGCGACCACTGCTGGGTAAAATATATCTAATGATAGCACTCCACCTATTGCAATTAAGATGACATTGAAAAATTGCGGGGTTGTTCCAGTTGATTGGGATTTCAACTTTCCTAATGACTATGATGTTGAGGTGGAAAGTTGGGCAGATCCCGGAGACTGTACAGAAGACCAGATTACAAGAAACTTTATTCTTGATAACAATATCTTTTGTGTTTCGCCTAAATCAGGAAGTTTGAAGCCTGGTGAAATGGAACATATTCTCTTAACATACTCGCATGAATTTGCAGGACCACATCGCTTACCAGTTGTATTTAAACTGCGAAACGGATCAAGTCGAGCTGGAAAGGAAATTTTAATCAATTTTATTGGATATTCAGTCCCTGAAACACAAAAATTCTTGCACCTACAGTCAATCAACCATCGATTTGAAAATATTGATATCGGAACTAGCAGCCCGCCAGTCCAGGTATTCTGGTCCTAACTTAGTATTATCGATTGATGAACCGTGGTTGTAGTGATTTGGAATATACCATTGATCCATCTGCCATTCAAAGAGTAAACATTAAATAACATAGCTCAATGAAGAAAACAACAACTTTGAAATTTTAAAGTGCAACAAAACTGGTGGCCATATTCCAGCAGGGGAAATGGATTACTTGGAATTTGTATTCAATCCGTTAGAAGTAAAGGAATATGAGCTGGATTTGCCAATTACTGTTGATAATGGAAAAACACGTATGATAACTTTCCGTGGAGCTGGAATCCAGCAAAACATGCCAAACAAAGACGGTCCACTATTGAACCCAAAAGATATCAAAGAAACCATTCCTATAATGTCCAGTCTTCCTCCATTGTTAAGCCCATTGGCTGTGATATCTCTTGAAAGAATTGACTTTTGTCATGTCCCTATAAAATCTGTTTTACGTCAAGTATTGGTCGTAACCAATGTAACCAAGGACACTGATATATCCTTTAAATGGATTGTACCATCCGTTTGGCCGAAAGACTGTAACACCAAATTAACCCTAGCTGTTCAAATTAAGCCAGAAACTTGTCATTTGGCACCTGGCAAATCAAGAGTGTGCAAGTTGATCATCCAACCTGATGATGAACCACGATTATATCATTTTGATATAATATGCTCGGTTACAAATGAAACAGCTATGGTACATACAACTAATTTTAGGCTCAATATCGAAGTGAGTACCCAACTGAAGAAGAAAAAATCCTCAAGAATGGTGAACTGATAGATGTACATTCATCTAGCAAATCAGTAACTCAACTAGCTTCAATTTCTACGAAAAGTTCGAATGGACATGATTTGAATCAAATTAAATATAAAAAGCTGCCAGCTATCAACGACAAAACCTCTCAGAGGACTAATTCTGCGAAAACAAGGAAATCGTCCGAAGTTTCAGAGTTGCAAGAGTGTCCAAATCCATTACCACCGGCTGCAATCAATCTGTTTGTAGGAATAAGGGCTCAATCACATGTAGTAGAGGAATTCAGCTCGACATATTACGGTACAGATAAATTTTACAGGCTCAAACGAACTGGATATCCTACCAATGTAGAAATGGATGCTAAAGATCTTTTTGGAATGAAAGATTTGTTTTTAGATGTCATGTCTGGACTACTCAATCAAGTATTTGAAAGCCAAAAGGTAAAACATCTTCCAGAGCAAATATCTAATGAACCAGTCAAATATTTCAGGCATGAAGAGCCAGCTAGTACCACTGGAGTAAATAGCTACAGCGATCAAGATATTATCAGGTATTCTTGAATTTACATAGTTGCTTTGATTTCCAAAATTCAGTTGAGGAAGTACTGGAAGGAACCATTTATAATATGATGCAAGAAATGAATCAAGGAGAGTTTGAATGTACAGTTTATCCAATGCTGGTGAGCAAGCCAGTTTAAATCCAATATAATTTATTAGCCAATTTACCATGAATGCGGCCTCAAGATCTTTTCGTTTCTAAACATGTGAGCCTCCCATTCAACTTTGTGCTTTTTGTAAATCAGCATGGAAGTAGTGGCATCCTAACCTTAAAAATAGAGTACCTCTACTGAACTATGAGAGCCAGCTTGAATATCCATTCCCAGTTCCTGCTTTGCTAATATTTTTAACGATTGAGCGTTCTTGGTGTCTGGGTTCTTTAATAGCTTGTATCGTGCGGTATCTCTGGTCATCCTGGCTGGATGATCGAGCATTAAAGCGGCAAAATCGTTTTTCAAAGCGTGCCCTATGATAATTTTGTCTTTAAGTATTTCTGCTACTTTTTTCTGAACTTCTTTGAAAGGCTTTCCTTTCTCTTTCAAGATTTTGGGCGTGATGCCACTATATTTTGTTCTGTAATCGGTGATATATTCAACTGGTTGTACATACTCGTCCAGAATGACTTGGCAGTGAAAGTTTACGATGGAGACTCGAGCCAGTACGGAAGTGGATCCATTTGGCCCAACACCAACCATTTCACAATCAATCGCAACATATTTTCCTATTCTAATATTAAATGAAATCTACTTGGCATCCTGTCTGTGAATTGTTTTGATTCTGGCTTCTTCAGCTTGAATCTTTTTCTCTCTTTTCGATTGCTTGATGCTCTTTTCAGTATCAGAATCGTCATCATCGCTAGGCAGTCCTCTTACGCCGTCTTCCAGAACTGAATTCAATATTTCCAGGTCCCTATTCTTTGTATCGACATTTTCCTCCAGTGCGCTATCCAAATGTTGTGCAACCTTCTTTACAACTTCATTTTTGGCTGCATCCCTCACTTTTGGCTTTACGATTTTTGTTGCTTGCAGCTTTTTCCAATTGCTCGATAGTTGGATTTTTTTTGTCCCCATTTAGTGAAACTGTTGAGGTAAAAATTTGAAGCGCAACGGGGAATGATAAGGTGACTCGTTCGACTTATACTCTCCTACGAGCACCAGATTTTTAGTCGCAAATTTCTTCCTTTCGTTGATTGGATCAATGTGTATTACCATATGGTGTAATATTGGACTTCAAAATGTCAGTGCGCTCCTGTCTGATTGATCAATTGATCTTTGATCTGGTATGAAAATATAAAGCGCAAACCCTGGGTATTTCCAAGTTGAATAATACCCAATAGGTTGTCCATTGCTTGAATATCACTATTTTCATTCAGCACTGTTCAAGAACGGACTGCCATCGCCATTCGCCAATGGTCGACGGTTCTAAAGGCTGAATTAACTTAAGATTCGCTTTGTGCTTTCAATATTTAATGTGGTACAAACACAAGTTGAGTTTAAACAAATTCAGAACTCTGAAAATCGCGAACACTGTTCTCACAGACTCTGAAACAAAACAAAGAATACTCCGCTCCTAAATTTTGAGAGTGTTATTGAATACTAGAGTGCGGAAACTAATTTTTTTAGTAACTGCAAAAGGATATTCCGCTTACTGAATTTGGAAAATCTATCGCAGTACCTCTCTTTTTGGGAATACAAATAGTCCGAAAAAGGTCTGTGTTGTTTAAAAGTTAAAAAGCGCTTCTCCGTTTAATTTTTCTTTTAATTATGCTCTCCTGGATATCAAACGAGCTCCCACTAATTGTTAGGCACCTGAATATTATTGAATATTTCCAGCTATATTTCGCTTTCAAAAATATTCGTGGAACTCCTTCTTTAACGTTTGCAGCTTACAAAGAATCCTGCAACTTGCAAGGCATTCCAGATTTGTCTCTATATATGAAGCTTGATCCAGATTATATTACCGGAGAATCCTTTTACTATACCATACAGAAAGGGCACTATCGCCAAATACAAAGATCACTAGCAAAATCAATACCAACCACTGTCAAACAAACAGCTCTTTTTGCGTTGATAGATCTACGAATCAAGTACAATCCTCATATCGCTATCTTGCTCTTAGAAAACCTACTTCAAGATCCTAGTTTTTCATGCTGCTCTTACAACCAGTTGTTTGTACGCACTATTGAAAGTGGATGTTTTCAATCGGTTTTATATTTTTACCAAAACCCTTTGGTAGACCCAGCGTTTGACAAGAATTATGCAATCAGATATGCCTGCGGAAAAGGCTATTCTGAAATTGTCTTGTTATTATTAAATGATCCCAAAGTAGATCCAACGGTAGAAAACAACTATTGTATTAGATTTGCTTCCCAGAATGGACACTATCAAGTTGTAAAACTGTTACTGAACGATCCAAGAGTAAATCCGGCTGCTGAAAGAAATCACAGCATCAGATTGGCAGCTCAAAATGGACACACAGAAGTGGTTCGTTTACTTTTATCTGATTCCAGAGTAGATCCGTCTGCTGAATATAATCATTCGCTACGCATTGCATGCCAAAACGGGCACTTTGGGATTGTAAAAATGCTTTTGAAGGACAAGCGGGTTGACGTATCAGCAGAAGACAATCATGCCATTAGATTAGCATCACAGAATGGACATATCAAAATTGTCAATTACTTGTTGGATTACTCAGTAGCTGACCCTTCAACTGAAGATTTCCATTCAATCAGATTTGCAATTATCAACGGCCATGTTAAAGTTGTCGAACGGTTACTAAGATATCCAACCATTTCAAAGAATGTCAATCAGATCTTTCAAACAGTATATTCTGCTCAATTTTGCAATCCAAGAATAATCAAGCTATTTTTGCAGCACCCTCACTTTGACCCAAACACCAATAATGGCAGAGCTTTGATGGTCGCCGCAGAACTTGGAAACTACAACGTCATTGATTTATTGATCAAGGATAAGCGAGTAGAATTTAGGGAAAATGATGATGCCGCATTATGTATCGCCAGTCACAATGGCCATCTTAATGTAGTTCGTACACTTGTGCAGCATGGTGCTAATCCAGCAACTAAAAATAACTATCCGCTTCGATCGGCAGCCAAGAACGGGCACTTGGAACTTTTGAATTATTTAATGAAATGCAATACCGACCCCAGTGCTATAGAAAATGAAGCAATTCGGTTTGCAGCTCAATTTGGAAAAACAGAAACTGTGAGAGCCTTACTTAAAGATCCACGTGTTGATCCAAGTTCACTGTGTAACTACGCGTTACGTTTGTCTGTATTGTTTGGTCACTACCATGTTGTCGAAGCACTTTTAGCTGATCCTAGAATCAACCCAGGACCAGAAAGTGACATGATTGTACTTGACTCGGCTTTATACGGATATACAGAAATACTAAAATTATTGTTGGCGGACGGAAGAGTAGATCCTACTGTTAATGGCGGTGAAGCGATTAAGCTAGCCTCTAAATATGGTCATCTGGAAATTGTCCGTTTATTGATGCAAGACAGTCGAGTATCAAAGACACTGTTCAGCCAAAAGAACTCTTTTTTGCAGCGACTACCTAATGCTGCCTAATTTGTAAATAAACTTAATAGTTTTCCTTACTAGTCCCTTGTGTAAATGGTACCACACATTTTGATTGACCGCAAACGAATAATTATTCAACAGATATCCTCAGAACCAAGCTTACCAATGAAAGACAGGGCTATATCATTTTGCCAATGAGTGCGGAAAAACATGTTGTTTCACTCTTGCTTTCTCTCGGTTTGGTAACATTGTTCCACACCTTCGTAATTGTTCTCAAAGAGACAGCCACCGTGGCGGATATAAATGCAAAGTCAATTTCCTCCAACGTAACTCAAAATGAAAAGTGAAGAAGTCCAACTCCCAATCGAAAAAGAAGAATTCCAACAACCAATCGAAAAGGATGAATTGCCATCAGAGGAGCCTCAAGTCGACCCATTGGAGAAGATGGTTGACCAGGTGAATGAATTCTCCCTAAAGACTGTTCAGACTGTTACCGAAGTCTACAACACTACCGTCGGTCCTCACATTGAAGCTGGAAGACAAGAAGCCCGAAATCTGTACACTAAAACCACCGGCAGAAATCCAATTGAAGACGGCGACTACTTGAAAAAGGTGGCCCGTGATTCCATCACATCTGTACAAACTACTGCAACTGAAACTATTACCAAAATCCAACCACCACTGGAAGAAGCCGGCAAGGCTGTAACTACTCAACTTCAAGCTGGAGTAACTGCTGCTGGCGAAGGTTTACAGGTAGCTGGCAATGTCGCTGCCGAAACTCTTTCCAAGCTACAGCCTCCCTTGAAAGAGGCTGGAAAGACTGCATTTACCACTGTGCAAAAGACTGGTGAAAAAATCAATGAAATCTCAAAGGAAGTGATTACCACCGCAACTCCTGTTGTTCAAAAAATCGGATCGGATGCCAAATCGGTTTATGACAAAACTACTGGGAGAAGCGCAGATAAGGATGGTGAGTTTATCAAACACACTACCATGGAGGCTGTCGCCACCACTCTTAAAGGCGTTGACAAAGTGGTTGAAAAGCTGTCTGAAGCCACTGGACGTGATTTAAAGCACGACGGAGAAAACATTGCCCAAGTTGTCAAGAGTGCTACTAGCTCTGTTGAAGACTTTGTCAAAAAGTTGCCGGAAACCTTGGGGTTGGTTGATGAATCAAACGGAGCTCCAGCCGATCCATTTGCTGAGCCAGTTGAAAAAGATGTTACCTTGGTCAATGAATAAACTGTCATTTTACGATTGCTTCTTTTGCGGCTGGTCCGTTTGAGTGTACAATCTAAATAGTAGTTTCAATAAATGTGTGCTACTCCCGCAAGTTGGCGCTCGCACTAATGACCTGTCAAAAATTCATGATTAAAAACGTACTTTTTTATTTATCGCTATGGCATTGAGAATAATATCGACTTTTCCTTTTCCTGCAACTTCTTTTCATTTGGAGTTGGCCTAACAGTTGGCTGAGACTTCAGGAAAATGTTGCTTTCAGATTTAAATGAAGCTGAGGATATGCTTTTGGGGAATAAATTGTCGACCGATTTTGCACTGAGTGTGCTTTCTTGAGAAGTCAGTTTCTTTTTCAAAGGCTGCGGTTTAGAATGGTCTGCACCCATGCTTGCAGATTGGTCACGCCAGTGTTTATATAGACTTGGCGTGAATCATTGTGTTTCATAATGGATGCCTATAAACAATGGCTGGGGAGTAGCGAATAGAGGTGTACGATTAAAGAGGTGGACCACAAGTCTGACCTGTTTCAAATGATACAATTTTATTAATGTCATTAATTTACTCGTCGCCGTTTTCCCCTAGCACGAAGTGCATTGTTGACGCGAGTGGACTTGTGCTTTACAGGAGATTTACTTTGTACGAAATTATCCAGCGTTGTTTGTCGGCTAACTTTAACCTTTCGCATCTCCTTGATAACCGGAATTATAATAGGATCAACCTTCTCTTTCGGCCAATTTAGCTTTTTTGACAAAAACTCTCGCACTTTATCTATATTTGGTTCACCCCATTGAAATTCTTGCAAACTCGAGTCTACTCGAGGATCAGTATATGCTTTAAATATATTCTCGTCCGGAAAGTTGCTCGGAATATCAATTTTCCTGCATAATGTACGCTAATGTCAAAAGCTGGTTACCAATTTTAGTCTGATTTTTGTATCGTCCTTGTCAGTTATTCCGTTTTGCAAGTTGGATACCCATTGCTTGAATTCCCTTAAGCCAGTTAAATCATTACTTGGCCAAGATGTTATAATTTCAATACTGGATACTGGTCCTATCCCCTTAATTCCTGGCGTATAGTCACTGCCAAGTAGATACGCTAACTGTATCAAGTGATGTCGCTCCAGATCTAAACCACTAATTCCTTCCATAGTGTATGATTCAACAAACTTTTGTGACTGAAACATGTTTCTATAAACTCTAGTCCCTCCGAAAAGAAACACATCAGAATCATCGGTTACTATTCCATCAACCAGTTTATTGGACAGCAAGAATGCGCACTGTGATTCTGCCTCCATGGGCGCATTGATAAATGGACACCCAAATATTTTCAGTAGCTCTTGAGTTTCGTAAATCATGCTTGAATCTATATCTCCAGCTGCACGATTTTCTGCCCGAAATTGATCTGTAAGGTGGACTACCTGTTCCTTTATCTTTTCTATTTGCTCTTGAAGGTCTCTACCACCATTTAGATCTGAAAGGAACTGCTGCGTTTCTGCATCATATAAAGTCGGTTCATCATCCTCGGATAGTTCCAAGATTTCGGGTTCCTGAATGTTTGTTTCTTGTAAAACTACTTTTGGAACTGTAGGTGTAGCATTTTCTGCTGTATCTAAATTTGGTGCTTGAATAGTGACCTTTTCTTTTGAGATATTGCTTTCCACTTGAGAATCTAGTGTCACTGATTGCGGAGATTCAGCATTATCCTTGACAGAAACATTAATATCTTCCCATTCCATATCTTCGTCAGAAGAGTCGTCGGAAATACCAATCGGTTCTATAATAACTCTATTTGATTCTTTTAAATCAGTGTTATATACGAGACTCTCAACGACGGGTTTATTCGGTGATGCTGGAATGAGTGAATTTCCCATTGGTATATTGCTATCCCCGAGTATACTATTTCGGAAATTCGATATTGGTATTTCAATGCTATCATTTTTAACTACAAATGGGTTCTGAAATTCCTTAGACTCTCCAGTTTCAGAATCTGATTCAAAATATAGATCCATTTCTTTTGGAGCTATAGCTGGTGTCTCCCCTACTGTTTCTTTCGATATTGGAACTTGTTGCATAGGTTCCATCTCTTCATGCGAATCATCAATGATAACGATAGGATCCGAATCTACTTTAACCTTTTTATCCAAGTGTATCATTGGCTTTTCAACAACACTACCCATTCGAGCAAGTACAGCCTCCAAGAAATTGATTACATACTGGTACTTTTCAATGTCGCCATCTTGTGATGATTTTCCAAGCTTTTTGGAAAATGATTTTAATAATTCTTCAACCTCTTCTCTTGGTTTCAGCAGTGTATTCTTACTAAAAATATCTGCAGTATTTATATCGGCAGATTCAACGTTTTTTGGAATAAAAGCTATCCAGTTTTCTAACCAATCATCTGAATTCAAATATTCTTGTGATTTAGAGTATACATTATCTTCATCAATCGTTGACAGGTATTTTCGAAGGGAGCTGACCTGCCTGGCCCGTACTTCATCCACCAACTGCACATCGTCGTCCGATTCCTCATCAATATAGTCTTCAATTGTAATTTTGGTTTTTGGTTTTTGTGGTGAAATTTTTGAAAATCCCTCCATGCCATCCAATGTTTCAACAACTTTGGTTACTTGCTTGGGCTTGACTAGCAAATCCCACCCTCCAACACTTGCATCTTCATTTTTTGTCAGAATGAATTCTCTTTGTCTCATTGCTACAATTAAATATGTTCACCTGCTACTCTTTTCTTTACACCATCCCCTTTTAACGTGGTGTTATATCTTTCCATCAAGGTCGCACGATGGATCAAGTTATTAATTTGTTGCTTTGAGAAATCCAATGCGGTCTTTGAATTTTCAACCATATTCAACACCCTTTGCTGATTTGGCTCTCTGGAGTGGGTTTTCAAATCCAATATAATTTCATGCTGCATTTCGATAGGAAGCGTCTGGAAATGAGCCGAGTTAATATTAATCTTTTGCAAATCAATCTTATTCTTGGTATTGGCAATAAAATCATAAATTTCAGTTTCAGTTGCGTATCTTGCGTCTCGTTTATCGCTATATTACATTCCACTTACTTTCGAGCCGGTTTGGAAGGCAAATTATATTCATCTGTGGTTGGATCGGTCGTCAATCTAATTTGCTTGTTCAATGATGGATTGAAAAAAGGCCTGAAGATAAGGTAATCCAGTACTTGTTTACTTGGTCAATCGCAGCTAATTTCATCTGTGCTTGTAGCAGCTTATTCGCGGTTCTCTCCAAATTATCTCCTGCCCTTTGCTTTCTCTGATTTCTTGCTTGAAGTGTTGCCAATTTCAATGTCGGTGTTTCCCCATCAAACACAAATATCGGTTTAATTCCATAAAACAACAGTTTACAAATCCTTCGAAGAAAACCAACAATATGTGCACCTCTAATTGGATTCCCGTCACTGTCTCTCATGGCTTTCAGAAATTGGTACAGCCAAATCGAAGCATCAACTGCCAGCTTTGATCCAGCAATCGACTCCATCAAAACTGCTTTTGATGTTGGTTCGAGCAACGACCATAATTTGTTGACTCCCATAAACTTTTTTTCTGATTTGCAAACTTGGAATGCAGTCAAGGCCGATAGTGTACGGATCATTTGCTTCTCTAGTAACAAAGAACGATACAGTTAGCGATCCTAATCACACTCACAAGTGGAAAGTATACCTGAAAGGTGCGGACGGCGAGGATATTTCCTACTTTATTGAAAAAGTCGTTTTTAAGCTGCACGAAAGTTTTGCAGTTCCAATTAGAGGTATTCTCAGTCTTACTCAGAAATCAAATCGCCTCCATTTCAAGTGAGCGAGACCGGATGGGGAGAGTTTAATATTGCGATAACCATGCATTTTGTTGATCCAAACGAACCACCTATTACAGTCAATCACATGCTACAGCTATACCATAAAGATGATAACCCGCTTCAGAAAAAGTATGTGGTGTCAGAGCATTTTGATGAGTTGGTGTTTACCTCACCAAACAACGATCTGTATGATGCGTTGGTCTCTAACCCACTAGATTCGTTAGATAGGCCGCATCCTAGTAGCACATTCAGTAATAATTGCTTTTATATTAGCCGACGAACTAGAAGTGGAAGAAATAGAGCAACTAACTGCAATTAATGAAAAAGTTTTGGCAGAAATAGAAATTAAAAGAGTGCAGTTGGCTCAACTGGAAGAAGAGTTGCGAATTATAAATGAAAACAAAGCAGCAGCAAGTACGCCTATACCGATCGAATAAATTCAAAAAAGAAAATTCAAACTTTATTTCACAGATTAAATAAATCGCTCTTGAGCATTAACATCACACGCAGAATCGCCTCTTCCCTTTTGCCTCTCCAGTGACCCTGAATTTGTAGTGGTTGCACCGTCGATAGAGTCAGAGTCCATGGAGCTAACTTGTCTTTTGGCAATATCCCGTTCAAGGGAAAGGGATTCATTCTCTATCTTTGCATGCTCAAGTATGGTCAATGTTGTGAGATATGATGCGAGATCAGTAGGAAGATCCCCGCGCAAAGGACAGAAAATGTGTTGGAAAGAATAGCAAAATGATTGGATATGTAGGATTGGAGAAATTACTCTGTACAATTCTGTTTCACGCGAAAAGTTGATTAATCCATTTGGTAATAATGGTGGGTTTAGCTGCTTGATTTGATATACATCTTTAGTAATTAACATGATGAGGGGTACACATGCTCTTGGAGTGTTGGCAAGTGTGGTTCTATAGTGCCCAAAGTTATTCCTGCTGTCAAAGAATGCCTCCAGCAGATTCAGCTGTATTTTGGTGTTGGCAGAAAGGCAGTTGAAAGTCTTTTTCAAACGAATGACATTTGGGTTGTTGATGCCGCAGATGATTGCCTAATATTAAATCAAACAGTACCATTGAGGTATTAAAGTTTTTAAAATCAAGACATTTCTTTGCAATGAAAATGAGTTTTTCCAATGCCTGTACTCTATCTTCGTAGGATTTACATGATAATATTAAAGAAGTTGCCCATTTCGAAATTTGATTTGTTCTTGCAATGAAGCGTGAAATGTTGATATCTTCAAGCTGTGGGATATTCTTGTTGAACAGAGTAATAAATTCATTTGGCTGGATCGCCCTAAATAATGCAAAATCAATCATGATCATTTGCTTGGCAATTTTTTCCGTTGGAACAGAGATAATATCCAGGAATTGTTCATGATTTGGCAAATTCAGCTCGGGGTTTTCATTGACTGTGATACTTTCGGTAAATTGATCAACATAGTCTTCATTGAAATATGAGGATACTTCCGTCACCAAAGAAACTGCAGATTCTCTGGTTTGCGGCATCGAAAACATTGCAGGGAATGTTGTCGCTAATCTTTTCACAATAGTCAAGAGTCTGTGCATATATACTTTGTTTTGCACATCGCCCATTCGTTTTAATTCACAAAAGTAATCATAAATTGCTTCCAACAGTTCATCTATCGACGAAAAGTCATGAACTGTAAGGGTAAAAACATCAGCGAAATATGAAAGTGGTTCTTCAGCAAGGGTTTGGATCAATTGGCTGAGGGTTCCAGCAAGGGGAACATTCTTTGCATCCCTTGGTGATTTCACCAACACAACGTTAGCCTCGTCATCCTTTACTATAATATTGGTGTTCCTAAGAGGTGTTGGGCTGACACTGAGGCTGCTAGAAGAACTCTTCTTTTCGGTTGATTGAACATCATGGCTGTACACAGACATGTCTTGCAAAGAGACCGTTCGGGTTTTAAGTTTACGGTTCTTGTCCTGCTTCAAAAGTCTCTGGATTCTAGTAGGAAAGAGGGGTTTATCACTAGCAAAAGATCTGTCCATTTCATCGTCTCCCTTCTTTTCGTCGTCAACATTGATGTTGAATTTTCTGAAAAAACTTGTCATTCGGTGTAAGGTGTTGTTGGACTTTGCCTTAAGTTCTTGGGGGGAAATAGGTCGAACAACTCTTGAGCTCCGGTTAAAGTCAATCATTGACGCATGTTTCTTTAAGCTGACGCCAAATTTAGAGTTTGATCTAAAGAGTCCCAATTTCTCTTTCTCTGCTTTAGAATTAGACCGCATTAGTCTAATATCTCCAATATCACCTCTAGAACTAGAGCGAGTGATGTTTAGACTTTCAATATCAGAACCAACCGAGGAATTATCATCCATTACAATTTGCGTTTCAACTGGGATGGTTCCTTCAGTCTCCATATAGAATGCAGCAGGCTGCGAAACCAAATTCGCATTGATCTTTTGTCTGGACAGGCTAGAGTCTGTAAATGCTGGATTCTTATCTGCCTGTTGGTCCGAAATTGAACTCTGCAAGACCCTAAACAAAGGGAAAGCCTACCATTAGCCTTATCAAACCTTTGCGCTTGTATAAGAATACAAATTTTGCTCTCCGTCTTCGTTTACAGTGACGGTAATGCATGAACTCGACTCTATGAATGAATACTGTACAATGTCACAGAGTAAAAAGTCTTTCATAGTTCCCTGAGATTAATTGAAAAGGTACATTATGTAATATGGTCAGAACCTCCTGATCTTTTACGTAGAAATCGAGTGTGTCCATTCAGTGTAGTGAAAATTTTTGACACTCGTCTTTTCCAATAAGAGTAAAATAAGGGCAAATTAAGAGGCAGAAAAAACGCAAATCTGGCACCGCAGATTATGTGCCCAATAAGCGGTGGTCCTTGTAGATCGATTAGCTGTGAGCAATTTATGCTAGCTGCGACAGCCAATGCAAAAATTGGTGGATGAATCCGTTCCTTATTTCGGTTTTATGACCCTGCACAAGTCGGGAATTTAAAATCCTTGATTAATTTTCGATAACGATTTATTACATATGGAGCTAGACAGCTTCATGTCTAATGGGCGGCTTGTTATATATGTCAAGTATTAAAAGTCTGTCAAATCCATCTTGAAATCAGACAATTGCGGAGGATTATAATTTTGATTTGGCATGTTATAATCCATGTCTAATCCTAGTACAAGACCGTCACAACCGGATACAAACGGCTCTTCAAATTGATAGTTTGAAACCGCAGCTTCCTGGAATATGTCCCTTCTATCGTACATCGAATACACTTCTCTCGACAATGGGGATGGTTTAGCTGTAGCGTTCAGATTTAAATGCGTTAGCGATGGTTTCGATCTAACAGGAGCCATCTTTGGTGAGAGAGCCATCGGGTTGGATATCGACATTTGATACCCTTGCTGGTTCATATCCGGTATAAAAGCCGTTTGCATATTATTTTGCATCTGCATTTGTGGAAATGGATTCGCTTGAGGAATTTGCATTGCGTGGAGCTGATTTGTTACAAACTGGTTCTGCTGCATCCTCAACTGAGGGTTGATTTGACCACTATTGATAAACGTATCCCCTTTATATTGAGAATAGGAGGGGTCTGGAACTGGTATAGAATAAGATTGCTGTGGATTTGGAAACGTGTTGAACACTGGCTGCTGATTTGGAATAGGGAATCCAGAATTATTCATATTTATCCCATTAGCCCCTGGAATAGGAGTTTGGAAGGGATTATAAGAGTCAGAGTTTATCGACGCTGATGAAAGTTTACGAGGGTATTGCCCGTCGTACTCTAAATTGATTTGCTGGGCTGTATTGGTGTTGCTAGACTTTTTCTTTACTTTCTTCCCAACTTCGCCCTTCTTTGAGACCTTTACAACTTTATCAGATGGAATATGATTTTCCAGTTTACAGTGTAAATCCAGTTCTTCTGCATTTGAGAATACGGTACTGCAGGTAGAACACATAAGCGCCTTTTCCGCTGAATGAACGGTTCTTTCATGCCTCAACATATCATGTCTACGAGCAAACGCTTTGTGACAAAACAGACACACATGCGTTTTTTCAGCTTGGTTAATACAAAACTTGCCTTTATGAACAGTTTCATGGGAGCGCAATGCGACAAGCTTTGTGAATGTCTTTGAGCACTCTGGACAGACAAATTCGGAGGATTCTGCTGATTCTGAATTATCTACATCCAGGTCAAACTCTTTTTGCGGAAAGTTATCATTAATATTCGTTGATGGCGAAAAGAATCCGGAATTTAGGTTTGAAGTTGAACTCATGGGGGAGTCGTAAGAGTCCTCAAATCCTCCTAGCAGTGTTTGGCTTGATAAAAGCTGTGCGGCAGTCGTTGGAACAAAACTCTGATTCTGATATTTTGGCTACATTAAAGCGACATTACATTGTACAGTTTATCGAAATTTGTAGTGTCTGATTCGTATCCCTGCTGTTCGTTCCAACCAGCCATATTGTGAGGGCAAGTTTTTCGGGGACTTCTCGAAACGAAGTGTGGCAATTTGAAACATGGTTAGGGCAACCTCAAAATGGAATTCAATCAAAACTATCGCATGAGGACATTCGCTTTGATGTCTAGGGCCGTTTTAGCCATCGTGGTGTATACCAACTTGCAGTCTCAGCATGGCTATGGTAGTGTCTACAGGGATTAAATCACAGTCGCACAGAATACCCTTAGTGATACATTAAATATTTTGGGGTACAGCCCAACACAGTTAGGTACCAGTCAGTCAAATTTCTATTTTATTGGGATTAAAAAACATAATTATTCTTCAGTAAGAAAGGAGGTAGTATCTGGCTTTATATGCTCTCCATTTTCATAAATGTCAAACACATCTGAAGAAGACATGGATATTGTATCGTGGTTGATTTTAGAATAGTCGTAGACTAGAAACTCTTCCTCGATTATCCTGTAAGCTCTTTCCTCTGGCGTTTCGTCATGATTACGATCTTGGAGCACTTTCTTTTTCCTTGGACGTGCTTTAAGAGGGACGTCTACTAACAAAAGCTCTTCCAGTTCGTGTGTGGGGTCATAATTGGCTTTTTTAGCCTAATGGTTAATAAAAAACTTACATCTGGTACAAACAAAGGCTTGGATTTCTTTTGCTCTAGCAACGGCCAGTTTATATTCTTAAAGAATTTGTGCGCTTTGATAGAATCCAATCCCCCAACTTCTATTACCCCGATCCTTCTTTTTACATCTCTTTCAAGAAGCCGTAGAATGAAATCGCTGAATTCTGGTGTCAATTTTGATAATGGTTCTCTAGGAACGTCTTCGTGCAAGATTGCATTCTGTAATCCTTCGTTTGTTTTTGCTCTGAATGGGCGCTAGGGTTAGTATTGCTATACTTTGGAAGTTGCCATTTCAAATGTCATTACACCCAAACTCCACCAATCAATTGAGGCAAAATAGCCCTTCTTTCGCAATATTTCCGGAGCTAGAGATCAGCTAATTGTTACCCATGTAAGCCATACTACCGGCGACACCAGTAATTGGTTTGTCGTATTTGAACCGTAAAGCCATATTAAAGTCAGCCAAGTGGGCGTGTCCTTCGGAATCCAGCAACACTACGATCAAATAATAACTACCGTTGGCAGGCTTTAAATCTCTATGAACAATGTTCTTTGAATGCAAATATGCCAGTCCGCAAGACAATTCCGCAACCAAATGCGCTATTTGCGCTTCAGAGAACGTTCCAATTCGCTCCAAATGGAAACTCAAATCCCCGCCAAGCATCAAATCTATCACCATAAACATATTCTCATCGTCCTGAAATGAATAGCGCATGTTGCAACAGAAATTGTTGTTGATTGCTTCCAGTAAATTTCTCTCTGCGATAATATTGTCGATAACTGAAGTTTGAAAGCACTTTTCCTTATTAATATACTTGAGCGCATATATTTTCTTTGTTTTCTTGTGTTGAACTACTCGAACCTAGAATCAGAAAGCGGATACTTTTCCGAATGCACCCTTTCCAATTGAGCGCAAGAGGGTAAAATGAGAGAGCTCGACTGGATTAAGTGACTTTTTACCTTCCGCATTGTCGTCTATGACTGGCCCTTTGCAGCATGCGACTCCCATTGCTCCAAAAAATTCAACTTTAAAGCGGCTCGCAGCATGGCTTTCAGGCTCCTTTTCATTGATCCACTCATCAAACGAGACTTGTAAACGCACTTCAAATATATTTATGAAACATTTCATTAAAAGGATTATTGAACTTGTGAGGTCTTGTCTGGCTTTTCCTTTTCGACTGTTATGTGAACGCCCTTTTCGCACAAATCAACTACCTCGTCTGGTAGAACAGTTGGGGCATCCCTATTCACTTTAGACCAGTCGTAAACAGTGAAACTTTCCTCCATTATTCTCATTGCTTTTTCTTCTGGGGTTTCATTGGCAGGCGGTTGCGTCTTTTCGCCCTTCTTCTTTCTTGGCTTTGCTTTCAAAGGATTGTCTTCAAGCAACAGCTCTTCCAGTTCATGCGTAGCATCAAAATTCGCCTTTTTAGACTATGGTTAGCAATTATTACATCTGGGATGAATGGAGGTACCGCCTTCTTGGCTTCTACCGCAACCCAATCCAATTTGGAGAAGAAGGGGTGTGCCTTAATTGCAGGGTAGCCTCCCATTTCTTTCACACCTAACCGCTTCTTGACATCTCTTTCCAAGAACTTTACAATCAGGTCAATGAGCTCTTGGCTTAATTTAGATAAAGGCTCTAAGGGTATTTCTTCGTGTAGAATAGCATTTGTGAGACCTTCATTGGTTTTTGCTCTGAAAGGACGCTATTATTAGGGCTCATTTACTTTGGACGTGCCCATTTCATAAACTATGATTCCCAAACTCCACCAATCAATTGAGGAAAAGTAGCCTTTCTTACTTAAAATTTCAGGGGCTAGAGTTAGTTTAATCTCACCCATGTATGCCATACTACCAGCGATGGCGGTCAATGGCTTGTCTTCTCTGAACCTAACCGCGATATTGAAATCTGCCAAGTGGGCGTGGCCGTTTTCATCGAGCAATACTAGGTTAGCGAAGAGTACTATTGTCCGGCTTCAGATCTCTGTGTATAATATTTTTTGAATGCAAGTACGATAGAGCACAAGACACTTCAGCCACTAGTATGGCAATGTGATCTTCTTTGAATGCTCCCATTCTGTCCAAATGAAATCTCAAATCTCCTCCCAACATTAAATCTAGCACCATAAACAAGTTTTCGTCATCTTGGAACGCATAACGCAGGTTGCTAGGGTTAGCGGAGGACTACCAAACAAAATTACTAAATATGGCTTCCAATAGTTTCCTTTCTTCAATAATATTATCTACAGCTGACATTTGCAGACATTTCTGCTTGTTGATATATTTGAGTGCGTATATATTCTTATTTCCTTTGTGCTGTACTACTCACCTGGCGATTAGAAATTCTCCTACTTTTCCGAATGCTCCCTTTCCGACTGAGCGAAGTAAATTAAAATGCGACAACTCGACTGTTGTTACTATAACTTGTACCTTCTGCATTGTCGTCTATAGCAGGCCCTTTGCAACAAGCTATACCCATATTTGTAGATTATTCCTGTTAGTGTGAATTGATAGTGCAGTAAATATATAACACTTGTTCGCGCTATGAAATTGAAAAAAAGGCTGACGTTCGCCGTGGCTATATTGATTGTTGAAACAATGCGTTAATTCGTGGATGCCAATCGATAAAAAGTTGAGATTTGTAATGGGAATCCAAATCAGAACATACGAAGATGATCAGCAGCCTATCGAAGGTGATATGCACGAATTGGATGTTTACGAGGTCCTGAGGGAAACAAGAAAGCTTTCAAAACCCGACTTTATTGATTTCTTTAAACTGCTGTTTTTAAAGATGAATGTCCAGTCGAAAGAAGCTGTAGCGGGTATATTGTAAGCAATTTCTAATCCAGGTGGATGAGTTTGGCTGCCAGTGAACAGCAAACCTTCGAAATGCCATATTTCGGCTCCAGGTGGAGCGAAAACTCTATAAGCCTCGCATTTGATAATGCTTTCGTTCCTCCTTTGCATGCTGTCGCTCCCAGACTAGAACTGCCAAGTCCGACGCGAAATCTCACAATGTCCAGTAACTCTCACTAATCACAGGATACAACACACACTTTTCTAGCAACTTTGCTGGTAGTTCGTCTATTCCTAGAGCTATTCAAACCAGGCGGCTGTCAAGAAATACCGCGGCAGCAATGTCTGACGACATCTCTGTTACCCTGATTGACATGGTTTCATCAGTATTATCCTCAACAATCAGAAGAATAGACAGGGGCAATGATGATGACGAGCAGCATCCTACATACGATAGTCCACTTTAATAAACTTAATATCTCGATATTATTACATTGTTTAGCTTTTGCTTGTTTGGAATATCCATGGCACATTTTTCCTTTTGCCAATGGGAAGGGAAATATATGGCTTTGAGGATTGGTGCGATTCAGTAGAAGTTCAGGATCAGTCCGATATCCCTGAGCTAATAAACAAGCTCCGACAGCTGCCAGCAGATGATTTGCAACAGTATTTTGAATTATTATTTGGAAGAATGACTTCGGTGTCAAAAGAAGCTGTTACAGAGATATTGTAATTTGAAATTAATGCAGATGGACAGGACTTTCGCCTTCAGAACAGCAGACTTTTGATATGCCATTCTTTGGCCATCGACCGAGCAGCCAATCAATTAACACTGCCCTTCAAAATGCGTTTAATCTAGGCCCACGTCGAGCAGGTACCTGAATCTTTATGAACAGTAACTCCTGTTGAGACATCATCAACCGGAACAAGTACAAGAATGCATGAAACTAGCCCGACTAGTCCAAGTAGATCAGATAGAGCACTGGAAGAACAGTTTTTTGCAATTCTTAGAAATGCCATCATGCGGTCAGAACGATCTTCTCGTCCAATAACAGCAAGAGGCGGGAGAACAATTGAAGCTGCAGCCAGCAATCGCCTTGGTAACTCAAATACCCAAACGGTTTCAGCTGGCGCATCAATATCAGTTGACAGGAGCGAAGGAAACCCACGCACTGCTAGTACGGGGACTTCAACTCGAACATTGCCTAATCATGTCCCGGAATAGTATATCAGTATTTGAAAACGCTTTATCAAACTTTATTAATAAAATCAATTTAAATTGGCCTTCTCGCTGGCTAATGCCAATCTGATGTTACTGCAAAATTACCTTCTAATATTTCCAATAGTTCCAGCGGCTGCCTCTTGGAGAGCAGCATCAGATGAGCCAACCATTCCCAACAGTAGTTGAACAACGCCATGCTCGTGCATAGATATACAATTGTCAGCTAATATTAAGTATTATTTACGATCCATAGACAGTTGATGCAAAGCGCGTGCTGTTGATCTGTGTACCTCTTCATCTGGAGACTTTAAATACTTTACTAATGGGGCAACAGCTGACGCTGCACCAAAGGCAACTCTGTTGTTACCCCAATGACAGCATCGAGCAATTGCTTCTGCCAAATGTTTTCGCAGCTTATCGTTTCTAGTGTTTGTTAACTTTCCTAGCATAGGCACGACACCGTGATCAGTAATAACAGCCAAGTTTTCCTCTACAATTATTTCCAATTACCATCTTTGGCAATGTTGGCAATGGCAGCGCAAACACTAGCCAATACTTCTGGATGGTCAGATTTTAACAGGGATACGATCAATTCTAAACCTCCCACGAACGAACGAACCATTTCGCCGGCATCTTTTGCGTGTTCAATACATGGAGAGATTGCCCAAGCAGCGGAGGCTTGCACTAATTGATTTGATGATTTTAGCAAAGACCATAATAAACGGACACCATCCAGTCTATCAATGATAGCCATACTCTCACTATCTAATGCGGAGGCACCCACAGCTTTGGTAACATTAGCCAAAAGTGCCTGGTTGGTTCCAGTAAGTAAGTTGACCAAGTTGGTGATACCGCCACATTCTCTGATTCCTTGTCTTCCTTCAGCTAGCCATTAAGTATCACACCTACCTACTTGTGCACAAGCGCCAAGTGCACCGACTACATTTACCAGAACATCTTCAGGCTGATTTTCCATCAGTCCGACTAGTTTTTTAATTGTGCCAATCTTTGTAAATGCAAGCACATTGTCCACTACAGTTTAAAAATTGTTTACCATCTTTTGCGCATTTCCATACCGCACCAGTGGCAGCTACGAGCAAATCCTTATTTGATACCGAATCCAATAAAGCCACCAAAGGGGCGATGCCGTTGTATTGTCTAACTAGTACACAGGTTTCGTCATCTTCGGCACATTTGAAGATAGCGCTGGCACAGTGAGTTTGCAGCTCCTGGTTTTGACTAGACAGGTTTTCAACCAAGAATCTCACCATTCCTGAAGTGCGGATAGCAATTCTATAGCTCTCTTCAGATGCGCATTCCTGCAAGATTCCTACAACTGGAATAAGAAGAGCTTCATTCGTCGAATGCAAAAGGTTAGCTAGCAATGGTATTGCTCCAGCTTGTTGAATAGATTCTTTGTTTTTCGCTGAATTAGAAACAATACTTACAACTCTTGCTGCAAGTTTCCAGCGCCAATGCCCCAGATTTTGCAACATTTTCTTCTGGAGACCCCAATTTCGCCCTCAATAATTTTACTAGTCTACGAATACCACCATATCGTCGCACTGCTCTTCTATTTCTTGCGTTTTTAGCACAATGTGCAATTGTTTCGGCTGCAAGGCACTTTAAACTTTCATCGCTATCTTTGAGTAATTCCACTAAAGGCTGCATCCCGTCCAAGTCGGCAATGGCCGATCTAATTGATACATTTTGTGAAGTATCTTTTAAAATCTGAAGTGCCCCAATTCTGCATTTGGCATTATCGGTATCAAGCAAATTTACAATCGTTTCTAAACCGCCAACATCTCTGATTGCCAGCTGGTTGAATTCATTCGTAAGATCAAAATCTCTAAGCGAACAAATTGCGATAATAGTTGCAGTCTGGTTACCAGAACGCAAGTATTTGACAAGTTTCTGGATTTGATAATACTCATTTGGTAATTCTGAGCTATCCTGGCGTTTTTCTTGCTGCTCTTCTTCAGAATAATCATCAGAATCACTAAGTTCAAAATCCTCATCGTTAAAGCTGTAGGATTTCACCATTCTTCTTTTTCCATCTTTGTTTGAAGACTCTGAGCGGCTTTTCTTTTCAGGGGATCGAGCCTTACGAGCACTACTTGTTTCTCCAGACAGCCCTAAATCTCTCCATTTCAACGAAGGCTCGATAGCATGGGTTGCTTTACCGTGGGCTTTTGGCTTCTTTTTAGGGTTGACCCTCTTTTGTCCTACATCTTTCTCTGTCCTTCGGTTATGAATTTCTTCTCTTTCCTTTTGTTCCACCATGTTGTTCTTGTTAGTAAACACTTACCTCTGATACTTGGTCAATTTGCTCAGCTGCAATTGCTGTACCATTTTGCTCCGTTTTCCCCAGAGCTTTGTTGAAAACGTATCCTTGAGAATCGATATGAGAAGCAAAATGCGGTGAAGTTGCCCTTAACAACTCTACCATTGTTGGATAGGTACTTGAAACTGCATCATAATCCAACTGTTCGTTTCCTTTTAGTTAATTTCTCGTCACCTAGATTGTCTGCTGCATAGCCCTTGTTAATGAAATAGCCCTTCTTGCTAGCAGTTACGATAAACTCATCTTTATCATGACACTGAACATGCAAGTATGATATTTCACCGTAAATTTGTCTCCAAGGTGGAGATTTGTATCCATTATTGAATGTATAATCTTTGTTAGAATTGATAAACCTAGCTCCCAGTTGATACTAATTAGAGCATGATTTTGTTCTCTGCCACAAAATGTTTTCAGCATATCCAATTCTTCAGTGACTTTATTGATATCTAGCGAGTTTGCTCTAATGTTATCAAAATTTACTTTGTGACACCTTTGACAGCTGTTGACATGAGTTGCAAATCAAATGAATTGATGACAAGCAGTAGTTTGTATAATTTTGAATATTGTTCTTTCTTTCGAGGATCTGTTTCATTATTAAAAGCATCGAAAGCCTCTACCAATGCTTTACCAGATTCACCAGATACCCCAAAGATATTGGTGAAAGGATCGCGACATACTTGCTTTAATAAATGTTTACCTTGGATTATTTCTTGTAATTCAGTCAGCTTTTGTTCGTTTGCCACCTGCAAGAACTTTTGCAAGAGGTCGAATGAAGCTACTTTTGCCCTGTACATTGGCACCTCTGCATTTGCAATTTGTTCCAAGAAGAAAATTGGCTGGCCGTCAAACCTTTGTGCTGTTGATGCTACTGATGCTTTATGTGATCTACATTATTACCAAAGTACTTTGAAGCTTCCTTAATCACCCAAGTCCCAGATCCTGCTGGAAATGAAGATGGAACTACTCTACTAGTCCATACCAATGGCATTCTGAATTCTGCTTTTGCTTCGGTTGGGTAATTTTGACAAAGTTGGTCAATCATATTTATTATATCGTAAAGTAATTCCTGATTCACAATTGATGTTTGAAGATGTGGTAATCCATCCTTGGTTAGTGCCGGCTGTGCTGCTACTCCATCCGCCCATTCAAATCTAGATGAAAGACTGGCACCCATATTGATTCAAAGGAAATGTAGAAAATGACCTCAACAATATCGGAGATTTTTCAATCGTGCCTTTGTTTAAAGACAATGAGAATACTTCAGACCAATGAATCATAGTCATAACATATCAAATATATTCTAAGAATCTAGATAGGTGCTTGATACGGCGACAGCGCGTTTACTTGATCGATATTTAGACTTTGAGAAGGTTGCGAAACAAACAAATCATTTGGGAATATTTCTTTAATCTTGCAGACTATTCCTGGCGACTTTAGTAAATATACCCTCCAGAAACTATCAGGTTCACGTCCCGCTTCCAACAACACAAATTCAGGCAAGATATTTAGGTATCTGAATAGCTGTCCAATTCCTACAGTTTTCGATTCAATAAGTTGAATAATTTTTCCATCAGTGATTGTAATGGTGGATTCAGCTACGCACAAGGTTCGCCCTTGACAGTTCAAATTAACAACACGATCATAAACCAAATTAGTCTGATTCAACTTTTCATTTTTGATGATTCCAACAGTCACTTTGGAGTTGAAGTATGAGCTAAGAATTCGCTGGAGGTTCCCGTTTGCGGTGAGACAAATTCGTTCTAGCGGTGAATAATCACCGGATAATATAGTATTTGTTTCCGTAAGAGCCATGATATCACCCAAATGGGCAGGGACAACCGGCTTACTTTCTTTTCCATCCTCCAACATTTTTTATTTTTTTTGAAAGAATGTTTGCATTCGACTTTGGGGAACAGCCAGAATCAAACAAGCAAGAAGCGGTTAAACGGGAGGTAGCGCCAGGATTCAAAGTT
Organism: Boothiomyces macroporosus; assembly: GCA_027604185.1. Lineage (NCBI taxonomy): Eukaryota > Fungi > Chytridiomycota > Chytridiomycetes > Rhizophydiales > Terramycetaceae > Boothiomyces > Boothiomyces macroporosus. The sequence goes on from JADGKB010000057.1 coordinate 61,029, forward strand.
GAATTCACCAGGGAGCAACTAGAGGAGAAAGTTCAACTGGTTGCGCAAGTTGTTGCTTCAAAGAAATCTCAATTGTATAGGAGGTGTGTTACGGATGTGAATTTTCAAATAGCACAGAATGAAGAGATGGACGGAATATTGGCCAAATCCATTCAACAAAGCTCAGATTTAATTACGGGCGAATACGAAGGGGGAATAAAAACTTGGGAATGTTCCATTGATTTATTAGAGTACTTGGAAAACAATACTGATATTGTGAATGGTAAAAAAGTAATAGAATTGGGATGCGGCTCAGCATTGCCTGGAATTTTTTGTTTAGAGGCTGGAGCAAAGTTTGTTTCTTTCCAGGATTACAACGAAAGTGTCATTCGTTTAGTTACAGCTCCAAATGTAGTTTTGAATACCACTCATGTCCAAACAGAATTTGATGCATATGGGTGCTTTGAACATGAAATGACCATGAATTCTCCTGCACTCAATATGGTAGATTTTTATGCTGGCGACTGGGCAAATTTGCTGTTCATTGAACAGAAATATGATGTTATTCTGACTTCAGAAACGATATATGAAGCAGAAAGCATCCCTAGTTTGCTGGAACTCATCAAAAAGCTTCTAGCGCCAAACGGAGCTGCGTAATCATTCGTTAACCTGTAGATATGTCGCCGCTAAACACAATTACTTTGGCTGCTCTGGTTCTATAGCAATTTTCAAACAGGCATGCACTGACTTTCATTTAGAAACAGTCTTTATCCATTCTGATGGAGTAAGGCGTGAAATCATTAAACTGACTTTACAATAAATTAATACACCTCCAATCTATTTATTGAAACCCAGGTAGTGCACGAATATATTTTTGAAGATTTGACCTAAATAAATCGTTGTTGAAAGGAGTGTCGAAAGGAATCATTGCATTTTTAGAGACATATTCAACATAAATACTACCATAGATATGGTTCAATATCGCTCTTCCGTTTTCATTAGCAGGATCTGTTTGAAGTACAAATTTCAGACTGTTGGCTGTTTCCAGGTAATGAAGTTTATACTGGTTCGTCCTGAACGATAGGAAAGGCTCCCTGTATTAAGAATGATTACCCTCGCTTATCCGGTGAGAGTTTTGAAATTATATTGCGGAGGGAAAACACAACACCGTAAACCAGCTTTGCGTCTTCCTGTAATTGTTTATCGTTTAAATCGCCGTACAAAGATCCGCCTGGCACATCCTTTGCGTTCCATTTACAGTAAAAGACTATGTTGCAGTGTCTGTCGAATATGTGCAAGGAGTGGATTGTCATTCAATCTCCAAAAAAATACTTTCCGCGTTACGGGCACGATACCTCATACTAGGTTAATCTTTTTTAAATTCAATGATTATTAAAGTCAAGAGAGGCGGTCATTATCTGTTGAAGCGAAGGGTAATCCTGAGTTGTTTGTGCACCATCTCTTGATTGCGTTATTTAGCAAACTATAATTGGAATTGCGAAAGAGCTTCCAATAGATTTAAATTCCATCTTGTATAGTTGGATGTTATATCTGTGTTAAATATCCATTGAAATAATAAACTGAACGATTCAATATCCAAAGATATTGTATTTCTAGAACGATTCTAATCGACAGTTTTCATCTGGTAGAAGCACTCAGGCTGTATGACACCACCTAAATGTTCAATCTGATTTAACCAAGAGCTCTAAAAAATGAAGGGATTTACATTGAAATACTTGCTCAAAGTATCAGGTAAGCATATTCATCATATGGCAGCACTTTTCTTAAAGTTTATGGGTGGCATGTCATCCCACAAAAAAGGACACGCAAAGGGAAAGAAATTCGCCGAGAGTCAAAGACTAAAAATCAAGTACAGATAGCGAGTACTACTCGGTAAATATAATCAAATTCTTTTATTAATTGTTTGATCGCGGATTGTCAATTACATAGTAATAAGCCCTACAATCATAACCACCTCCGTTGAAACTAGGCTGAGAATTGTTGCAAGCATACAAATCCCATTGCAAGTTATCAGTTGGATCATGAATCACCCCACAGATTTGACCATCTGATGGGAATGGCGGAAGTCCGCTAGCTGGATTGACACTGTATCTGAATGTATCTATTTCCCATTGTCCAAATACGTATGGAGAGCCGGCGCCATTCACACCACTAACATATGTTTTGTCACCGTAAATGTTTAACACTGGAATGATGCGATCGTGAGTGACAGTTTTGAAATTGATATGACCAGTGCCTGTTGGTCCAACGAGGGCCATTTGAGACAAATCATCTGAAGTCCAAATTTCATTAGTGAATGAGCCATCTGGTCCAGAACACTGAACGAATGCATAACCAGGAGCCTGGGGTAGAGAGAAGGCAGCAGCAGATGATACGAGTGACAAGATTGTTGACAAAATCATTTTCAAAGCTCTATGAATTCTTGCCTTTTTATATTTGCTCGGTGGATACCTTCAAAGGAGGGTCTGTTACCTTTTCGGGGTCTTGATTCTGGCACAATTGAATAGTTTCTAAACCCACACAAGAAGCTTTTAACCGGTGTATTCGGTAGTGATGGGCACTGTATCATTCCTATTGAGGTAGTAGTCCATCAACACTTGAAAAACTTTGCCCAATTGTGTGGCCCTATGATTGGAACCGAGCAGCAAAAGCAAAGGCAAAGACGCTGCAACAATGTGAGATTATCCTCATCGAGATTAATTTATTGTCTAGTAAGACTATTTTTTATTGTAGCATAAATAAAATATTTCTATCAGATTACTTTTTCTTAAAGAAACTAAAGAATCCACCCTTCTTTTTCTTGTCATTATAGTTTTTGATGGTCGCTCTTGGGTTGCGTTCAAGGACTTTTTTGATTGCCCTCTCTTCGCCTAACAATTAATATGCAATTACCTTTTTCTGCAGCGATTGTATAATATTTCATGGCTAGTTCATCGTTTGGTGGGACACCAACTCCCTTTTCGTAGAAATAGCCAAGAGTATATTGAGCACGAGGTAATTCTTGGCTGGCAGATTTCTGAACCAACTCAAATGCTAATTTGGTGTCCTGCTTCAAAAATCCATCAGCGCCAGTCATATACCATCCAGCAAGTGCTAATTGAGCATCAGGGTGATTGGTTTCACAAGCCTTCTTATACAGTCTGATACTTTCAGGCTTGCGTTAAAAAATAAATTACTGGATTGATTTCAAATCCTAAAAGACCGTGTTCGTAACAGTAACCCAACCTGTAGTTTGCTGGTGCGTATCCAAAATCAGACGCTTCAGTTAGACATCCTCGGGCATATTCTAAATCAGCTACAACATATGGTTGTATCCCTCGTTCATAGATTTTAAACAACTCAAAGAGTGGTTCTGGATGTTCAGGAGAAGGAACTACAAATAAGATATTTCTTACCAGCACATGCTCTTTTAAACCACTTGATTGCTTTGTGGATATCTGGATGAAGACCAAGAGATCCATTCAACTCTGCCTTACCAAGACGGTACATTGCATCTAAATTACCAGCAGTCGCTGCTTTGGTGTACATTTCCATTGCTAGTCTTTGACTTTTCTTGCATCCCTTTCCATATTCGGCGCAATCGGCGACTTTGAAGCAAGCCGGTGCGTAGCTCCTTTTAGCTGCAGAGTAATATTGTGTATAAGCTAAAGAAAGTTTTCCATCATCAGCATAGGCATCACCCAAAACATAAATAGCTTCTGGATATCCAGAATTGGCAAGTTTGCGGAGTAAGGCAAACCCTTCATCAGCATACTTTCCTTCAGATGCCAACAGCAGTTCTGCAAATTCAAGGTGTTGTTTGTTATCCCCCTTTACTAATTTTTTTCTTTGCATTTCAATATTGTCTGCAACCGACAGTGGTTGCTTTTCCTTTTCTCTCAATATGGTGTGCTTACGAATCATAGTTGTAAATGTAGGACGCTCTTCTGGTGGGGGCGCCAAATAGGAATTGGTGGATTCTACATCAGATCCAGAGTAATAATCAGATTCGCTTCCATTGGTTTTTTCATTGAGCGATAATCCTTGAAGGTAAGCTTCAACATTTTGTTTTCCAAAACTAGGTTGGCTGTAGGACTGGTTTAATTTATGTTGGACCTCTGGTGCCATGTAGGATGGAGCCTGAACCAAAGGTGGACTTTGCATTACCTGTGGAGCTGGATAAGTATTTGGTAAATTTGGAGTTCTAGGGACTGGTGGAGGAGGGGTGTAGCGATTATCTACAGGCATATAGGAGGGCTTCTGAACCAAAGGTTCATCGAACGATTGTCTTTGTTGGATTGGAGATGGAGCCTGCATTTGGAATGGCGGTTGAGAATATCTGGGTTGATTATAACTTGATGGTGGACGGGGTTGTGGAGGTACAACAAATCCTGGAGTGTATCCTCTTGGATAATGATCATCACTAAAAGGTTGAAGAGGAAGACTGGTTTGTTTTTCCATTGGGACAGAAGGAAGCCTTTCGTTTTCGGAATACCTTGGCTGATGCTGCCAAGTGTCTCTTGGGGAGTTTGGCATAAATGGCTGAGGTGCTCTTCCGTTCAAATTTTGCCCAGTATAAGCTGCTTGATAATTGTCAAAATCATCCACAACATAAGATATTCTTGATTTTGGGCCTGCTGCGTTCAAAAATTCGGGGTTAATTGCCAAGCGCTCCTTTCCTTTGGTTTCTGTTGAATATTCCTGCTGCAGGGTGACGCTACTACCACCATTCTGTTCAAATGCTGGCTTCCCAAGTGTATCCTGAGGAGGATTCATCATCCTATTTAAATTTTGAGAATTTGGATATGGGTTTTGCATATAAAAAGTAAAGAGAAAGGGAGGCGAGACAAGCCGCAAGAATAGAACAAAAGTAGGCATCCCACGCTGATTTTGCCCAATCAAACTATGGAATGCGTTAATCAAAATCATAAAGAAATCAAGTCTACTACTCATCCATTTTAAACTTTTTGTGGATCGATGAATCTATTTTTTGTTTTCTCCTTGTGAAACTTGGGCAGTGTTTCAGAGAAATGGTGTTTCTAACGGTGCTGATAATTCATCTTGTTATCCGCTGGTAAGGCTTCTGTCAATTGCGGCAACTGGTTGTGAGGGAGTTCAATCCCAAATAATTCGAAAATACAATTCTACGGAATTCTAACTTCACAATTTGCGGGAAATTAATCATCTGTTCTGGTTGTGATAGCCATTAGTTTACAGCAAGCTGCTCGATCAGCCAAATTTTATGCAAAGAGTTTCCAAGCTGTTTCTCCAATCATATTTTGACTTGTCATTACAACCAATCAGATTTCACCATGTAAAATTTATCCCAAAGCAAAGTGGCGAAAATCTTTGCAATGAAATTTCAAATCTTGGCCTTATCTACTTTGGCTCTAGCCAATGAAGCTTCTGAACAGTCTGAGCAAATCATCTTTCAAGTAACGGCTCACTAACGTAGAAAACTTCAATCAAAGCTCCATTTTTAGAACAGTTTGATGGCGAATGGGAAAAGAGATGGTTTCCATCATCTGCCAAGAAGATTGTCGATGGAGTCGAGGATGATGAGTTATTGAGATATCGTGGAGAATGGGACGTTGAAGAACCAAAAACCCAATTGATTGTTGGCGATAAAGGCTTGGTGCTAAAAACACTCGCTGCCCACTCTGCAATTGCTGCAAAGTTTGACAAGCCTGTAGATCCAAAGGGAAAAACTCTTGTTGTACAATATGAAGTCAAGACTCAAAATGGCCTTGAATGTGGTGGTGCCTATCTAAAGTTGCTTACTCACAACCCTGATTTTGAAGCCGGAAAGTTTGAAGACAAGACCCCATACACTATCATGTTTGGACCTGACAAGTGCGGTCTCAACAACAAGGTTCACTTTATTTTCCGTCACAAGAACCCAGTATCTGGCGAGATTGAAGAAAAGCACTTGGAATCTCCTCCATCTATTGTAAGCGATGACAAAACCAACCTTTACACCCTCATTGTCCGGTAATTATTTGCTAATGGCAGCCCTGATCAAACTTTTGAAATCTTGATCAACAACAAGTCTGAAAAGGCTGGATCTTTGTTGGAAAACTTCCAGCCTCCTGTTAACCCACCAAAAGAAATCGATGACCCTAATGACAAGAAACCTACCGACTGGGTTGATGAGGCAAAGATTAAGGATCCTGAAGCAAAGAAACCAGATGACTGGGATGAAGATGCTCCTAAAGAAATCGTAGATGAATCTGCTACCGTAACTCTTTACTAATTTTAGCAACCTGAAGACTGGCTTGCAGATGAACCACTTGTAATTCCAGACCCAGAAAGCACCAAACCAGAAGACTGGGACGACGAAGAAGATGGCGACTGGGTTGCTCCAACAATTCCAAACCCAAAATGTGCTGAAGTATCTGGATGTGGAAAATGGTCTCCCCCAATTATTAAAAATCCAAAATACAAAGGCAAATGGACTGCTCCATTGATTGACAATCCTGCATACAAAGGAGAATGGGCCCCAAGAAAGATTGCCAATCCAAACTACTTTGAAGATAAATCTCCTGCTGACTTTAACAAGATTGGTGCTATTGGATTTGAATTGTGGAGCATGCAAAATGGATTTTTGTTTGACAATATCTATGTTGGCCACTCTGAAGAAGATGCCAAAGCACTTGCCAAGGAATCTTGGGAAATCAAGCAATCTCTTGAAAAGAAGAATGACAAGGCTGAAGAAGACCAATCTGCCTTTGCTCAGGCATCTGCAGGTTTGTACAAACAATTGAAGGGATACGTTGACCTATACTACGGGCAAACTCTTGACTTTATTGAAATCGCAAAAGAAGACCCAGTTACTGCAATCAAGGAGCTCCCACAAATTGTTGTTTTGTTGACTCTCATCGCAATGACTCCAGTGTTGCTCATTTCATTCCTTTACGCCTTGTTCACTGGCTCTCCACAGCCAAAGAAATCCTCAAAGAAAGACGAAAAGGAAGAAGACAAGGAAACCAAAGTCGAAAAGAAGGATGACAATGAAACCGAAACCAAACCAAAGAAACGTGCACCAAAGAAGGATTAAAATAATAAATATATTCAACTTTAACGTCCTTTGAAGTTGGTTTGGCAGTGTAAATCGTGTAACACCAATTTTTCCACTTTGGGTGGAATTGCACCTGACCATTTTGCTTCAAAATGGACCTCATCTCTGAAAGCTCTGTTCTAGGACTACTCTTGAACAAACCGGCAGTTCAAAAACTAAAGAACATTATCTTTCTCTACTTTGTGGTCAAGGTTGCGGCTGCATCCTTCAAAAAGATTAAGCTCTACGGACTACAAGGAGCGGTTTCTCTCTATATCGGCTCCATCACTCAAAGTATAATCAAATTGGCAAGAAAGACGGTTCCAGGAGCCGACGCTGCTGTGCAAAAGGAAGTGGCCAAGTCTGTTGCATCAATCCACAAGGGAATGTGCTTGGAAATCCCTGACTGTCCAAAATTCCCAACTCTTCCAAAAAGCGGATTAGAGACCAAACAAATCATCAAATTGCTAGACCAACACGCCAATTTTGGAGAAGTATTTGTGGTTAATTCTAGGTTGACTGGAAAGATGGAAAAGTATCTGGAGCAGTTTATCACGGAGGAAATGAATTGTCTTCCCTGATTAATAGCGCTTATGGAAAGTTTACTGTATCAAACCCTCTACATCCTGAAGTTTTTCCTGGTGTGCGTAAAATGGAGAGTGAGATCGTTTCCATGGTATTAGCAATGTATAATGGTTCTGAAAAGACTGGACACTGTGGCTCAATGACATCTGGAGGTTCTGAATCGATCATGATGTCAATGAAAGCTCATCGTGATTGGGCATTCGATGTTAAAGGAATTACTGAACCGGAAATGTAGTATTGATTAACGCTAGTGTGGTACCTGTGAGTGTTCATGCTGCATTTGATAAAGGAGCTCAATATTTTGGGATCAAGATTATTCATATCCCTGTTGATCCAAAGACTGGAAAGGTTGTTATTGAAAAAGTTGCAAGGGCAATCAATGGAAACACCATTATGCTTGCTGGGTCTACACCTAGTTTCCCTCACGGTGCTATTGATGATATTCCCGCTTTGGCAGAGTTGGCTCTCAAGCACAACATCGGTTTACATGTTGATTCTTGCCTGGGTGGTTTCTTGGTTCCATTTATGGAAGATGCTGGTTACAAATTGCCGTTCCATACAGATTTTAGAGTTAAAGGTGTTACAGCAATCTCCTGTGACACTCACAAGTATGGATTTGCTCCAAAAGGATCTTCCGTGGTTATGTACAACAGCACCTCATTGCGCAAGTATCAATACTTTGTCCAACCAAACTGGCCTGGCGGTGTATATGGTTCCCCAACGATGGCTGGATCTAGACCAGGTGCATTAAGTGCTGGTTGCTGGGCCTCTTTGGTATATTTCGGATGGAATGGTTATGTGGAAAGCACTAGAACTATAATCAAAACAGCTCGCGCTATTAAGAGTGGAATTCAAGGTATTCCTGAGCTCGAAGTCGTTGGTGATCCTTTATTGTCTGTTGTAGCATTCAGCGCTAAAGCCCCAATGAAGACCTACGCTGTTGCTGATTTGCTTTCCAAGAAACACTATCATCTCAATGTATTACAATTTCCTCCTTCCATCCACATTGCTTGTACCATGCTTACCCCACAGTTGGTTGACACTCTCATTAAAGATTTGCGTGATATTGTTGAACTATTAAAGAGGGATCCTGAAGCTGGTAATGGTGAAGTAGCTGCAATTTATGGAACTGCTGCCAGTGTTCCTGACCGCACTATTATCGGTGATGTTGTTTGTGGATTCTTGGATGGCTTGACCAAATCTGTTTAAAATAAACTGTTCTCATCGAGTAGCCTCTATATTGATTTAGTTGTCTCTACGTGATTGCTTCTCATCCCTGTTCGAACTCTAGCGTTCACTTGGACTTATGACCAGACTATCCCCAATGAGCAACTCAAGTGAAAAAACAATTATAATCAGATTGAAAAAGTTTTTGATTCAGAACAAGCTTTCTCAGCATAAATGAAGGGTGTGAATCTCCGCTATGACAGGGATAACTAATAAAAAAAGTTCATCATCATCAAAAACAATCTCGTTTCAGCAGTAGATTCAGGAATGTACAATTGAAACAAAAATTACAAGATTTATAGAACAAAATTTTCTTTTTAAAGTCCGGTGGCTTGGGTGTGGCTACTAGAACATTAATTGTTGAAGTTGATGTAAAAGCTTTGGGCATACGTAATCCGTGTAATTCATATTCAATAGACCGAATATATTTTCTTCGCCAGTAGCGCGCTGTTGGATACCCTCAATTGCCCTGGAATTAGTAGCATTATACCAATAAGCCCAATGGACTTTAAGCTCTTTCATGTATCGCAACAAGTATTTCCAGTAAGGTCTATTCAAGGCGCGCTCATAGTGAGTTGTGCCGAATTCACCTAAATTAGTTTGGATTACCTAGGAATAGCGGGTGGTCTTTTGTAATGAATCCCCAGTTAGATTCTGCTTCTTCCTTCCATTCCTCATAGGTAACATCTTTCCAAGGACGATTAAACAAGTAATGCCAACTATAGTCATGTGAACTATAGACCAACTTGTTGGGATATATCAGTTCAATTGGTCTATTCTTTACACCTTTTAGTTGCTGTGGAAACTTCAAATCTTTTGGTTTTGTTCCTTCAAGTATTAATTTGATATGGTCAGAGTCTAGTACAAACATTCCCTGAATAATTATCAGTAAATCCGGATTGATTTTTAGCAGTTCATTTCCAAATCTTTCGCTTGCTTGTGCCCAATCAGACTTCAATCCAGTTCCCCAAGTTGGATGGTGCGTGTTTATTGGATCCAAGATTCTTTTCCCAAGTACCGTGTAGAACTTTATCACTGGGCGTATTTCATTCCTCACATCCACGCCAATTACAAAAGGGTTGTTCTTGTTCAACTCAACCATCACTTTCAACTGCTCTAATACACTGCTCTCACTCCATCTTTTGTTGTACCACAATCCGTTTTCATCTAGCGGGTCGCAGCACCATCCAGCATCCATCATGTGATAATCTAAAATTACCATAACTTGTTGATCAGTTAATAACTTGACAATATCTTGATAAATTTCTATGGCTGACATTCCTATATATTCCGGGTTTGGCTTTAGCAATTCGGAATCAACTTTTGGATTCTTCAGAACCATTTCTGCTGAAAATTCAAATCGAACGCAGTTGAATCCTCCCAGTTTAATTAAATTGATGATTCGCTGTACGGGTTGAAACTCTAGACCAAATGCCAAGTAATCCTCCATGTGAAATCCCGACCACGCAACGCAATGTAAATGAACTGTATGGTTATTGGAATCAACAATTTGGTTTCCGACTGTAGACAGTGGGGGAGATATTGGTAGATCTATTCCATCTTGATGAAGAATATTCAATGGCGAAAGGGCATAGAGTAACCCAACTAGAAGCGACAACATCAGCAAAAAAGTTTAATTGTCACAAGAGGGGTAAATAACTTGATCAGATGGGAAAATTGGAAACAGACATGTGATAAGATGAAAATAGTCCATGATATTATTGGGTTAGAAAGGAGAATCTGAAGGAAGAATGGGATGGAACTCGAGTTGCAATAGCATAATAAATCTATTTTTGTTTATTTCTCATTTGCCAGGTCATTTTTTCCCATTGTACTAGTGTTTATCCCATCAACTTTGCCAGAAATATCTGTTCCCCTCATGTTTACATTCTTAATTTCTTTGAAAATTATTGTAATGAACAGGATATGGGCGGAACCAATGGCATCGCCAATCATTCTATATTAGATAAGGTTACCCTATTGCATCTCCTAAACTGCCAGGAAGGAAAAAACTCCCTACCCAAATAACTGCAGCAATCCAATCAATAGCGATGCACGCAATTACCAACTTGCGTAGTAATTGGAATTTCTGAACCTTTAATCCAGCGTAGCCTCTGTGAGTTTGTACTCGAATAATCTGTCTAGTAACATACACTGCATGAAACGATTCAAAATTAGCAAGATGATACCATAAGCTATACAAATTACACCAAAAATAATATAACCAAACGTTGACCACTGATTTAAAAAAAGAATTACCATTTTAATGGTAGCTGGTCTAGGGCTTCCAAGGTATCCAATAGAAATATACATTCCTCCCATTGCTATAAATTGAAAAATTGAAAATCCAATCTGTGCAACCAATACCCTCTCAGGTGTAACAATTTTGCTTAATCCTGCAAATACTTTTAATAGATACAACTGTCCCAATACCACAAAATACAATTCAAATATTCCCAAGACATTAAATACCCAAATTATAAACGGACATGTATATGAAGAATATGCTAGTATGAGTGAGATGTAGTAGATAAATAGTAGGATATTTAGGAATATGACGAAATAGAGTGTAAATGAACGCTTTAGCTTTAGCCATCCTCTTGCAATGGTAACCAACATCAGGATTGAAGCAGAAAGATAAATACCAGCTACCGTAATTGCTGTTGCACCTATTGCAGATGTGTAGTCCAATCCTAATTCTATTTGCCCATCCATTCCAATCCCATTTTGAAATGCCCTCATTTAAAGTAAACAATATATTTTGATTGCGTCACTCGTGAATATAAATCTAGTTATATTTCCTTTATTTCTATACCTGCTTGTTTTTTATAATTGGAGATTGAAGTAGTCTTTTGGTTAGTTTGGCTTGGTTCATGTTTGCCTTTCTCATTTCCCTAAATATGAGTGATTTCTTTAGTCCCTGGAAAATATTCAATAGCACTATTACTGAGCATATTAAAAATGAACTTGCGAATATGGTAGCGAAATGCTAATTGGTTGTGTGTAATCCAATTCTTATTCTATTTGTCGATCTATTCCTGTTCCAATTTGGAATGCAATCATTGGTATCACGTAACTTTTTTTGAAATACTTTTGTAGTTACAACTTCTGTTGGAGAGTACTTTGACCCAAATGAAAGGATACAGCTGAATGTTTCTGCAAAGACTGCTTAAATGGGTATCCGTAATTGATGACCAAAGACAGATGCAAAGCAAAGGAGATTAAAAAACTCTAATTTTATTCAATAGATTGAGCCATGCGATCTCTTTTCCACTTTCTTTTCAGAGTGCGTGTTTGAAAGTATTTAACAATCACGTCTACCAACACAACAAAAGTCAAGACAATAGGTGTAAAAAAATTGTAATCAAACATCACTGGTTTGCCGGTGCATTTACCACTACTACAAGTTTGGAACCCTGGACAATCGCTATTTGATCTGCATGGAGTGTACACTGTGACTGTAGCATTCATGAAAGGGGTGGTAACGCAGTAGCCTAAAGAACAATCGTAATTTGGTGGACAATCAGAGGAAGTAGAGCAAAATGGCGGCACAGTTGGTGTACATGAAAAAGCTTGACATTTAAAGAGCGGTGGACAATCACTGTTAATATTGCAGCTAATACCATTTGGTAACGGACTGCAGTCTCCAAAACAAGTGCTGTTTGGCGATATAACTGCTGTTTCGAGGATACAAAAGCCTGATATACAATCGTATTTTGCTGGGCAGTCAGTGATGGTAGAACACAAACCAGATTGAATCGGTTTACAAGTTTCATCGCAATAGAAATTTGCAGGGCAGTTTGAGCTTGTACATGCAAGAGCCGAAGAAATAAGAGCCAAGAGCATTTGTTATTCCAAGCTGAGGCAGTTATTCGGTTAAAAAGCGAACCCTGAATTTTTTTCTTCCAGTTTTGTCCATCAAAGAAGCCACCAACTAATAAAATCTGGAATCATTGGTATTATTTATGCAAGCAATATTTTCAATTCCTTTGGAGGACCTCAATAGCAAAGCTAATGCTGAATACAGTCAAGACCTGCAAACCCACTTGACTCGAGAAGAATTCAATGATATCTTGGACAGTATCAACAAGCACACCAAACTCTCACTCTCGAAATACCGCATCATATTTACCGGCTTGACCATTCCGATTATACTCTACTTTGTCATCTACAGTTTGATTTACTTTATCCCACTTGGCATTTACGGACTACCAGTTTCCACAACATGCTTTGGTATCAACTGCACGATCTTTGTTGTAAGGGTAATGGGCAATCGCAGCGATTTGCATAAGCAGTTTATGTATCACATTGGAGACGTCAATAGAAAGTACAAAGATAGGTTTCATTTACAGCTCGACCGAAAGAGTAATTTCTATACAATAAGCTTGTACAAGGAAAGCAATGCGGAAAACAGTCAGCAAGAAATTGAACCCGTTCGTGACCTAGGGGAAGGCCCAAGTGTTCAAGAAATTTAATTACCAGACGATTGGAATCAACTTGTGTGGTTAAATAAAAACATTGCAATAATAGTCTAGTGATCCGCCTATAATTTCGATTACAGTTGGGGATTTATAAATAGTGATTTCACCCTATTTTGTGAGTCAGCAGCGGCTGTTTTTTCAAATCAAATTGCAAAATGGAAGAATTGCCGGTTGCCCTTGACGCTCAAGAACCTCTTCATCCGGATGACATGAAAGCCCTGCATGACATGTATCTCAAAGACAAATCAAATGCTCAAGTTAAATTCAATTATGCGTGGGGGCTGGTAAGATCACTGTCTAAAGGAGACCAAAAGAAAGGCGTTGATCTCTTGCATGGTACGTAATCACTTAATTAGAAATATACAAGGAGAATCCAAACAGAAGAAGGGAATGCTTGTATTACTTGGCTTTGGGAGAATTCAAGCTGTCCAATTACAAGGAAGCAAAGGATTTCACAGAAACATTGCTTTTGCTCGAACCGAGCAATAAGCAAGCACTGCTGTTGAAGAGCCATATCAACAAGAAGGTCCAGGATGAAGGATTACTTGGAATGGCTATTGCAGGAGGTGCAGTGGCTATTATTGCTGGTATCGCATCATTACTATTCGCAGGATCAAAGAAAAAATAAACAGTGATATCAGTGTATATTTATACTGGCAGTCCCATTCCTTTGAGAGAGTGGGTGACTTTTGCCCGAAGCGCGGGAGATCGCATCCAAACCAGTCCAAATCCTAAGCATGCAGCTGCGTTGATACCAGTGCAGACGAAATATGGAACTCTGAATTCTTGCTTTACAGTCTTGTGTTTAAACTTTTGCATTGCAATCATGCCTACATTAAGAAAAGAAACCCCCAATCCATCCACCAAGCAGTGCAGAAAATTGTAATTGCTTTTCCGGAACCTACAATCAGACCGAGATTACCCTCCATCCTTTTCGTTGGGCTTGATACTTGTCATACGCAAACAATCCGAATGCGCCAGCGTTAACAATCCCGAAATATCCCAGGATTAAATAATAAATAGAGGCAGGCGGTGTAGCTGTTGAGTATGGTCTAGCTGCACGAAATCTATTCAACCCCAAGCGGAACATTTTTTTTTAAAAAAAATATGACAGACGCAGTGCATGAATTCATATTGAATTGCAGATACGGAGAAGAACAAGAAGCTTTGGAGTATTTGGAAGGCGTTCAAGACAAGGGGCAATTGATTACTACATTTGTAAACGACCAGTGTCCATTGTTCATGGCTGCTGCCAATGGTCATTCAGGCATACTCTCTCAGCTGGTTAAACACTTGACACCGGAACAAGTAAATATTTCAAATAGCCAAGGCTCAAGAGCGCTCCACTGGGCTGCTTTGAATGGGCAGTTAGAGTGCGTGAAACTTTTGCTACAGTATGGAGCAAACCCATTGTTGAGGGACAGCAGCGGAAAAAGTCCAGCTACTTTGGCGGAACAAGCTGAACACCTTGAAGTCGCTAAAGTATTATTAGAGAGCTACGACCCTGAACAGGATGAGGTTGATGCAGAAGATGTAGTAGTGTCAAGCGAAGATCCAGAATACAAGGAATATGAAAAACAAGCTCAAGCTGAATAAATTATATTTTAATTATTTTTATCAAGTAGTTGCTGGATATATTCATACGCTAGCTTGCTGTAAGGAGCAAACAGGTCCTGCTCTCCACTTTCTAGATTTAATCCTGCTTCTGACAGTTTCTTTTCTCCAAATACCAAATCCCCAAAGGTAGTCATTATCTCTCTTGCCCACTGATTCAACAACTCTACTCCCTTTTCTTTATCATCTCCGCACTTCTGCCCAGACCGATAGATTTGGATTCTCTTTTCAGTCTGTTCATAAAACAAAAAGTATTGAATGGCTGGAATACCATTCGTTTGAAAATTTTGTGTTTTCAAATACGCTCTAAACTGAGCGCACGTATCCGCTTCCTTTAGAACGGTTGCTAAATTTGTGAATTTCTTTTGCTGTTTTGGTTGTGGTTCAGTTACAGACTTGCTCTGTAGGCAACCCATTATCGCGTAAAATGATAGTTACAAATTTATATTACAAATAAATACTACTTTTTGATTACACCCGCCACACCGGTATATCTTTCTCCTTGTATGATAAAGGACCTCGTTAGTTCTGATACTGCTGGCGGTCGCAACCTTTTAAAGTTTTCGCTTGTCTCTATCCTGAATGGTTGGGTTATAACTTCAACAGGTATCTGCATTATACTATTGTTAATGATAATTACTTGTCCATGTTAATAATCTGGCATTTCAATCTGTATACTCCCCTTGTCCTTATTAGTACGTCTGGGAATGTAAAGAATATATATGGTTTGCCGTCTTTTGGGTCATTGTAAACTTTGCCCATACTTGTGCATTCCCCCGTTAGGTTTTGGATATATGCTCTAATCCAATTCGGTCTCTTTCCGATCATCACACTGCTATTTTGTTGTCCATTTTCAGCGTATAGTGATAAATGACAGACCAAATTAATTGAATGCAACTAGTGTCAATAGTGCCTTACTTTTTGTGTTGTCATTGCCTGTGGGAATATTACTTGCAATGTTAAAGTTGGACTTAAATGTGTTTTTAGAAATGGTGCTGATGTACCGCTTTCCCTGCCATGCGTTGGTGCCTGTCTAATATCCACACTGTACTCTAATAGCGTCATAAGTTTGAGCTGAATAAATAAGTGTTGAATTTTTTTCAAATAGTGTATAGACAGGTCTACTATAAAAACGGTGGGAGTTTGTGCCATCTTTTATAGCAAATATTTCTGACAGAGGCTTGGCTATTGAAACTCAAGTTTGAAGGTACTCATTGCTTAGTAGGCATTGGATTATCTTTATTTTACGTTAAAAACCAGCGCAATAACTTGCCCTTGGGTAACTTAATTTGGTCCAGTGCATTTCCATTCGGGGACCTTCACTCCTCAATGAGGGACCTGGCCTGGGACCTTCAGAGATCTACAACGCCACCATAGAAGGAGGTGGGAGTAAGTATAATGGAGAAACTGTTGCCTCATACCTCCCCATGTGTCGATCATACACACACCATTGTTCCCCTGGCGGCAAATTGGCATTGTTCCTTTGTTAGACGAGTTTTGGGTGTTTCAACGTGTTTTTCGGTGAAATGTGGGAGATGGTAAATTCAATGCGTCTAATCACCATCACGATGGCTGCACAGATAACAATATTTATTAGAATTCCGCTTTAACATATTCTAAAGCTTCTTCCATAGTCATCACTTTAGGGCGGTTCTTTTCTATCCATTTCTTGGTTTCTTCTAGCGTAGTGTAATTAATCCGATTATAAGGCTGGTTTTCAATCATTCTCTTGTTCATTTCCGTAAAGTCTTTTAATACACTCATGTGACGTTTGATGAAATTGTCGACTACGAGCATTGCATGGTTAGAGTACACTATATTAATAAATATATACATGGATTTTCTGATTTGTCATTCTTTTCTTTGAGATTTTCCACTTTTGATGATTCATCAGTTTGCCGTTTTTCTGATTTAGGACCATCTGAGGGACTTGATTTTGCCATTGGTGGCGTGTCATTCGCAATTATCTCTGGAATCTCATCTTCAGTAACTACAGAATCCCTTTTAATCTGCTCTTTGGCCGTTTGCTTGTCTTTGATTTCATCTTGTACTTTTGGACTTTTAGCTTGTTTGTGCCTTTTTGATTTCTTTCGAGAACAGTTGGGACAATGATGACAAATAGGATTGGTCTGGGGATTGTAATTATTTGGATAGCCTAACATAGCATATGGGTGGGGTATTGGATAGGCTGGCGGCTGCCCAATGTATTGTGGATAGTAAATTGGATACGCTGGATAATTTTGAGGCGGATGGACTATTTGTGGAGGTCCTTGAGTAGGTATTTGGGGAACTGAAGGCTCTGGCGGGGCCAAACCAGTTTGAGCAGTTACAACTGGTTTAGGAATAGCACCTTCAACATTATTCTTCACAAATGTGTTTGTGTTATCTAGTTTCACATCAGAAGTTGAGACGGGGTTTTTAGGAACTTCCTTGACTATAGGTGTATCCTTCTGGGGTTTTGATGTTTCATCGAGCCAATCACTAATATGCTGTTTCGCAGTGCTTGGAACTTTAATTTGTTCAGCGGGCTTCTGTAAATTTTCATTTGGTTGTGCGACACTATCTTCCTTTGGCAGTTTTAACATGGAAGGCTCTGGCGAAGGTGTTGCAAACGATTTCCGTTTAAATATTTCTTTGATGGAATCTGAGTCGTCAGAAGATATTAGTATTTCCGGGTCCAGAATTAATTTGGTCGACGTAACCAGTTTATTTGATGGTGAATGAATAGAGATTCGAGATACAGGTTTAGAGTATTCAGAATCAATTTCACCGGTAAAACTGGAATAGTCATCTCTTGTTTGACTCTTTTCAGAATCCTTATCAAGGGATAATGGGTTCAATTGGATTGAAGTCTTTTTCTCGACCAAATTTTCGCTTTCTTTGATTGCTTGATTACTTTGTCGCAGTATTTTGCTGGTAGAATCTGAATAGTCGCTTTCTATAATCTGTTCCTGCGGTTTGGTAGTTACAGCTTTGATGTTCCCAATAAACTTTTCAAAGTCGCTTCCAACGCTGGATTCTTCGTCACTGGATATCCGCCTTTCAAATTTGGGTACCCCGTGTATTTTGATTGCTGGTTCCAAGACTTTAACTGTTGGTTCAGATATTATTGGGATTGGATTGATTTTCACAACCGACACCTTTTCATCCTGCACTTTATCTTTTGGTTCTCGTTCAAGTTTTTCGTTTGACCTCTTTAAATAGGATTTCATTGCATCCAACTTGGCATCTTGCGCATTCTTAATATTACTAGATGATTTGAGATAGTAATTCCTAGGCAGTTCTTCCTTTTCATTCTGTTTGCTGGATGATTTGAGATAGTGATTCCCAGGAGGCCCTTCCTCTTTGTTTGTTTTCGGATATGGACTTGCTGGCGCGGACTTTAGATAAGCACTCTTTACATCCTCTCTTTTCTCCTCTTTTGGTTTGAGATAACTCGACTTTGGAGTAGTATGAGTTTTGACAGAGCCTGCGGAACCCAGTTTGCTGGATTTCTTTGCTGCGAGTGATTTCAAATATTCTTTTAGTTCATCCTCCTCCTCCGAGTGAACGTCTGAAGACAGTATCTCTGAAGTTAAATCTGAATCTGTCACAATATTTTTCACTGGTTCCGGTCGTTTTTCTTTTGGTTTTGTTAATAGCGCTTTGGCTTTATTCAATATGTTTACACGACTCATATTCACGAAAATTGCAAACCTTTATTAGTTCAATACTTCGGTTGCTTTTCCGGATTTCTTGATGATTTCAAATACTTGATCTTGGCTCAAAGAGGAGGATTTTACATGTACGAGTTGTTGTTCGAGATTAATGTCGAAGCTATCAACACCGTCGGCCTGGATTAAACCTGCATTACCTTTGAGAGGATTCTTTCGACAGCTCCAGAGCATCCGGAACAAGTCATTGCAACCTTGAAATTGTAGTCAGACATTAGCAAGGAAAAAAGTAACGAAACGAAATTTACGGCGCCATCTGGCACAATCCACATTAAGTTGAATATTTACTTTATTGACTAGAAATTGATTTCCCACCACACTTGGATTAGAGTAGAAAGCACTGTGAGCAGCGCCATTTGGTGAAATATCAAAAGGAATCTTCTTCTTACGGTAGCAACTGACATTAGTTCGGGCATCATATCCATCGTACCTTTCCTTCCATCCACACTCCACACATTAATCATAATATTTCCATATCCATTGATCAATGTTTTTCTACACAGTGGGCAACAATCATAAACATGGCTCTTTTGGTATAATTGATATAAGCATCCGTAATGGAATATATGGTTACAATCTGCCAATTGTACTCTATCAGTGATCGCTCTAGAGTCCAAAACAGTTTCATTTCTGTACCGCTCCACCAAGTGCTCATTTATTTCATTGTACAGATTACCATAAAAGTGCCATATATCATAGCCTTGAAGGCAGATTGGACATGGATCTACTTGGGTTAGCATCGCTTGATACATCTGAATTTTTTCCATGCCCTCGACCTGCATTTCTTTTAAGGGAGAAAGATGTTTCAACTTCTTTGTTTCAATTTGATCAAATGATTCTGGTAACCCATCGATGATTGAGCGAATTTAATTGTTGAATTCCATTGTGATTTTTGGTCAATTGTCATTGTTGACATTTTTTAGGAGTGGATATCCTTTCCTTACCTTATAGCAACAATGATCGACTATACCAATGAAAACAGGTTACTTGGCGATTTCGCATTATTCTTTACAATTGCATCTATCCTTGGATCAGTGATTTCGATCGTATTAGTTTTGACAGGCACTATCCATATCATACCCAAGATAAAGTACATCGTCCTTACTTCACACTTTCTAAACTTTTGGAACCAGAGCGGAATATTGATTTACAGATTTGGCAAGGATAATCCCAAATGGGGATACGGAATCTCTGTAACAGTGGGGAATATTGATATAACACTACTCATGTATCTACAATTAGAAATACTAGAAATATTTTCAATTTTAAATCCAAAAATAACGACGAATATGATCAACTACGCTAAAAGCACATTCATAGTTACTCATATCCTATTGCTTTGGGCAGCGGATATAAACGCATTTGTGGATTGGAATTGGCAGTGGCTCAATTTAGTACATGGATCTAATTCTAGTGTGATATTTGGGGCGAATTTGTTTACGTAAGCTTCGCGGTAACCTACGAGAATTTTCAGGCGCTATATATTTCGTATTTAGTGTACAAACACGTCCAAGAGACAGACATGATTGAAAAGAATAGTGCTGATTCTCCTGTCAAAACCGAAATTGCACCAAGGTTGAAATCGGCTGTTTCACAATTTCTCAATTCTGATTCGACATTGGCACGATACAGGAGGTTGTATTACTCTATATCTTTGGTGTATTTGATGGACTTTTTTGCTTGTATTTGCTATTTCTTGGGAATGGCTGATCAAGACCTCACTGGGAAAACCGCGACAAACATTAATGCTATATATTTCATGGAGATAGGGTTATCCTTCACTGGCATACATTGTACTCGCATAGGGATCCTTTTCCACTCTATCCGATCTTTGAAACTTGACAGCTTAAAGTTTAAGGACGAGGTGCTGAAAACTACAAAGAAACTAAAGGTACTAAGAGAGTATGCTAAACAGCCCACCCTAGTAAATAGCACTGTGGATTCTAAGGAAACTGATACAGTCAAGGTGGTCAATCACACAGCTGTATTCTAAAATAAATAATATCTAATTTCATTTCCGGCTATTCATCTGTCACAACATCATTATAAATTTCATACAGCAGATAGCGGGATCACTGTATTGCCAGAAAATGGATGATGTCAACTTTACGCAAATGATCGACTATGAAAATGAAAATGTACCACTGGGATATTTCTCACTGTCGCTTACTATACTGTCAATCTTGGGGTCAATTGTATCTATAATATTCGTAATAATGTAATCGCTCAGAACTAACTGGTAGTGGAAAGATCAACATTATACCTAAACTCCGGAAATATATAATATTTATTCACCTGGTCAACTTTTGTAATCAAGGAGGAATATTAATTTATAGATTCGCTCCTAACAATCCAAAATGGGGGTATGGGATCTCGGTCACTGTTGGAAATATTGACATCTTGGCACTCGCAATGCTACAGTTGGAAATATTGGAAATATTTTCGGTACTAACAGAGAATATTACTGTTAGAGGGATTAATATAGCAAGAGCGGTTTCAGTTGTGTTGCACGTTATTTGCTTGTGGGCTGCAGACCTTAACGCGTTTGTGGACTGGAATATTCCTTGGCTCAACCAGTACGACATTTGGGGTGAATTCGTATTTGTGTGCATAGCTGTGTCGTATGAAAATATCCAAGCGTTGTGTATTTCGTATTTGGTGTACAATCACGTAGTAGAAAGTGATAAGATTGAAAGGCAGAAATCAGACTCGTTTGTAGCTACGATGAATAGCTCGGCTCAGCTAAAGCGAAAGTTTATGCCAAAGAGTTTCCTTGTAGACTTTGTTGACAACAACTCTGCTCTTTCTAAATATCGGCGACTATATTACTCTATATCTATTGTATACTTTATGGATTGCTTTGGAGCAATCTGTTACTTTTGGGGCATGGCAGTCAGGGACCTTTCTGGCCAAAATAGCATCAACGCTATTTACTTTATGGAGATTGGATTGGCATTTACGGGCTTCCATTGTACCAGAGTAGGGATACTGTTCCATTCCATAAGAGCGCTCAAGCTTGACAGCTTAAAATTCAAAGAAGAAGCAGCAAAGACCAAAGTAAAGATGTTGCTTGATAAGACGGATTACAAGGATGGAAGCGCGGATCTCATCACAGATAAAAAAGCAATTCAAATGAAAGCACTAAAGAAAGACATGTTGGAAACTGTAAAAATTGAACGAATATAAAAAGATTTTTAGTTGAATGGATTCTATGTTAAAATTCCTTACTTCCTGCTTTGAACCAGTGTTCAGCGATTGTTCTGTATTAGTAAACACTTACCCATGTGCTTGAGCTTCCTGTTCAACTCTTCCAGTTGGATCTAGGTTAATTCCGTGCTACTCTTAATTTCTCTACTTTTTGCCTCTCTGCATAGTACAGCGCCTTGTAGTTTCGATCTTCCTTTTCAGCAGCAACTGGCGAATGGCCCAGTGTTAGGCTATCAAATCGTTTCTTGAAAGAAAGCTTATCTGGTGTAGTGCCTCGTAACTGATTGACATTTCCTGCAACTCTGGTTGGATGAGGAGTCAGATTTGTTCTGCTCTTTTCCACGGGTGGTGGAACGGAGCTGTCCCATGCAGGCTTGGGTTTAGCAAACTTGTAATCTGATTTTGATTCTTCCGCCGCTTTCTGTTCTTTTGGAGTTACACGCTGTGGTGGATCAAGACCGAGTCGCTTGGCTTTCGTTATTGCGCTTGTACCTTTTTGCGGCGTGCTTTCTCTTGTATCTCGAGGTTTTTGCCCTACTTCAGACATAAACTTTTTTGTGCAAAATTGAAAATGATCTTGTTTGCGTTTGCAGCTGCAACGTCGCTCAACGTATTTCAAGCAAACAGTTCGCAGCTGGAGGATCAGTGTTTTGACTGCCATCTATCCATGTATCCATGTTTGAACTGGGCTGGATGTTCCGATGTTTCTGGAAAATGTGTCTGCCCTGCAGGATTTGGAGGAAATGATTGTGGACAACCTCGTAAATATTACTAATGTAGAGTGCGGATCACTTGCTAGCCCTCAAAGACCACTTAGGCCTGCAGACCAGACAGAGTGCCATTGTGATGACGGATGGACGGGAATAAATTGCAATGGTAATAGCAGTATTAACCTAGTTTGCACCAAGAACGACGCTTGTAATTCTCTGATTCCTCTTGGTCAGAATGCTACTTGTTACAACAGTGTCAAGCCAGTGAAACAGAACCACATGATGTGTGATGTGACAAGTTGAAAATAGATTAACATTAGACCAAGGCATCCGCGATCTTTTGAAAGAAAGGAAGCCGCAGTTAACCTTTGGGTGTAATCATGATGACGAGAAATGTCATTTTGAATTCTGGATTGCAGGAGTGGAAAGTTTCTTTTGTGACTTTAAAAAATGTCAGTTTTCGCAGGAATTTGAAGCTGATAAGAACAAGACTATAATTGAATGTCCAGAATTAGAATGTAGCTGTTACAAATCCAGATTATTATGTGGAGAGGGAGGATCACTAGATTTAACGGAATGGTTTACCTCAGAAGATGGGCCTCATGGACCAGGAAAGTTTATTTGCGATGAATCGATTGGCAGTAATGGAATTACAAGAAACTGTTTATTCACGGAGGATAATATGAACCAACTAATTTCACAATTTTTTGGAGATTCATATATCACCCTTTCTTGTCCGCTTGGAGGCGAATGTATGCACTATACTGAGGTTCCTGGATACGAACGGCCAGAATTTAAGCAAGGATTTTCATTGGAAGTGATATTATTGCTTTCTGCCAGCTGTTTGGGGCTTCTAGGTGTCGTCTTTGGAAGTCTTGTTTGTATCAAAAAGAGATCTGAATCTTCTGGACAGTATGTTGCTGTTGGATCTGGCGAAAACTTTAGAACTGAAGAGGAAATGATGGCTCACCACCTTCCATGTACAATTATGTTTAGAAACACCAGTTATATCATTGATACAAATCTCAAAGTATCACAAGAGCTATTGGATAATAATGATACTGATTCTGATAACTCTGAGTCGATTGGAATGGCGCCAAGGAACCAGGGAAACCATCTCCTTTCCAAGCCTCGTCAAAAGCAAGTTGTGCTAGAGGGTATACAGGGTATAGTTAGGCCTGGACAGGTGATGGCAATAATGGGAGGCTCTGGAGCTGGTAAAACGACTTTGTTGGATATATTGGCGAGAAAGAATAAATCTGGAGTTGTTTCGGGCGATATTCTAATCAATGGATCTTTCATGAACTATGGTCATTACAGAGATATCATTGGGTACTTTTTGGTTGATCTAGATATGTTGATCAAGAAGATAGTCTGATGGAAACATTAACTGTTTATGAGACAATATTGAATTCTGCTATGCTTCGCTTGCCAAAGACAATGTCACTTGAAACAAAGAAAGGCAGAGTTCAAGAAACAATGGCTGAATTGGGTATCTTGCATATTGCAAATAAGAGAATCGGAAGCGCGGGAAATAGAGGACTCAGCGGAGGTGAAAAGAGAAGAGTTTCTATTGCATGTGAACTTGTCACTAGTCCTAGTATTTTATTCCTGGATGAACCTACCTCCGGTTTAGATTCTTACAATGCTTACAATGTTATTGAATGTTTAGTTGGCTTGGCTCGGGATTATCAAAGGAGTGTGATTTTTACGATACATCAGCCAAGATCAAACATCTATGCCTTGTTTGACCAATTGGTTTTGCTTTCAAAAGGAAGAATTGTGTACTCTGGTCCCGCACAGCAGGAAGTTATTGATCATTTTGCAGACTTGGGCTATAACTGTCCACTAGGCTTCAATATTGCAGACTATTTGGTTGACTTGACAATGCATGCCGCGAATTCAACTAAAAACTCAACTGAAGAGAACGACGTAGTTGTAGAAGCTACACCAAGCCTTCAGTCGCCATTTTCAGCTACTCGATCGAATATTCGCGAGCAGCAAGAGTCTTTATTGTATTCTCCAAAGAACCCACACGTTGGAGAAATCAACAATTCGAATTCAAACTTTAGTATCAACGCGACTCAAGAACCGCGACCAACAACCCCTGGACCTAATCCACAAACGGTTTCTGATGGTCTCTTTGTTAAGCCATACCTTACCGAAGAAACGCTCGAGCTTATCAATGGCTACTCCAACTCACAAATTTCCAAAGATATTCAGGAGACAATTGAAAGACAGCTATTACAGGCATATCCAAACTATACTGCTTCAGAGCTGGAAAATGTACGAAGACGAAATCGACATGGGCCATCTTTAAATCTGTCATCCCGTTCAATCTTTTCCCATTTTACATCTTTTTTGGAAAATCAATTCTCACCTGGACAAACATATAACAGAGCAGGTGCAAATCTTTGGGATCAATTCAAAATCTTGAGCTGGAGAACATTTATCAACTTGTACAGAAACCCGGATCTACTTCGAACACAATATGCAATTAGTGTGATAGCAGCTGTTAGTTGTGGTCTCTTATTCTGGAAACTTGATAACACCTTGGCAGGATTCCAAAATCGGCTTGGAGTGATGTTTTTCATTTCAGCACTATTTGGATTTGCCTGCCTAAGTTCAATGCAGGCGTTTGCTTCGGAAAGATTAATCTTTATTAGAGAGAGAGCTAATCGGTACTATTCTCCTTTAATGTATTTCGTTTCAAAGGTTGCTATTTCCTAACTAAGGTGTTTTTCGATTTGCTACCGCTAAGAGTTATTCCTCCAGTGATACTGGGGTTGATTTGCTATCATATGATTGGTCTGCAACCAGAACCTGATGTACTGCTCCGATTCTTGTTGGTGTTGGTCATTTTCAACGTAACTTCGGCTTCATGCTGTCTGGCAATCAGTATTATATTTGAAGACCAAGCAGTTGCAAGTTTAATCGCTACGTTAATCATGTTATTCGAAATGCTTTTTGGAGGGTTGTTGTTGAATAAGGCAACAATTTCACCTGCATTTCAGTGGTTGTACAGCATCTCATTCTTCAATTATGCGTTTGAAGCATTAATTGTAAATGAAGTGGCAGGATTGACTTTGGTAGAGGAGAAGTTTGGCTTCAAAGTAGATGTAGGTTTCAATTTAAGCATAGGTTCCTGGAGCATTAGTTCTTCAGACATTCGGGTTAAACGCTCAGGGATATTGGGGTGATGTTAAAAACCTTGGAATAATGGGTGGAGCTTTCTTGGGAGTTGCTTTCTTGTGGTTGCAATTGTTTGTAAAGGAAAGAAGATGATACCATACTCAATTTGATTAGTTGGCATAATTGATTAATGGAATAAAATGAAAAGAGTTTAATAATCTAGATTGGGCTCGCTGGCGACTTTTAATAATTGAATAACGCAAAACTTTTCTATTTCAATTTACGTAATGAGTACAGCACCAGCACCGTTAGTCCTGGAGGATTATTTGGATAGATACACAGCACTCTGTCAAAAAAAGAAGATCCCTATAGTCAATTTTTTGGTGAAGAGAATTAAGGATGCAATTGAAAATGGGTATTTCACTATTTGACGCGTAGAGATGCTTTCAATGATTTCTATCTAAAAGGGACCTATCCGGAGTTGCGACTACGTCGAATTAGTGATGAAATGGCAGAAAGCATTATTGGTTCACTACACGGACTCGAGTTTCTCAAAGTAATTGATCTGAGTTACAACGAAATTGGAGATAAAGGTGCAATGGCAATTGCAAAGTTTATTAAAGTAAGTCAAGATTAAACCAGACTGATACGATGTTGGAAATATTGATGCTTCAATCCAATAATTTAGCTACTTCTGGAATCGCCGCGATTTGCAAATCTCTGCAGTACAATGCTCAAATAACATACTTGGATTTATCAAACAACGAGATTAGTGATGAAGCAGGATTGGCAATTGCCTCCATGCTACAAGTATTCATTGATAATGCTAGATAAATACTGGAATCACCAATTTATTCCTGTCTGGATGCAAACTTCGTGCCACAGCTTTGATTGCGATTACAACTGTTTTGCAGACAAACAATTACATTCAACAGTTAGACATTTCGAATAATATTTTAAGCAGCACCAGTTTATCACAAACCCTTTTGAACGATGTAATGACGCATCTTTCAATAGCGATAACAAACAACTATGGAATCAAAAACTTGAATATTAGCAAGATGGGGATTACTGATTATATTATGTGCAATATGTTGGCCAGTGCAATCCAATCAAACTCCAACATTGAAACATTGAATCTGAGTGGGTAAATTGATTATTTTAATCAAGGAATCGAATTACTAGAGATGGCGGTGTGGCTCTCTGTAAAGCCTTATCGGTTCACCCATCAATTAATAACTTGAAACTAAGTTGTTGCGCAATACAAAACGAGGGTGCTGAAGCGGTCGCACAATTACTATTGACAAATACAAAGCTCAAAGAGTAAGAAATACCTAAATTAGGATATATCTAGACTTTAACAAGATAACTGGGCCAGGACTAGTCGCCATCGCGAAAGGATTAGAAGCAAACGTGATGCTAAAATACATTGCTGTCTGGGGAAATACTTGGGATGCTGCATCTTGTGAAGCATTTTCCAAACTTTTAGGTGGCCCATCTAGTATTGTCAAAATTGAAGACCCCAAGGCACATGCTACAATCGAAAAGAATTCGCGATTGTCCCAATGCAACATTGATGTTACTTTCTGCAGAGTGCAAAATGTTCTTCAAGTAGCACGGTATGCGAGAGATGAAGTTGAAGAAAAATAAAGACTTTATTCAGTTTACAATGTAGGATGGTGCAACCAAAAAGTTGTAGATATTGTCTTCAATCTGCACTAGTCGATATTCTCTGTCTTTTGCTCGTTTCCCAGTTATTAGTAAATCAATCAAGTCATCGACAATGAATTTGTTTAAATTAAAGTAAGAGTGATGGGCAATGTGAATGTTCATATCCAGCTCTGTGGTGGAAATCGCATCCACATCAAAATAGTCGTTTTCAACACTTTGACTATTTTTAGAGAATAGCAGGTTCAAATTACAGCCAAGCAGAGGCTCTCGAACATATAGAATTTCTGCAGATCGAAGAGCTACATCATTAGAACTGCCGTATATAGTGATTAAATCTGTATACTCCCTGAATATGTGATATTGTTCAGAGCAAAACTTATTCAAAAGCGCTTCAGGGTTTAGAAAGGTCAAGTCGCACAACTTGAACGAATCTTGGGTATCGTTTGTTTTCTTAAAGACACGGTGGATATTTGCTGCGAATTTGGTTACAACTCTTGCACCCATACTAAAATTAATAAAAATTACCTATGGCACAGTAAATGAACTTTGGTGTAACCTAGACTTTTCAGTTCCAACAAAAACTTGATTAAATTTTCCTGGATGTTATCGTTTTGGGCGAATTTCGTTGCCTTTGGGTAGTGTATAAGGGTACCGCCGGGCCAGCTGAATACAAATGGTTTAATTCTTGGAGGAAGGTTTCCTAAAGCAATCATCTGTCCTAAAGCTTCCAGCGCTGATTTTAGAGGGCAGTTAAATCCAGGGATATACACCAAGGCTTCTTTTCCCTCTGGGGACTTTATCCAATTCTTGATTTCAAATTTACCTACTTCTTCCGTATGCTTAATTACAATTTCTTTCTTATCATGAATAGCTTCAAACCCCTCAATTTCAAAACCATTCTTTTTCCAAACAATACACAGTTTCTCTTCATCGCTGCGTATAACATCGTCCACTTCATGCAAATGTATAATTTGTTTTTCGCAATCATGCAACGAATGCGCATCCTGTTGGTAGGGATCAACAATTAGCATAGCATTGGGTAATCCTGCAAAAAACCTACCGGAAATGGAGCATTCAACTCCAGCGACTCCAAATTGCAATTCATGAAGGTTGTCAAAGGTGCTTTCATAAAAAGTAGATGAATCTGTTCGAACAAAGCCAACTCGAATATTGGTGAAAGAATATCCTGTCGCGTATTCCCTGGCTCTGAAAGGCCCGATTGGAATTCCATTGTACCATAACCCAGACAATACTTCCCCAGTATTATTTTCAGATTTCCACTTCCCATAACCATGTGGCTGTTTGTTGTTGTTGACGCTCCCAATATATGAAAATGCCTTTCTACTCTTGAATCCAAGCGCTCTTTTACAGCTGTAACGCCCCAGCTTGTTGGAGACTGGTTGAATATCCCAGTAGTTTGGATCATGGTATGACAGGTATAAAACCAAAGCTGGATATAGCACTCGAATCCAGCAGTAAATTACAACAGTACATGACTCTACAAAGATGAAGCAGAACAAAATGATTTTGGCATACTGTTTCCGTTGCTCGTCATCCAGCAACATCAGCACCACCAGTGTTACTACAATTAAAATGTATTTACTTGAAATCCAATACAGACACCACCGCATTACCAACGAAACTTTAAGGATTATCATTAGCACCATCCCAATCAATAGCAGCACAGAAAGCGAAGACGGCAACAACAGCTGAAACCAATTCGTTTGGAAGAACGTCTTCTCCAGCAACCACTGAACATTAAGCATACCTCCAATGAGCAGAAGAAAACTAAAGATAATAAAAAGAATCCACAGCTTTTCTGATGAAGACTTGACATAGTGACCATTCGCTTCCCTTTTCTTCTCCCTTTTAAACATGTGCCTGACAGTATTTTCCAGCTTGATTGTTGGAGTTGCGTTTTCCATTTTGTTTAGTTGCAACGTAAAAACTGTAAGAGGTTTCATGAACTGGCTGGCTGGTCTTTTGGTGAAAGCCAGCCCCGCACACACAACAATCAAAAGCATATACCATAAACAGCTCCGACTGAATAGGAAAAACTCTTTCAAAATTGCTTTATTAACTGGGGGTAAATATGTTCAATGCGTTTAACAAACAATTTCACATTAATGAGGATATTTCACTAGGGCATTGATGGCTAGGCATGGTAAAGCTAGGTTTTTCCACTTGGTTTACCTTGGCGACTCCAGTAGCAAAAGGCGAAATATAAGGATCATCCAGATATTCGATTTGCTGGTTATTATCTTGGGTAACTGTTTCATCATCTAATAACTCTTCATTGAGCAGCTGCGACTGCTTTGACCAATAGTCCGCTTGAATTATTGATCCTAAAGTCGACTTTAAGTTATCGTCCATGCTTATCGCCTGCATTCCATCTTGTACAAGCTGCTCCAACATCCCGCACAAGCGGTTGTACGTCGAAGACGTTGAACTGCCGACATTCGAAACGCAATCAGAATCAGATTCTTTTCCATTTTCATATCTACTGTCAGCAGAGACTCACTTTGCTAATTTTTTTTGTAGTTTCTCTATTATTTGAGCTTGGTGTCGCACTGTTGCCTCTAAATTTGTGTTTACGTTAAGCAATGAGGTATTTGCTATTTCTAAATCTTGAACCTTTGCGTTAATCGTTTTTTACCCTTCTCAAAGCTCTTTCATGAGAGAGCGATATTGGTCCTTCTATTGTGGCCTTGGCGCCTTCTGATGTGAAGTGAATTGTGGATGGGCGCTGCTTTAATTGAATCTTGGCAATCTTTCGTTCACCAAAATCTTCCTCTACAGCGCTCATTGTTCTAAAGTTTTGGGAAATTTGAATGGCGATTTCCTTTATGGGAACCAATTAAGAGCGCCACGTCTGAATTCGGCTAACCGTCAGTTTTAATCAAGGCTGTTTCGCTATCACTAAGAATGAACTTGGCATGAGTGATACATCTCGGAAGGCGATCATGAATTCACCTCAAGGACCCGATGGGTTCTCAATATTTCACTTTGAAACACTTTAAAAATTTTAGAAAAAAATGTCAACACTAATCAACGCAACCCCAACAGTGTATGGGATAAACCAAGAGAAGCAGGAATATAACTGGGATGATGATGTGGAGGAGCCGCTTGACAAAGACGAAATTTTCCAGCTGATTAGGAACATTAATGATCCTGAACACCCGCTTTCTTTGGAACAACTCAATGTAGCACAAAAGGATTTGATTCAAATTGACGGAAATCGCATCCTGATCAACTTCACCCCTACCATTCCTCATTGTTCTATGGCAACTTTAATTGGATTGAGCATCAGAGTTCAACTACTTCGATCGATACCTAGCAAATATAAAGTCGATATCAAGGTAACTGAAGGTACACATCAGTCAGAGAATGCAGTGAATAAACAACTAAATGACAAGGAAAGAGTTGCTGCGGCTTTAGAGAACTCTCATTTACTTCAAGTAGTTAACCAATGCCTATCAACCACAATTGACAAGTAGGGCGAGTAGCTTTCCTAATAAAATTATTCTATTGCTGTATATTTTGACTATTTTGCAGCAAGCTTAGATGAATCTTGGGTTACCTGAGAAGGATCCAAAGGGATATTCCAATTCAAGACCTATAACTAACAGTGTCGAGGGAGTTGGGGTTGGTCAGACAGATTTATGCTCTGCAATTGAATAGGGAAATATGCATGTAAAATTAAATATATTAAATTAGCAGATTAACTGGTTAACAGATTAGTTGGTTAACAGCTTAGCTGGTCAACAGATTAGTTGGTCAACAGATTAGCTGGTCAACAGATTAGTTGGTTGGCTGTGGTGAGGAACGACATGCCAGACATGCAGTCGTCGTCTGGCGTGGTGGAGTTGAAGCGAGTGCACTGCGGAACATTGGCTCCCATCTGTGGGTTGTTGTTGTTTGCGACAAGCTTGTCGTTGTTGATGTTTGCAGTTGATTTCTGGACGTCAAAGGCAATGCAGACTTGCGCTGGGAGGTTAAAGTTTGAGTATAGAGTGCAAGTGCGGTGGGCTGGATCAGTGGTGAACTTCCAGACCCAGGAAGTGCAGGTAGCTGGCGATTGAGCGCAGCGTTCGAAGCAGTCTTGGGCAGACTTGATCCCGTCGTTGAAGGTGAGATCCACTTCGGTAGTAACGCCAGTGATGTCGAAGCCTTTGACGTACCTGGTGCATCCATG
>JADGKB010000058.1:0-88956 GCA_027604185.1 Boothiomyces macroporosus
ATCTGCTTGCCTCTGGACAAAAAATCCCACTTTAAAAATTTATTATATATATATATAAAAAATAAACAATTTTAAAAGATGATTTATTCGAGTCATTCACAATTTGGCAGGAGGTCTGACTTCGTCCAATTTCTTGTACATAGCATCAATGTATTGACGGTATTTGTTTGCAGCTTCTGGTCTCTTCAATTTGAAAGTTGGAGTTAATAAACCATTTTCAGCACTGAATGCTTCACTATCAACATGAATTGCCTTCAAGAATTCGAATCCACGAAGTTTTTCTTTTTTACCAATTGCAGTCAAGTCTTTCAAAATAGCTTCCTTGAATTTATCACTTTGGCATAATTGAACTAAAAGAGGGTGAGGTGGAGCACCAACTGCTGGAGGAGGAGGAGCAACTGTGGAAGATGGCAATAGTCCATTTTGGATTGCATATCCGATGGAATATTCTTGGTCTGGAACTACAATACCGACTAATTCTGATTGTAAAGAATCACCATGTACATAGATTTGAGCAACAAATCCACTCTTTTGATAAACATTTTCAAGCTGGCTTAGGAATTAATTACCTTTTCTGGGGCAATGTATTCACCTTGGGCGAGCTTAAAGATATTCTTCTTACGATCAACAATGAACAAACGACCATCCTTATCCAAAGTGCAAATATCACCAGTCTTCAACCAGCCATCTGGAGTAATTGTGTCTGCAGTCTTTTCCTTGTCTTTCAAGTATCCCTTGAATACAGTTGGACCTCTAATCCAGACTTCACCCTGACGTTAGAAACGGCAAACCTTCAAATCTTTTGCATGGTAGTTCATTTCTGGAACAGACACCAATTTAATTTCACATGATGGCGATGGTGATCCGACATGTCCCGGCTTCAAATCAAACGGATGCATAAGCGTAGTGTTTGCGGTAGATTCAGTTTGACCATATCCTTCAACACAGTGACAACCAACAGCGATACGAAGGAAGTTTAAGACATTTGGAGAAATTGGTGCACTTCCAGAAACGATTGCTCTGACACGTCCTCCCAACAAGGTTTTTACCTTGTTGAATACAAGTGGATCCCAAACAGAGTGAGTCAAAGTTCCATCTTGCTTCAAATAATGCAATTTAGCGTCCAACGCTCTGTTGAATAATGCAGCTTTAAGAGCTGACCCAGAGTTTGCTCCTTGAATAATCTTATCGTGAATTCTGTTCAACAAACGAGGAACAGATGCAAAAATAGTTGGTCTCAAGACACCAATATCTTCAACCAACAAAGATACATCTCCTCTAAAGAAACCAGCAGATGCACCACATGCAATAACAGTGTTGATCAACAACCTTTCGAAAATGTGGGCTAATGGGAGGTAAGATACATGAACATCGGTAGGCTCCATCTTGAAAGAAGCACAAGAGCCTCTTACACCAGCAACAATGTTCATGTGAGTAAGCATGGCCCCTTTTGGGTTTCCAGTGGTACCTATATCAATAGTAAAATACCTGAAGTGTAGGAAAGGCAGTACAAGTCATCTTTGGTTGGTAAACGGTATGGCAATGGCTTTTTCTTTCCCAAGTCCAATACCTCACTCCAAGACACGACCTTAATACCAAGTTGTGCACCCCAGCTCTTGAAGATTGGGATTGGTGATTGTTGATCCTTAAATAGAGACTCCATCACGATAATCACTTTAAGAGTTGGGCATTTAGGAGAAAGAGCTAATAGCTGAGCAATTTTGTCAACTGAAGCCAGCAAAATTGGAACTTCGGCGTGGTTGATGATGTATTCAGTAGTTTCGGCACCAAGAGTGTCATACAAAGCAACATTTGGGATGGAATAGGCGCCAGCTCCGAGATCAGATACCATCCATTCTTCACGGTTGACTGAAAACACACCCAAAAACCATTGTGGTGCCTTGTCAACTACATACTGATCATAAAGATGCACCAAACCAGAGCCAAAGTGGGTGCGCTCTTCGTCGATTTGCTTGTAGGTCTTGAATTGATATTCAGACCAGGTAACAACTCCATTTTTGACGATTGGATAACGTGTGCCCAAAAATGGACTATTTGGGAAGTGTTTTACAGTGTGATTAAAGATATCTTGTTGAGTCGATCTTCCAGGGAAATCTGTTAACAATTCATTTGGTGAAATGGTTGATCTGTAGACAGCAGTTTCGAGTGGGTTTGCTGGTGTAGTTACTGGAACTGCTTTTACTCTGAGGGTCTTGAATGCCTCTTCTGCGAGGATTGGAACTCCTAGATAAGGATCAACTTGAGTCTTAATTTCTTGCTTTCCCATTGTTGGATGAACTTTTTGTCACTTGATTTTTGATTTGGACTGCAATCACATGATTTAGCCTGGAAATTCACCCACTACCTATTTGCTCACGGATTTAAAAATCCACGCTATATCCTAGTATGTTACTAGCAAATACTATTCTTGTATTCGCGTTTGCCATGCCGACGTCGTTCTAGTTTCTGGAATACTGATTGTAATGACAGTTCGGCGGCGCCTTAAAAACAATTTATTTTCGTTTAAACAGATAGTGCATAACAACCCAGTCGTTGCCGCCGTTGTACCCAAACACCTCCGCGACTCCGAGATAGAACATTCTCCATCTTTGGAACCACACATTAGCATCTTTACCATAGGTTTTCGTGAATATATCCATAATTTCAGCCTTGTTCTCGTCCATCAGTCTCAACCATTCATTTGAAGTTTTTTCTAGATTAGTGTATTCTTACCATAGTTTGAACCAGATACAGTCCATCTGTCGAGGACCTGCAAATCTTCCTGGAACCACATGAACAAATCTTGGCATGGCATAGTACCCCCAGTAAAGAAATATTTCCCCATCCATCCAGAATTTGAGGTAAAGTCGTATGGCATGGATTTATGGGCAAAGACATGAACAAACATTCTTCCAGTGTCCGGCTTAACCCACTTTGACACTTTTTCAAACAGTTGGTAGTAATTCTTCATATGCTCAAACATTTCAATAGACATTACGCGGTCGAATACTCTATCAGTTTGGAATTCATTCATATCAGCAGTGATGATTGTTAGATTCTTTAAACCAAGCTGATCTGCTCTGTCCATAATGAATTCTCTCTGTGTGGAAGAGTTGGATAAGCCAGTGATCTGACTGTTTGGATACTTTTCCGCCAAATACAAGGATAACGAACCCCATCTTTATAAAAAACAAATTACCCGCATCCTAAATCCAGAACAGTCAGTCCATCTTCCAATTGCGCTCTTTCGCAGTACAATTCAAGCATGTGCTCCTCTGCTTCATCCAAGTTTTTTGCTCCTCGCTCAAACAAGGAAGAAGAATACTTTAATCTTTTACCTAAACACAATTGAAAGAATCTAGTAGGCAATTCATAGTGCTGTTCATTCGCTTCTTCGGTGTTGAGGGCAATTTTAGCGGTTTTGAGGTTCAAAATGTAGTCTCTTTTCGCAGCATCTTGTTCGGCAGAAGTTGGATAAGTGAGATCCTTTGTCTTGAGTCCAAGCATATAGCGAGCACCCAGGCGAGTAATAAAGTCGGGAACGTAACCAGTTTCTACCAATCCTTCAAGCATTTTTCAGAAATGACGAAGGTGGGCACGGATTTTAAATACTTGATTTTTTCCGCAGATTACAAATCTAGTCAGCATAATTTATCCTCTGCTTACAAACTCATTTTTGAATTGATACTGGTTAACGCAATTTATATGCAGATTAGCTTTATTGCTGGCTAATTGAATCCAGATTTAATTGTGCTGGCAGTGGAGCGTTGGCTAAACTGGTTTCTCAAGAATAGGTCCTATTTAGGTATCATTCATACTCTTAGGCTCGTCATCCGGCAGCCCAAATTAGTACATAATTTTGGGAATTTGTGATTAATGGAAGCCCATATTTATCCCCTATCTAGAGTTGGCACTGCGCCATGTACGTTTTCACATTTTGAATTCATTCTTACTCCCCATAACAGGACAATATCCTAGAAATTTTGAGTCCCTTTCCGCCTCCTTTTCAATCCTGTTTGGGCCTCCCCTTTTTCTTTTTCTGTTCACTATGATGTTTTAGTGACCCACAAGAATTCAAGGGGCGTTGTAGCATGCTTTTGGAAAGAGCGAAAAGCTTTGAACAATTCAGCGCAATGACGGTTGAAGAAGATTCAAGAATAAAAGAGTACCATGCGATCCTGAAAAACTTTGTGGATTCGGATGTGACAGAAGTAAAACCAGTCCCCGTCGCTCTGTTGAACCGATTCAATCAGTTATCTCTGGATGCCTTATTGGACTCATCAAAGGATGTAGCAGATGAAATATATCGCAGAACGCACGATTCCAAAACAATGCTGCACTTACCAGTAAGAATGGATTTTTCTGCCAAAGTAAGTTGTTCCTAATATCAGCGAAATCAAGTAAGGCAGAAGCTAGCAACTTTCCAAACGGATAGATTCAAAGAATTTGTGGTACAGTTAATGATGGAAATAGAAAAGAGATATCCAGAAACCAAATCCAGGATTTCCATGCTTCCTACCAGGACCAGCACAAGACAGTCTACTCTTCGGAAAAAAACAACTGACAGAGATAATACTGTCAGCGAACCAGGAAGAAGAAGGAGAACAGAGGAAACCCAAAGAACAAACTCTATTCGCCAAAGGTCAGTTTATCAGCAAAATGAAGAAAATTCTATGAGTGCACTGGACAATTTAAGAAAGGAATACGAGCAAAAACTTTCCAGTTTAGAGACACAACTAACGAGAAAAGATGATACAATCGCCTCATTGAAGGATTCCGTTTCAAAGATGGAAAAGGACCAATTCCAAACTAAAAATTCTGGTGCTCAATTTGATCAGGAGCGCCAAAAGCTTCAAAAGGAGATTGACAGTCTTCAAGCCAAGAATAGCAAGCTTCAAAGGGAATTAGAATTATGTAGAAAGGAGTTACAGCAAGAACAAAAGATTGCTCATGAAGCAGAAACCCTTTGCGAGAAACTAGAAGCAAAGTACAATAAGCTCTACGCTGAGAAAGAGAACATGAGCCAGGAGTTACTAAAGAGGCAAGGCGATAACACAAAAACAATTAAAGAAATTGATCTCATTTCAAAGGAGCTAGCTGTTTGCCAAGCTGAAAAAAGCGCTGCAATCCTTGCCAGAGATTCTCTCAAAGATGATGTAGCAAAATATAAAGCAGAAATAGAAGATTTAAAATCTCAGATAAAGAGAGTTGAAGTAGACCGACTCAATACAATGGTAGGATTAAATTAACCATAGCCAAAAATGACAAAAGCTCTGGATTCTAGAGTTGGGTTGCTTTCACCAAATTCAGCAACATCTGGTGACACTGCATTGAACTATTCTACAAACGCTTCTGTATTTGAACAGCATTTCACAAAGTTCAAAGCTTATGCGAATGATTTAATTTCCTCTTCAAGCAAAGGCAAGAAACACATGACGGTACAACTGGCGAAACCGTTAGTATTGCTTTGCAGAGAAATCACAATTGAATGTGAAAAG
Source organism: Boothiomyces macroporosus (assembly GCA_027604185.1). Taxonomy (NCBI): domain Eukaryota; kingdom Fungi; phylum Chytridiomycota; class Chytridiomycetes; order Rhizophydiales; family Terramycetaceae; genus Boothiomyces; species Boothiomyces macroporosus. The sequence goes on from JADGKB010000058.1 coordinate 5,499, forward strand.
AAGGAAGACGATCCAAAAGTTCGTGAAGACGACAAGGATAATATTATCGACTGCAAAAACAAACTCTCTGACTGTTTAGCAAATTTCATTGCTTGTACAAAGGTTCATGCCAGCGAAGGATCTTTGGAAGCTGCCAAGAAATTGGAAATTGAAATCATTGCTCTACAAAACTGTGTCTCTGAATTAGTCGATATCATGCGTATCATTAACTCTGATGGCAAGAAAGCAGCGCAAGATTTAGAAATGTCCTTACCTGAACTAATCGTAACTATACTCTAACAATAGGATTACACCAAACAGAAAATCGATTCAATCAGTTCCCACCAAAAGGATTTATTCAGTCTCATAAAGCAAAACTCTGGCAATGGCAAACAAATGTCTGACCTGGTGAATGATATTTACATTTGCGTTGATGATATAATCTATGAAGCACAGGGCACTCTTGATACCACTAATGAACTAAAGAAAGCCGCTATTGAAGATGCTGACCACCAATTAGATGTGCTGACAGATGTCAGGACTGAGTTATATCGGCTGACTGATAAAGTATTGCAAAACCCTAAAGATCGCGATATCAAGCAGCAGATCACAGATTCAGTATCAGATGCCCTTCAATTCTCTAAAGATCTCTTGACAATATTAAAGTAATAAATGCCATATATTTTTTTATTCAGAGCTTTGATGAGGATAATTGGTTGAATTCCGCCTTGTGTTCTTTAAAGAAGTCTTCAAGTGATATGGCTTTCTTTCCAGTCAATAGTAGCATGTCGTTGGAGACAGAAGTAAAGAATCCTTTTGCAATCAAGCTGTACAGCTCCAAGTCCAAAAACTTTGCCCAGCTTGGTCCAGTAGTAGTTGGTGGAGGTTTATTGACAAATTTCACAGGTCTTTCCAGTCCTTCTGATGCTTTACCAGCAATTCCAACACCAGTCAACAGTTCCGGTCCAGTTAATCGATAAACCTTTCCTGAATGCTTCTTAATGTCCGCCAATACAGCACTGGCAGCAGTTGCAACATCCCTTGCATGCACTGGTGCGAATCCTCCAGTACTAATTGGGATTTGAATGGTTGCTAATGGTTTATGGAACTGTGCCTTCATATCCAAAAAGTTTTGTTGTAACGGAGCACAACGCAAGAATGTATACGGAATACCAGTGGCTTCAATATCTACGTTAACAATATCTACATTGTTCAATATATCTGAATTGGGCAGCCAGCATTCCTGAACGGGTATGGCAATCCAATAGCGATACCAAGCAAATGAACTTGATGTTCCTTTCAACAGCTACAGAAATCAATCGCTTTGCTTGCAATGCTCTTTCTTCTGACTTTGAAGGAATCAAGAATAAATAATCAATATCATGTTCAAATGCTTTGTTGACAGTGGTAACTGCATCGTAATCCAAATTCAATACTGAATGACACTTCTTTGCCAGCGGTTCAGGGATGGTTTCCGTTGGGAATACTCCAGCAATAATTTTAAAGTTGGACTAGATTAGATTGGCTGTACTTGGGGTAGGGTTTCTAGTAGTGCTTGGCCAATGTTTCCTGAAGCACCGGTGATTAAGACTGTTGGAACACTCATAAAAATACTAAATTTTTCTCCACCTCCCTTGCATTTCATCGCCCTCAAATCACCACCTGATTCTCTTTCCTCACATGAAGAAATTAATACCGCAAGATTAATAGAATATTACTATAAGAATGACGGATCCAAATAGATGATGGATCCAAATAGATGATGGATCTAAATAGATTATGGATCTACTGTATAAATACTTTATTTACAAATATATTGGATAATCAGAACGAGTCCTAATATTAGTCAATTTTACTTTAGATGTGGTAGGCGAACCGGAAATCGATGGAGATTTGGCAGACTGCGGGGATTGTTTGTCGCCAATCTCCTGAGGTAGTTTGGTAGCAATATTTGGTTGTTTCTTTCTAGAAGACGTAAGAGTTCTTAGCACATCCATTACTGATAGGGAAAGTCTAATTGTGGAGCGTTTTATTGTTTTTATGATAAGCCCCACAGTGGTGATTTTCATCTCTAGTTCACGCGAGTATTCATGCAGCCGTGATCAGACAATAATCTACTATTTATATCGATAGATCTTGTTCATTCTATGCGGGTAATTTTTTATTTTTTGGCACTTGCGGTGGTTATGGATTAAGCTTATTCACAGAGAATCATTGTGTATGTCATTCCATTCTGAATAGAATAATACATCTATGAGACTAAATAGATGTAGTTGGGACTAAAAGTACATTTTAAACACCGATGTTTGAAGTCATAGAGATGTCCTCTTTGAAATGTTGCCAAGTAGAGGCAAACGTGTTGGTAGATAATTCAATTGACAAGAACGGATATGGCTGTAGGTTAACTGCGGTAGAGCCCTATAAAGTCCTAATATAGACGTGCGCGGCATTATTTGCTGTTTGCCAACTCAATACCGTTAAATGAAAACATATTTCCTAATATAAAATGATTGGTGGGTTTCAAGTGTCAATGGTATCCCCCACAATGCACTCTATCATGTGTGATTCATTGCCAGGCTGATATTAAATAAGCTAAATCAGGGTACCATGCGAAGGCTGAATGTAGATATTTATCCTGAACAACTCGAACAACTCTGAAACAACTGAACAAAAATTGAAACATCATCCCCAATTGCTGTACTAGTCCCCTGATCCATGGATTGGCTCTATCCATCCAATAATCTGCAGTGCAATTGACCCTCACGAGAAACGTTCAGTGAAAAGAATCTATATTTAAGCAGGTACTGTGATTTCGGGCCGAAGGAAAGCGGGCCAATCACGGTCCGTTATTTACACAAAGCACCGCCATCATGGATTAGCTCAACGAAAAACACAGTAATTGAAAGCAGCTTTTTGAAAAGCAGCTTTTACCATCGCTTTGCTAAAAAGTAACTTGTGCTGTTTGAACGCCGCTGCTTTTTCGCTTTTGAAAAATCTTTGCAGCGCCACCTGATCATCTTCCAAAATAGGAAGGGTCAATTGACAAGCTAGAAAAAAGGTGAAAAATTGAAAATAAAGATCCAAATCTCTGGATTTCTTGCTACAAATCGCCCAGATAGATCGCAGTCTATCAAAGGCATTTGCCCTCTTTGAAAGAATTGTACAACTGCTTTTTTCACTGCTTTTTCGCAGGTGTTTCAGAAAATCAAAAGTGGCAGTTCCGCTTTTTGATTTTGGTGGCAGGGCTCTCACAATTTGGTTCAATTATAAATAGGCACTTTTTCCCCACCACTTTCCTGTCAAATGAAAATCACAGACTTGTTGAATCCTACGCAGGAATCAAGTGAAATTAAACAAGAATACCAATCACATTTACCATCGCCCGCATCTTCAATAATAGGCGATACTCTAGTTAAAAAGTTTCCATGTACAGAACCAGGCTGCACCAAGTCATTCACAAGAAGATACAATCTATCAGCACATCTAAGATGCCATCGTTCAGAGAAACCCTTTGCATGCACAGAATGCCCGTTAAAATTCGCTAGAAAGCACGACTTGACTAGACATATACGTTCGCTTCATGAACATAAGAGGAATTATGGCCCTTGCCCGACATGCCATGCATATTTCACAAGATCCGATGCACTAGCGAGGCATTTAAAAGTGGAGGAAGAGAGGTTAAAAGTTAATTGAATATCGAATAGAATTTTAATATATTATAATGGTATTGCACAATAGTAATCTGTTTTTTAAGAATCAAGTTAAATTACAAGAGGCAGTGTGGTAATTTGTGTAACACCAAGCGAAAAAAAGACTGGTTTCATATTCAGCTGCTACTAAATAGATTCACGAATTCCAAGCGCATACGGATTATTCACCCGCTGCGTATCAAGTTACTGTAGGGCTCTTAAGATACTCTTTGTTTTCCTTGGCTAAGCCATCAATTAGCCTCATTTAATTAACCAATCAGGCTATTTTCGCTTCGTGGAAGTGTTTAGCCGAACGAGTGGATAAACGTTGCCTGTTAAGTTTCCTTTTTGACAACTTAGTGCGACTATGAACCGAGCGTTGCGTAACAGGGACAAAGAAGTTTAAAGGCGCGGTGGAAGGTGGAATTAAAAATGAGCCCTCTATTAACTCTTTGATGTATGCTGAAAGGAGGCTTTAGTTTTTACAGTTCTTCGCTCGCACAGACTGCTCCTGTGCATAATTAAATTGCATTGCCTGTGAATTATTGATTAACAGTGCCTCCTTGCGCCAATTTTCAAATACAGTAGTAACTGGGCTAGGAATGAACGCTGACTATGTTTAGGCATACTCACGCTCTCTATCCCAATTATATATCCAATACTGATATCACTCAACATTATCTCATAATAGATGAACTGGAGAGAACAACCGGTAAACAGAAAGGTTACATTAACTCAGCTAGATCTTCAGACACACCTATGACTTAATTTTTGATTCTGCAGTTCTATAGAGATTGTCCGAATCACTTTGATGGGATTGAAAAATGAAACCGTACAATCTGCTTATCTAGTCGATGTTGATTTATAACAACCCTAGATATTGAGTACTTGTAGATGGAATTGTTACCTACCTGTCAATGTTGCTTTAATAGTGAATAAAAAACCTTTACATTTAAAAGTCTACGACCCATTATTGCAATATGTTTATTCATTAGTTACATGAAATCTTCCTCCAATTCTTGCGCGGATTTTGTCATATCCAAACCTTTGTTTGAATACATGTACTCCTCCTTCAAAAAGGACGAATAATTCTTGTTTTCCTTTTCCTTGCGCTTCTGTTTAATATATTCCTCCTGGTGTTTTTTCAAGGTTAATTCATAGTTACCATTTCTTCTTCTTCCAAACGTTTGGCTTTGCGCTGCACTTTCTCGTATTGAATCTGGTTAGTTTCTGGTTACTTTAAGCTCCAGCAAGTCCGGATATTCTTCCTTTTTGGTCTTGTTCAGCCGATTGACAGTTGCATTTTGCCTTGTCTCCACATGCACCTTCTTGACCATCTTGTTCTTGTGGAATGCTACCTGGCCCGTTTCCATGTCCGCAGTCTTTTTCAAATTAGTAGAAGGTGTATAAATTATAGTGAGATTGTCCTTCTTGTTCCCCTCAATGGAATTAGCTTTCGTCAGCTGAGCCAAATCATCCAATAGTACCTGAGGAATACTATCCCACGTCTGCCCTTGTTGCAGTCTTAAATAGACATGCGCTGAAGATAATTTATCCACATGAAACCTGTATTCAATAACCGACTACCTATGGTCAATACTACTTGCCACACATCACAATCCCAAGCATGCTTGATTAATTCTTCGTTTTCAAACTTGTCTTTTCCAACATAAATCAGTGCTGGCGGGTCCACTACTGTGCTGGTAAAATAGTACACCATGCGAAAAAAAGTAAAGGATGGAGAGCAGGAACGGCGCAAGAGACTCTTCTCTGTCTACCTTTACCTGCGCAACCGATCCCTACTAGAGGGAATGATCCTTACAAGAGGGATTGATCCCTACATGTGGGGACATGTGTAAACCATGCGAAAGGATAAACCAAAAAAACAACTGAATAATTTATTAGCTAACTACATGAGGACACTGGCTGGTTATATAAGGAAAGGAACTACTGGTCTCTTATAACTATGCCTTGTAGACAGTTTAGGAGCCTCTACCATGTCAGATTTGACCAAGGGTGAGATTTTGTTGACTTTCTTTGCAGGAGATCTTGTGCGCTGAGAAGTAGAGAGATATCGCAGGACGTCCATTTTAATTTGGTTGAAATGAGGTTAAAGATTTTTGATTTTAAATCTCCATCACCAGTCAAGGGACCTTCTAGCACCATCATTGACCAGCCACAATTTGAAGCCAAAACCTCACAATTAAAAATGCTAGTGTAAAGATGAATAGAAAAGTGAGTTGTGAACTGAAAGGCTCGCGGCTAGAGGGACATCGTAATGGTGCGGTCTTGAGTGTATCCCGCAGTTTGAGAATATGAAACATTCGGATTACAAAACAGTTTAGCCAGAGGTACCAGAATTTATTCAACGCAATGAACTACTCTTGGACAGAAACACTTATAGCAGTAGATGGTGTACCTTTCTGAGTTGTAGATTTATTCAAGCTCTTTTCCGCACTAGATCCTTTGCTGTAGAATGGATTCCAAGCTTCTTCCTTTGAAGATTTTTCATAAATTGCACCTGTATAAGTATTCATTTACCCAAAAAGCCTCCAAATAACGGCACCAAAGGATAGATATTCTTGTGGCTCCCATTATTAATGAAAACCAACAGAGGAGTAATTGAGCTTAAAACCAATCCATATGTACCTAACATCAATTGATTATTACCATAATACACGTTTATAACTGAAGGGAATATCCAGATCAACAGTTCAAACCCTTTTACAAACCCCACTATTGGCATAGTGTATCCAATTTGGAGAACTTGGAACACTACATACCCGGAAACACCACTTTTTTGGGCAGTTTCAATCATTCGTTGAAAATTGACTTTTAAATTCTTGTAAGTGCGCAATGTACAATACAACCCATACAAAGTTGTAAAAATGGCCAAGATATACGCAATAATAACTTTTGTTAATATCCCCTTACCGACATACGACGTGTTGTAGCATGTAATCATTGCTCCATTGACCGAGTATGGCGTAGAAATACCGCGCACGTTCATTTCGATCCAGTACAAAACGAGCATTACAATCCCTGGAACCATTCCAACCGAGTAAAACAATGTCGGTCTTTCCCTAACCCAGTCACGAACTACTGATGCCTTATCAACCAAGAGAGAGTCCAAAGCAGCAATTTGGCAAACACCGGCTACATAGATGGGTAGCATACACAAAATAGCCAAGGAAGCGTTTGCATAATGTATCCAACTAGAAAAGGTAGCATTCACGTCCGAGTGATCGAAATACAATGATTTGGCAGACCAGTTGTAGTACAACAAATCGTGCTTGGAAAAGATACAAATAACACAGAACCCAAGACTGCAAAACAATTGAAAAATACAACTGTACTGCATAGGAGTAAACGTTTGACGCAGGTAAGCTCGGATCAAGCCTATTATTAAGCAAATTGAAAGAAACAGTCCCCAATAGTCAATAATCAACAGGATCAACACGAAATAGTTGGACAGGGCTTGTTGAGGGTCGTGATAGATCATTTCTTAATATTTAGGCAAACTATTAGGGGTTTTTCCAAAGGTGACATTTCCAATCTTGACGTCATACCATTTATAGAGTTATTCGCAAGACGATAATATGATCGGACAGTGTCTTGATAGTACTCTATTACCTTTGGATTTTCGATTTCTTAGTGTTTTGCTTTTTAAATCCGCTGCAAGATGAATTAACATTTCAAGACAATGTGCCAGATGTAAAAAGAAATTGTAACGCGACTACAATATTCGTATGAATAGTTTTGAATATTATATCCTACTATTCTAATACAGTTTAATATGATAATCTACCTATTAGCCGTTTCATACTGTTAAGAATTAAGGTATTGATTCCTATGAGTCTTTCATTTTGAGTCTAGTATTTAAAACTTTCTAAAAGAAATCCATTGATGATTACAGATCAAAATTCATGGGGCTTTCTTTCTTTGGATATTGATTGGCAAAGAAAATTCAGATTCTTCAACTGTAAAAACTATAGTATTTATTACTTCTGAAAGGCTTGGAATTAAGCGTTTCCATAGTAGCTATCAATCGTATAGGTTTCGCTGATATCTTTTTTGTTGTAGAACGGATCCCAGTTCTTTTCATCTGATGCCATCAGATGTACTTTTTCCAGGATGGAACTGAATAGTGGTACAAGCGAATAGACAGCTTTGTGCGAGCCATTGTTGAAAAACGTAAGGAATGGAACAATCATTAGTATTAATAAGCCAAACGTTCCTAGATATACATTCAAGAATGACGGGAATATCCATATAAGCAGTTCAAACGCTTTTATGAATCCAACGAAAGGGAGCAAGTAACCCAATTGAAACACTTGGAAGACTACATAAGCTGGAATACCTGATTGAGATGTATTCCCCAAACTTTTGTTTCTGTTTTCTTTGAGATGTTGGTATGAAGTGACTGATCCATAGCACGCATAGATGGTTATAAACAAGGATATGGAGTACATGAAAGCAACAGTGAAGCTGGTATTGTTGGCAGCAATCACAGCTCCATTCACAGAGTAAATTTGTACATCTGTAATCAACATTTCGGTCCAGTACATCCAAAAACAAATTACTCCAGGGACAAATGCCAATGAAAAGTATAATGCTGGCCGTTCTAAAACCAAACTTCTAATTGTTGATGGTCTATTCCGTAGTATCGCATCCACACATAGAATCTGCAGCAAGCCCGCTAAATATACAGGTACACAAAAGAATATCAAGAGTGATGGGCATATAAATTGAATTGTTGAACTGGCAGTTTTTGCAAGGTTTGGTTTATCAAATGGAAGGTAACCTATGGATGAATTCTGGGCAATCAATTCATGTTTCGACAGTAATGAATATATAATGAATCCTACGGTGCAAATTATCTGCGACACTCCAGAGTACTGCATAATATGATATTTTCCGCTATTGAATGCTCGGTATAGTCCTATTGACAGGCAAATCATAAGCACCAGGCCAATGTAATCAACTACTAGTGAACCCGCAACAGCCCAAATCGGAATATTCTGTCCCATATTTATTTCTAATATTTTTTGCTTTTTAAACCCAGGAAAGTTGGCTGGTCCGTGAATCTAATTGGGAAAATTTTTGGTGGTACAAGCGTACGAGTGTTTCAAACAAGTAAAAATCAATAGGGAAACTATCGCATTCATAAGTGTTTGTGTAACGTATGATTACATCAGTACCGTAGTTTGCAAAACTCTGAATACAGTATAGGAAGCTATCTTAGCGAACAAGATAACTGGCTTTTCGTTTGAGAATTGATGAGCAATTGGAATAAATAGCAGATTGATAGTCAGCAGCACCTTTTCGAATTAATATCAACCATTAAGAACTTCTAATCTAAATGGGGAAACAATCAAATGACAGTGAAATTAATATAATTTCTAAACAAATCTGCATTATTTATTAAAAGTCAATTTGAGAGGTTTCTAGTTTGGCAAACACATTTGGTGTTTCTGATTTAAAAGTGCTCGAGAGGTTGGACATTGGGGTAGCACCAACTGGTGTACTGTTGGAATTATAGAATGGATTCCAAGCTGCTTCTTCTGAAGCCTTTACATACACCTTCTGTAAGATTCCTCTGAATAGTGGAACGTAAGGATAGATGCCTTTGTGCGAGCCATTGTTCATAAAGTTCAAGAAAGGAATGGTCGCTAAAATGATAATACCAAAGATTCCATAGTAAATATTGACTGCGGAAGGAAATATCCAGATAGCCAATTCAAGACCTTTCACTAGCCCCACGATAGGAAGTGTATAGCCAAGCTGAAGCACTTGAAAAACAACATATCCAGGTATCCCAGAAGTAGAAGCTGAAGCCAACATTCGTCTATGATTAAGTTCTAAACTCTTGTAGCAACTGAATGAACCATAACAAGCCCAGATAGTTAGCAGAATAGAAATGAGGTAATTGGCAATCAGCACTACCGATGTGTTGTGTGGTGCAATAATACATCCATTTATAGAGTAAACCGGCATATCTGGACGTAGATATGATTCAATGTAGAAGCAAATCACTGATATAATTCCAGGGATAAAGCCCAACGAAAAGAAGGAGACTGGGTTTTCAAACAAAGCTTTGCGAACAAACGAGTTTCTGTCTTTGAGAATAGCATCAACCACAAGCACTTGTAACAGCCCAGCTGCGTATACAGGCATGCAGATTAATATAAGGATCGTAGCACAGATATAGTGCACAGCAGCATTTCTAGAATTTGCCAAATCAGCTTGATCAAAATACAAGAAACTTCCATTCGAAGCAATCAGCTCATGTTTTCCAATGATTGAATAGATACTGAATCCAACCGTGCACAGAACCTGAAGAATTGAAGAGTACTGCATGATTTGAAATCGTCCTGCGTAGTATGCTCGCACCAGCCCTGTTATCAAACAGATATTGAGAAGCATCCCAACGTAATCTACAACTAGAGTCACTTCTACAAATATCATTGGCACTTTTTGGTACATGGTCGCTGAAAAATCTTTCATATGCCTCTCCTTTTATCCTTTTTTTTGATTTCTATATTTGGTGAGCCGAGATCAGGATGAAACCAAATATAGATTTCAATCAATTAGAAAAAAAGGAGATGATATACGAGAGCAGCAATCAATTGACGACTTGTTTGATTGACTGGCGGCGGGTTTGGTTTGTTGTTTATCCCTGAGGACGGATGGAATGCCGATACCCATTGGCACCGTTGAAACAAAGCACAGACCTTTTTCATAACGGGACCGCCTCGTATCCTAATTGGTCATGGGTGGGACACCAAAAGGAATGATTCTTTGATATAGTTAAACTATATCGTACGTGGCATGGTCCAATTGTTTGAATATCAGTTGGCTGCTATAAAATTTGATCTGTCATACAGTTAATCTCAGTAAAACTGCCAACGATTATGATTTATTAATTATTGCTGCGTATTGATGACCTATAGAATGGATTCCAGGCCTTCTCTTCAGACGATCGCTTATAAACATTTTCTTGTTAGATTGGAGTTACCTAATAGAGTACTGAACATGGGCATCAATGGGTAGATATTCTTGTTACTCCCAACATTCATGAAAAGCAGTATTGGTGTGATAAATGCGAGTATCATACAGTAGGTTGCTGCATTAGAAATAAAGCACCGTAGTATATGTTGATTACTGACGGGAATATCCATATTAGCAATTCAAAGGACTTTACACCGCCAACAATTGGCATAGCGTAGCCAATATGAAGCACTTGGAATACAACATGGCCGGCAATTCCCTGTTCCTTTGCACACGAAATCATTTGCAAGAAATTCATCTTGATTCTCTCATAAGACTTCATTGAACGGTACAAACCATAGAGCGTAATGAGAATATTTACAATATAGCTCGCCATTTCTAAGTTAACAATGGTTACGTGTAAAAGACAAGTTGTAAGGGACAATCATTGCACCATTTACCGAGAATGGCCTTGGTATTTCCCGCAGGTACATTTCTAGCCAATATAACAGAACAAACACAACACCCGGTATTAGTCCATGGGAGTATATAAATATGGGGTGTCTTATCAATACTCCCACCCAAGTCGATTCTTCATCTCTCCCTGATAATAGTGCATCCAACATTGCTATTTGGAATAGCCCTGATATAAATATTGGTGTTATAAGCAACATGAATACTGTTGGACAAAGATAGTGTATCCACGTTACATTCGTAGTTTGGATATCAGGGTAATCAAAATATAGCCCACCATTCGCCCAATTTGATATTACCAACTCTTGTTTAGCAAATATTGTCATTATTGAAATACCCCCAGCACAAGTCAGCTGTAAAAGTGCGTTGTACTGCATTTGCTGCAAGCTGTTGCTCATAATCGCGCGTGCAAGTGCAACAGACAATAGAAATAAAAGAAATACTCCAATATAGTCCATTGCGAGTGTAAAGAGCACAAAATACATGTCCAATTTTTGTTGTGGATCTTGCATTTCACGTTTGTTTATGAAAAAGTACAAAGAAAATCTTGGGCAATAAAAGCAAGTTTATTCATGGAGCACAGTTACATGGCTCGTCGTTGAGGAAGATTCCTTTTTCGATTTCTCCTCGGTCACAATCAATTTTTCATTAAAGTATCTTAGCACTGGGCTAAATACTGGAACTAGTGGATATACGTTGGTGTTGCTACCGCAATTGATAAAATTAATGATCGGAGCACTCGCCTGAAATACGATTGCAAAGACGGAAAAGTAAACATTGATTGCTGAGGGAAACACCCATATCAAGACTTCAAACGCTTTGATAAACCCAACAGCTGGTAGCGATATGCCAATCATCAGTACTTGGGTAATCAATGCCTTGGGGACTATTGTTTGGTTTGCTTTCTTTGCTCGTTTCTCGTATTTCTGGATTTTTTGTGCAGTGCTTAGGGATTTGAATCCAGCATAAAATGTAATTAGCAGTGAACTAACAAAAGTAATCCACAAGGTATATGAAATTAGTGAAGGGAGGAAAATGAAACCTGCTGTAGTGTAGCCCTGAATGCCCCGGCAGTATATTTCAATCCAGTAGATTATACAGAGAATAATACCAGGTATCATCCCACTTGTAAAAAAGATGAATGGCCTCGCTAATAAAAACGCTTTTATCCAAGTATGTTTGGGCGAAATGATAAAGTCCAAAGCCAGAACTTGCATCATTCCTGCAGCGTATATCGGCACGCATATCAAGTGAAAGAGTGTAATGACTGTATAGTGAATCCAAACTGTATTGGTAACAGCAATATTGATGCCATCAAAGTACAAGTACCCAATTGACCAATTTTGTGAAATCAATTCATGCTTTGAAAATATATCCTGAATACACAAGAGCAGTGTACATATAGTTTGGGTACATGCGCTATACTGCATGACATGAAAAGTCTCCCGCTTTGCTGCTCGCAACAACCCAGTAATTACACAGATATTAATGAATACAGATATATAGTCTATTATAAGGATCACCAATGCAAAAGAAAGCGGTAAGGCTTGCTTCATGAAGATAAAAATCAAATGACGTTTCAATTTTGAATTGTCTTTTACGCGCTCTTTAATTCCCGCAATTGAAAAAACCATTCAATTGCAAAGTGTGTTTAATTAATACGGCTGGGTTCATTGTTTGCAGAAAATAGGGTAGATGCTTTATCTCCTTGCGTTCCAAACTCCATATCATCCACTGCTAATTTGCTATTCAAAAACTTGAGAATAGGGCTGAATATTGGCACTAAAGGGTAAATATTTGTTGTGCTTCCACAGCTGATAAAAGTGAGAATCGGGGTGCTAATTTGGAATATTATTCCAAATACGCACAAGTAGACATTGATGACTGATGGAAACACCCATATGAGATATTCCGATGCTTTGATTAAGCCAACTGCTGGAAGGGCAATCCCAATCATTAGCGCTTGAGATACAAACACTTTTGGGACTATTTGCTGGTTTATTATCTTTGACTTTTTCTGAATTTCTTGTATCCGCCTTCCAATCCGGATTGATCTATATCCAGCATAGAATGTAATAATAATAGATGCACCAAAAGTAAACCATAAAGTGTAAGAATTAATTGCAGGTAGAATTATATATCCGGCAGTAGTGTAGCCCTGAATATTTGTCAGTTTTACTTCACACCAATAGATTCCACACAAGACAATCCCTGGAACGATTCCGCTAGAAAAGAATACGAATGGTCGCACAAATATAAATCTCTTTAGCCAAGTGTTCTTTGTGGAGAGGATATAATCTAACGCTAAAACCTGAAGCAATCCTGCCAAGTAAATCGGGACACAGATTAAATGAAAAAGAGAAGCTGTGGCTACTTGTATCCAAACTGTTGTTGTGATGGCTACATTTGGTTGATCAAAGTACAACTCCCCAGCCTGCCAATTCTTGCTTATCAGCTCGTGTTTTGATAGGATATCATATACTACTAGTAAAACTACACAAATGATTTGAAATCCTGCGCTGTATTGCATTACATGAAATGCTTCTCTTTTGGCTGCGCGATATAACCCAATTGCAACACAGATCATCATCAATAGGCTGATATAGTCCACAACAAGAATCGCTATTGCCAAAGATATTGGCAATGCTTGTTTCATAGTCGAGAGTAAAAAATGACGTGTACAAGAATGGAATGTCAAATTTGCGCCAATGGACAATATTGGGGCTCTATTATTTATTCAATACACTCTTCCAACGATTTGCCTCTACCTTCAATTCCATAGATAGCCCATGGAATTGAAGCTATGCAAACAGAAAAGAAAAAGAAGGCACAGAGCAACAGAGCTGCAATAGCATTTTCACCATTACCAGTATCGAAATAAATCCAGTTCAAAACAAGTGGGGCACAGAACCCCCCAATTCTTCCAACAGCTACAGCAAACCCTATACCTGTAGTCCTGTATTTGGTGGGGAATATTTCGGAATACATTGGGTATGAAGTATTCCAAGCCATAGTATACGAGAATTGATAAAACATATTTCCTAAATAGAAGTAAGTGATATTTTGCGAAACTGCGCAAGGATAAATCACCAGAACAGAGATACCTGCTAGTGCGAAATTGACAGGCAACAAAACCTTTCTGCCAACCTTTTCATACAACAGCGCAGTCAATAGTGTACCAGGAATAGTGCTAAGAGCCCCCAGAAACAACATGAATGCATATTGATCTTGTGGGAAATTTGCCAATTTCAAGAGAGAGATTGAAGTAAATGAAGACAATCCATACGCACCAAATGCTTGTGACAAGTCTAAAATGCATGCAAACAGAGTTCTGAAAGGATAATGGTACAGCAATGAGAAGGTCAATGAGAAAATGTCATTGGTAGAGTATTTTTCATATGGTCCTTCCTTGATGCCCTCCCTGTTGTTTGGCTGTTTCGCTTCTTCTTCTATATGCGAGACCACTTGCTCCGCTTCTTCATCTCTGCCTTTCGTGAGTAACCATCTAGGGCTTTCAGGCATCTTTCTCCTTGCAAACAAGGCAAACACTGCGGAAATTGCACCAATTGAAAACGCAACTCTCCATCCCATGTGTAGACTGAATTTTGGAATAACAAGTACGTTGACAATAGATGCTAACAACGCGCCAACTGTCCAAGCACCGAGAATAAGAGCTGATACCTTTCCACGATAAGATGTAGGAAGGAATTCGGCTACAGAGGAAGTAACAGCACTATATTCGGCAGCAACACCAGCACCAGTCAAAGTTCGGAATATCAAAAAGAAGATCAAACTCTGAGAAAAGGAGGTGCACACAGTAAAGAGCGAGTACAACACAAGAGATGCCAAGAATGTAACTTTTCGTCCATAGTTATCTGCTATATATCCAAAGACGAACGCCCCAACGATACCCCCAGCAGTCCACATGCTGGTAATAAGTGCTTGGGAACTAGTATCAGTTACTCCGAGATCTTTAGATATCAAATTGATGTTTGCTCCAACAATAGACTAGAATTAACCCAAATTACTGTTTCGAATGCATCCAAAGCCCAACCAGTTCCCAGTATCAGTGCGACTCGAGTATGCCATGTCGACCATTTCAAATTATCTAGTCTTTTGAATAGTGTAGTTGAAGGTCCTTGATCTTCAATAGCTAAGCTCTCTCTTTTTTTTTCTTCCTGCATCCTTATTTCCACAAGCAACCACTAGCTTTTATAGTGGTGCGCGGCCACTCCCAAATAGGAAAGCCAGCCCACAAGAGAAAAAATCTTGCTTGGAACAAGATCGCCTTTGCGAATCCAAAGAAATTTCTAGTTGGATGAAATGATAAGCGAGACCCGTTGGTCTGAGTAACTAATGATTTCTTTACGATATTTAATTTAATTTGTGCGACTACAAAGAAAATCACAAGCCAATTCCAAATTGGGGAACTCAAAGATCATCTGCGATAAGGAATATTAGGCACTTTGTTGAATTGCCCGCAAACATGGAAGAGGTGCATGGAAGAGGTGCCTAATTAGTTGCTGTGTCCAAAGAACAAACCACATGCAACCCATACTGAAATTATGACCACTAGAGTACTATTTCTTATAGACAAGCCCAAGTGCATAGCCTTCAACTCTTAAAATAAGGGTGATTTATTACATTCCAAGTTGCTTCTTAAATAGTTCCATATTTTGCTCTCCGGTTTCTTGAACCATCGAATAGAATTTTCCATCCGGATTCTTCAGCAGGTTTGAAGGAGTGTCAAATTCAACGAGCTTTCCTGCATCTAGAACCATGATTCTGTCATAATCGATTACAGTATTCTAAGTTACTAATTGATTACCAATCTATGGGCAATAGTTAAAATTGTAGCGTGAGAAAAGTCTTTTCTGATACAAGCTTGAATGATGGAATCAGACTCAAAGTCCACATTTGCTGTTGCTTCGTCCAAAATCAATATTTTTGGTTTCTTTAGCATTGCTCTAGCCAGACAGAGCAACTGTCTCTGTCCAACAGATAAATTGTCTCCGCCAGCTAAAACTGTTCCATCTAATCCACCAGATTCAACGACTTTGTTTTTAATATTTGCACGTTCCAATGCATCCCAGATCTCTGCGTCTTCATGTTCATTGAACGGATCCATATTCCTTCTGAATGTGCCAGAGAATAAGATAGGATCTTGAGGAATTATTCCAAGAACAGAACGTAAATCTTTTAATCCTATTTCTTGAATTACTTTTCCATCAATTAATACTCTTCCATTGGCAGCTTCTGTCATTCTAAAGAGAACTTGAAGGATGGACGACTTTCCAGATCCTGTTCTTCCAACCAATCCAACCTTCTCTTGGTGTCTGATTGAAAAGTTCAAGTTTTGTAAGACCAATGGCAATTCAGGAGCATACTTCATATCAACATTCTCAAACTGAATAGTTCCCTCCACTGGCCATTCCTTTTCAGGTCTATTGTTTTCAATCAATGCTGGTGCTTCTTGTTCAACTTTGTCTCCATAGTATGCCACTCTTTCCACTGAATTCATTGCAATTTCTGTTTGCGTAAATTGGTTGACGCAAAAGTTGATACTCTGTGTTACTTGAAGCGAATAAGTCAATGATAGACCCAAAAGTGCACCAGAAAATCTATCATCTGTTCTAGAAAAGATACCAAGCATTGCAGCAAAGAATACCAAAACAGCACCCAGAGATTCGTATCTAATACCTAACCAACGAGAAGCAGAAAACAACAAGAATGAAGGGGAAATGTTTCTAGAAATATAGTTTTCACTCACCGCAATGAACCGTTCTTGTTCTCCAAATGCCCTGATTGTTGGTAGGCCATTAAGGGTTTCACCCAAGAATGCATACAGAGGAGACCTAGTCAGCGAGTCCAATCTCTTTAATTCTCTGGAGGTTGCTCTATAAACTTTTTGAACAAAATAGTATACTACTAATACAGGAAGCAGAGGAAGGATAAATAAAGGGGTGGCATAAACAATTGTCACAAATGTAATAAGTGCTCCTGAAAATGTTGTCATGAATATTCTGAAGGAATCCATTAACCCGTTATCGATACTATCTTGATCTTTTGAGAATCTATTGATAATTCTCCCTAGTGGAGTAGAGTCAAAGAAAGATATCGGCGCCAACATAACTCGATCCAACGCATTTTTGTGAAGTAATTTTGCAGCTCTAACACCAGCAAACGCCATCCAAGCACTGTACGAGTATGTGAATAATGAGTTTGCCACACCAAATGCAATGTATACCGCAATGTATTGCTTCTAGAATTAACAAAACTTACTTGTTCCCAACTAGAAATTTCCTGATTAGTCCAGACGACCAACCACAAACTGTTTCCAAAGTTACAAGCCTGAAGCATAGCAATAAGGGTGAATAATCCAATTCCAAAGAACCATCCTCCAGCAGAATTCATATAAGTAAGCCAAATGTTTGCTTTGACTGATCCAGTAGCTCTGTCTTCTTTTTGCATCAATTCTCTAGCATCCCCACCGGCTTTTACCTGGAGCATATTCCCAATTCTCTTTGCATCCGCGGCATCCATCTGCTTAACTTTGTCTTCTATGACTTCATCCTTTACTTCATTCACTCCTCCATACTCAGACATCAAGGCTGAGAATGCTCCTTTAGAATTCATCAACTCTTCAAATGTGCCCTGTTCGGCTACTTGGCCTTCATTCATCACTAAGATGTAGTCAACTTGGGGTAAAAAGTGGAGCTGATGCGTCACTAAAATTCTAGTCTTTTTCTTCAAAGCATTTTGGAGACATTCTTCAAACAAGTATCTTCCGACATGAGAATCCACAGCAGAGAGTGGATCGTCAAGCAACACGATATCAGGATCAAAGTATACCAATCTAGCTATATTGATTCTTTGTTTTTGACCTCCAGACAAGTTAATACCTAAATAAGAAACCAAACACCTCTTTCACCAATCTGTGTTGCATCCCCATTGCTCAGCATTTGCAAATCTTTTTCTAAAGCACATACTCTGATGGTGTTGATATAACGTTCTTCTTCGTACAGATGTCCAAACAGAATGTTATCCTTGACCGAAGCATTTTGAATCCAAGCCTGTTGTGGAGCATATCCAATTGAGCCGGAAAACTTTACCTCACCCGAAACCTTCCTTGTTTCTCCAATTAAACTATTCAACAAAGTCGATTTTCCAGACCCTACCGCACCTACAATAGCAACGAGCTTTCCTTTTGGAATTTTGATATTAATGTTCTTGATCCCCACAGATTTAAGCTCTTCAGGATTCAAAGTCTCGGCTTCTGACTTTACCTTTGCAGGAACAGGCGGTTTCTTTCCTTTTCCACCAGGCTTAACACTGTCTTCTTGTTTCTTTGGTGGTTCAGAGTCCCAGACAAATTCTCCGTTGGTAATATCAACAGCAAATTCACTGTCAACATTTTCATATTTTTCTCCCAATTCTTCAGCCAGCAAAAGCCCTTCAGAACGTTCAATGGCAATTTGAAAATCAGCGTATGACGCCAAGATCATGGGTAAAACCATTAGAGGGAATCTGAGCTGGCCAAACAGTGCCAAAGAAGCAAAATACGTCCTGCATCCAGTTCATGGTACAGCGAAAAGATTACAAAGGAGATTGAAGAAGCAAATACCGGCACAGCAAAAGCAATTGTTGATACGAATGCTTGGATCAAACTTCTTTTAAGGGCAAGTTTGACTTCTTGGTCACGCAGTTTTTCAACTTCTTTCTTGAAGGGCAGTTCCCACGTAAAGTATTTGATCACTCGAATACCTTCCAATATTTCTTGGGTCAACTTTACTCTAGAGTCGGTAATTGGGGCACTAGTTTTTCTGATAGTTCTCAACTTTTGCATCAAAGTCTTTTGAAGTGGC
The DNA here is from genome assembly GCA_027604185.1 of Boothiomyces macroporosus. Classification (NCBI taxonomy): domain Eukaryota; kingdom Fungi; phylum Chytridiomycota; class Chytridiomycetes; order Rhizophydiales; family Terramycetaceae; genus Boothiomyces; species Boothiomyces macroporosus. Next base: position 24,496 of record JADGKB010000058.1, read on the forward strand.
CCAAGGATCACCAATAAGCCAATACCAGCCAAAGCAGCGGGACTATAGTTAATATAGAGTTACCCCAACAAAGTCAATAGGAAAGAAGATATGAATATAATTTGGATAGGTGCAGTCCAAGATGAATTAATCATCAAAAAGAAGTTTTCAATTCTTCCAACATCAGTAGAAATGATATTGGTAACTTTACCAGAGTTGTAGTTCTGCCTTGCCAATGCGGATATCCTGGTTGATTTTTTAAAGATCACACTGTATAGCGAAGCCCTAATTGCCAATGTTTGAGTGTAAGCAAGCTGGAAAAACTGGTGAGATAGCAGTGAACTCCCAATGGAAATCAAGAACATACCACCAGCAAAGTAAAATCCATTGATAAGCGGTGGTAGATCTTGGCCATGTTGGTGCTTTAGCTTTGACAGAGAGACAAAGTTTACAAGGCCCTGCAATAATAATGGTGAACAAGTGTTGGATACATCAGCAATAAGACGCATAACACCCAAGGCAAACAGTTCTTTCCATAGCAGTACCCGAAGAATACGGAATAGTGACGGTTTTACTCCTGATTCCACCTCCTGCTTCCAAGCCGCTTCCAATTTATCGCTGGTTGCCAGTCCTTTTGACATGTCCATTTTCCACATATCTGTTTCCTCCAGAGGTCTACTGTAGCCCAGTCTGAATATAATATCCATCCAAGTAAACGTCAGCCTTGAGAATATATTTGCTTGATTGATAGGACATTCCAAATCAGAGAGGTTGACTTTCTTTTCGTCAATCGTCTGATCCTGATCCTGATCCTTTTCTTTCTCTCCCATTCTAGCAATTCCCAATACCCCACTGCTTTTTATAAGCTAAAGTTAACCGAGGTTTTTCCTTGAAATGTGAGGTGGGGAAAAATTGAAGGGGCGCGGATGAACGATTATTCAAGATTATGCAAGTTAATTATGGTTCAACACCCGGATATTCTAATGCGTATGAGTAATATGGTTGCGAGTAGGATCAAATAGTCTCAGCAGCTTGGAAGATGAAGCATTTTAATTTTGTGTTTTCATGGCGCTTGATCTGGGTCACGTCAGCGGGATAACATCGGAATTGTAAGCATTTTGAAAATTGCCATTCATGTTAGTTTTTGTGAGTGTTGGTTTGGCAAATTGGAGAAATGAGCAGCTGCAACTATTTGCCTTTCAAATAATGGGTTCTTTTGGCCAGTAAGGAAAATTGACTGGGTACCAATGACAGTCAGGTCTTATTACAACACTAGTTTGATAAAATGTCACCCACCACTCAAATATAAGCATCTATCGAGACTATTCTGCCTACATATTGATACCATACCGCAATGAAATATCTCGCTTGAATGATATTCATCATTCAGGGAGTTGTTCACCCCTCATTGCTTGAGGTAACGTGTCACCCGAAAATTGATACAATAGACTTGACATTGGTTTTGAAATAGCATGGGTAGATTTATTCAAATGTTCATCATTTATCGTGGTAGGCAGAGAATATAGATACCACAATGTTCGTATCGCAAGGTGCATTGTGTGCAACACCACAACTGCTTCTTATCTTGATAGAGTGTCTTCAGGAACTAGTTCGGTGATGCCATGTTACAGTTTGAACCAATCTTGTTTGGACTAATTCTCAATTACATTTGCAGACTTTTTGACTGCAGTTTCTACCACTGATGGAGCATCTCCTGCAGAACTAATATTAAGTCCAAGATACCATTCAAATAGAGAAGAGTATGGTTGAGCATTTTCGTACAAGCGTCTCCCTGCATTCAGTGAGTATACCAGTGATCTGTTCAGTGGCGACAGTTTTTATTGACTCGATGGTGCTAAAAACTCCCAAAGAAATCAAGAAGCCAAGTGACAAGAAACAATCTTTGCCGTAATGACCATCAAAGGCACGAAATTGGACATACGCCAGAAGAATATCCACAAGTAACTGCACTTGACAATGAAAAAGCACACGCCCCAACCATTCCAACAAATGACACACCATATCTTAATAAAAGACTTTGGATTTAATGCCTGTGCAATATGAAAGCACGAAAATTAATCGCGAAGCTGGTGTACTATCAAAAATACAATAAATAGATATAAATGCTCTTTTAAAATCCGTAATTTGTCTTTGCTCTGGTCATTTTCCGAGATGCTCTTCGTGTTCTTGAATCACGCCAACCTAAAAAGGAGGGCCCTGATTCGGGAGGACTTGAAAGAGATTTAAACACTGAGCATTTTTCAAAATATTTGAATGGGCTGTCTGGATTTCATTGCGTACCAATCAGTAAAAGTAGTAGTTGTACGAGACTACAGATTAGCGTTGCTGTACTACCTCAGTTTAATTGGTATCGCCGCCTACATTATATGGAATTCAGTTACAACAGGGTCGTATTTGGATAAAGCTCCTCCAGTTGCAGGGTCAGTTAGAGCAACTGTTCAGTTTGATTCAAGATTTAAAGTTCCAAAACCTTCATACTGTCACGACAGCGACCCAAACCCAAAGAATTTCCAGTACGGCTGCTTGTACTGGTCCGAAAATCAAATAGTATATCCATACCAAGGTGAATTAAACACCATTTTCATCACTACGAGAGTTTCAATTTCGGATGTTCCGACAGTATCTGGCTGTAACTTTATGGTAAATGCTTTTAATGGTAGGAAGCGAATTCCACAGGGTGCCAAGTTCCTGCTCCTGGTCCAAAGCGTACATACTATGTTGCGAATGTTGAAGCTTTGTCTTTTAGGGTAGACCATTCTGTCAGAGTCCAAGCTTCTTTCTCTTTTGGCCAGACACAACTGTTTTCAATGGCACCACAAAACATGAATGGCACCATGACTCAACAATGTGGTAAAAACCAATATGACGTGATTACTTTCAACGGAGCTTACCGTTCTAACGAACTTGCCACAAATGGCACACGATTGGACACCTTTTTGCTAGGAGACCTTTTGAATTCTGCACAAGGCCAAAAAGATGATGGCAGCTGTCCTGATACCACAATTCCCTATGATTTCAATACGGTTTCTACTGCCGATGGCGCTAAACCAGGTGAGCCGGTAAGATCAGCTGGGGGAATCATTTCTACTCCCATCTTTTACACAAACAAAGCACAGCCATTCTCCTTGAATGGAGAAATCGCTTCCCTAGATTACAAATACCTACCGTCATTCAGTACCTATCGTTAATTCTAGTCAAAGGATCTGAATTCAAAGTAGTAGAAACTGTTACAAACCAAGACGGCTCATTAACATACGTTGACAGACACGGCTTCAGAGTAGTATTCGCCCAAACCGGTTCTATCGGTATATTCAACATGATCAATGCCTTGCTGAACGTTGTAGCTGGGTTTGCGCTGTTCAGTGTCGCTGCAGTAATCGTTGATTCGATTATGCTTTACATACTACCAAAAAGAAAAGAGTACCAGAGTGCAAAGTTCCAGGAAACTGCGGTTTTACATCCTACTAATGAGAATAATCAAGCGCTGCCACCTCTCCATTTCAGCTACAAATAGAAATAAAATCCATAGATTTCATCTTTGGAAATAGTTTATTGCATTTCGAAATCTTCTTCATGTTCGTCTTCATTCTTGAACAGTCTGGTGTTCCATTTTGGAAAGACTCTCTTGTACAGATTCATACAGATAGTGTCATGGGCTTTGATACCTGCATCAAAGATGCACTTCATGTATCCATGAGTACCCAAACTTTCTTTAATATGACCAGTACGACCGAGCTTGGTTACCAATTGGACTGGCTTAAAGTAATCCACATCTTGAGGGTTAAAGAACATGAATCTAATAACTGCACCTCTCTTGTGGATCTTGTATGGATGCCCAGTTAGTACGACCCTCTTTGCAATAACACGAAGTGGCTGTGGATCAAGTAATGTCCCAGATCCTACTAGAGGCAGACAGGAATCTAAATTAGTTGGTTATTACGTTCATCCCATGCTGGTGTAGGAGAGTATTTAAACATCAAAACTGGAGCAGGCCCGTACTGGATAGGAGCATAAATGGTTCCCATGGTCATTTTGTCTAATAAATACCTATTGAATTTAAATACATTATTTGGGCCGCCTCTGGTAAATGTGGAATAAATTGGAGAAACAATGAGTGTTCTGAACCCGCACATTAAAATCATTGGATCCTTTGACTTTACTGGATCAGTATAATCATTCTGTCTTTGAATACAAAAGTTCATTACTGAAATCTTTTGCTCATAAGGTAATAGTCCAAACAAGGTCAATAATTCATGCTTCTTTTGAGCAAATGATTCTGGGACATTGAGTATTTCTATGACAACTTTGGTTCCAACCGAAATACCATCTTCAACAGAATCAAGAGCCTTCTTTTTACTTCTTTTAAAGTTTTGGAATTGAAAGATTCTTGAATAATCAATAGGCAAGTTTTCATAAGGGTCCCATGGTGAATTTCGGAATGATTTCAACCCTCTATATTTGGAGAATCTTTGCGAAGCAGGCATAAACTGGGGAGTATCTACTTCATCAGGGAACTCCATTTCATCTCTAGATTCTTTTTGTCTTTCAAGATATTCTTTTAATCTGCATTAGCTATAAATACTGTTTTTGATTTTCTTCATCATCTAATAAATCATACTTTTCAGACTTGTTGTCCATTTCAATAGTTTCAAACTCTTCAGGTTCTTCTTCTTCGTCATCGCTAGGAGGTTCAATTTCAATATCATCATCTGCTTCTTCGCCATCTTGATCGTCTTCCAAAATCCAAGAGGCTTGATAAGATGAAGTTCCTTTTGGCACTCTTTTCAGTTGCTTTTGCTGTTGGACCAATTCTTCTGCTTGTTGGATTTCTTCGTCAGTGGGCCAAGTTTGCTCTTGATCCAACAAATCTGGTTCATTCTGGTCAACCAAATCTTGTCTTTCTTCATTTGGTTCGTCTAAAACCTCTCCTTTATCATTGTAAATCTTTCCAACTTGGAAATCACCATATTCAGGAATATGAATCAAATGATTAGCTTTCAAATTGTTTCCTCTGACATAGCCAGTTACTTTTAAAGTGTTGTTTTCAAATTGAAAATCTTCAGCTAACAAATAAGGACGTCTTTCCCTCCATTGGATTCCTTTTGGCAGTTGAGTAGTCAAGAATCTTGAATAAATCAATAAATTACCTGAGCAAATTCAAGGCTTCGTTACTCTCATCAGAGTATAATTTGTAGTCCCCAGGAAAATGATGGTTCATGTAGTAAGATAAACTCTTTCTGATTTCCAGCTGTTTCTTTTGCGGGTAGCCAGTCAAATACTGTACCGCGGTAGTGACATTAGGAATCCCTTGTATCTTCATTACAGACATTATTTTTTCCCCAAATTCATCCACTTCTTCGGTACTGGAGAGAACAAAGACAACCAAGTCACTGATTTTCAAAGCATTCAAAATTGCCAAGATATTTCTACTTGGAGTAAGAATATTTAATCTTTGCTTGAATCTTTCACAGTTTAAAATATTTTGAAAGTCGTTTGAATATTCTTGCTCCATACAGTTGAATATTGATTTCAGGAATAAATCCTTGTCATAGTCAGGACAGAGACCAACGACAAGGACGTTCTTTGGAATCGCATTCATTCCACTAAACATTCTCTGGTTCATTGAATGCTCCATTCGCTTTCTTTGTTGAAGTAATTTCTGTTGGTTCCTCCTATCTTGCTTCAAGAGAGTATTTGAATTTTGCTTGATGGAATTTCTATTAACCTTGCCCTTATTCTTTGTCTTGAGGGCGCCCTTTGAGGCATGCTTTGACTTGAAGGGTTTATTTTGTTGCTTTAATGAAGACCTGTGGGAATGCTCCATAAAATTTTTGAAAAAAAAATAAAAAAAATCACAACCGTGATAACTCAGTCTAGATAGATGGTGGACTTACTATGTAGACTTACTCTCTGTAGTAAAAGTTACTGTGGAGACTTACTCTCTGTAGTAAAAGTTACTGTAGATTGGATTCACATCTTTGAACCAAAGAATTCCAATCAATTTAAATAAATGATGAAAAGATAAGAATGAATATAATGATGTTCTTAATCTTCTCTCTGATATTTAAATATCATTATTGGTGCCTTCACTATTTAACCCTAACCTTAACTCTATTGATTACTTACTCTACTTAACCCTAACTCTATCGATTACTTACTCCATTCAACCTTAACTCCAAAAGTTAACTCTAAATGAAAACTCTAAAAAGTTATTTCTGATCTAAAAAATGAGAGAAGATGATGATGAATTCTTTTACAAGCAAGCAAAACTAAGAGCAGAAATAAGACTAAAGGAAAACAGACCCCAGCCAATCGATTTGATTGTAATTAATCTGACCATAAAGAATATTGATATTTTGGAGATATTGGATAACTTGAAGGGGCCAGAATTAACTCAATTACTCTCAGATTTGCAATTATTCATTCAGTTTGACGAACAGGACGAGTATTACAAATCTATCAAAGAAATTGTCGAATTTCGATTACAGAATACCAGAACTGGAATCAGTGATAAAATCAAAAAAGACATTACTGAACTCTATGCTACAAAATCTATAGGTTGATGCTAATTGACATAGCTGAGCTTATTGAACTGGAGCATCAGGTAAAAGAAAAGATGAAGCAAGATTTCATTGATTTGGATTACTGGGAGAATATCTTGAAAATTTTGAATGTTTACAAAGCAAGAGCCAAACTGCAGAAATATATCAAGACTGTGATATTAGAAAAAAAAGAATTCAAAAGACAAGAATTTAAACCGTACATGGAACCAACCGTATCAAGTATAGTGCAAGAAGATGATTTGATTTTCACTCAATCTCAAAACCAACAATATATTCAAGAATCTAGGAATGAAATTTTGCAGAAATACCAAATCCAGCAAACTACTGAGTCATTATTCCAAGAGACTATTGAACAGCGACAAGCACTATACCAACAAATGGTAAGAGATGCATCAGTAGATATAGAAGATGAAGAAATAATGAAATCCAATTTTGATTTTGGAGAAAAATACAAACCCAGAAAGCCAGATTATTATAATAGGATAAAGTGCTCTATCTTAATGTAGGTATGGAATAGAATGGAACAAGTACAATACTGCGCATTACAACCAAGATAACCCACCTCCAAAATCTATTCTGGGATACAGGTATTCTTTAATAACAAGAGATTCAATATTTTTTACCCAGACTTGATTGATAAAATCCCACCAACATACAAAGTACTCGAAAAGCCAGATTGTTTTGTTGTTGTGTTTACTGCTGGACCGCCTTACGAAGACATTGCTTTTAAAATCATTAAAAGAGAATGGGAGCATAACCACAAGAAGGGTTTCAAAAGCTGTTTCGATGGACGAATGTAATATTTACTAATACAGGTTACAATTATGGTTTGATTTCAGAAAGCCAAAATAAACTCGTTTTATTAGTATTCCATTTCGCTAGACCTCGTGGAATACATTCTCTCCAATTTTTCCAACATTACTTGTGGTGAATCATCACCTTTGATTCCAATTGTGCATTTGGTATCAATGGATTCTAGAATCATTTGCTGGGCTTCCATTATCAAATGAGGGTTGTCTGACCAAACTAGCATTCCATCATCGTACTTGCAGTATTTCTTTTGCTGCATGCGGTGCTTGATTTGCTTTGCCCAACTTGAATAGTTTGATGGGCCTTTCAACATTTTTGGTAGGGTGGATTTAGTTCAACGTGGTAATTTACAGCTGAAAACAATTGACTTTTATTGACTGGCTAATTTATCTTTTTGACTATATTCCTGTCCATAGATATCCGTCAAGAGATGCTGTTCAATACCTGTCAAGAGATGCTGTTCAATACCTGTCAAGAGATGCTGTTCAATGCCTGTCAAGTTATAGATTATTTGATACCCTAACACCCATTTATTGGTAGACTCTGGCTAGGCATAATTAAAGCGCATCTGGGATGATTATCTAATTGGTGATTAATCGTGCATCAGCGTACTGGCAAGTGACCCAAAAATAATTTTTAAACACAACTTGGTGATGGAATGGTTCCTTGTTATTAGTTACTTTTTCACTTCATGGAATACAAGAGCGGATGCATGGTCAATATCCCTGTTCATCTCCTTACTGTTTCCGGACACACTCCTTCCAATATCTATATACTCATTTGCAAGCAGCTTCTCCTGCCTCTTATTTGCTCCTACAATAGGCTCACTCGTCGATCGATATCCCAGACTCGTCGTAGCCTCCCTCGCAATAATATTTCAAAAAGTGTTCATCGCTATCTCTGCTGTGCTCTTGTTTCTCAAATCAGTGAAATCAAACAACTCCGAAATGGATTTCTACTTTTATACGCTTGTAGCAAACGGATCGTTGTTGCAAATTGCTAATCTGGTATCACGAATATCGATACTTCGTGATTGGACATTGTGTATTGCAAAAGATCCAACAAATGATATTTCACTAACGACATTAAATGCGAGGCTTCGCTTTGTTGATCTTGCTTCAGATTTAGCTGCTCCAGTAGTTATATCAGCCATATCTTCTTTCTCCACAATTCAAATCGCCATGATCTTTGTAATTGGCGTATCAACACTCTCTATTCCTATAGAGTGGATACTGATCAGGATAGTTTATTTCAAATTCCCATGTTTAGCCGTAAAGATTCCGAAAGAAAGTACTTTATTTCAATGGAGCTTGCTGGTAGAGATTTGGAAACTGCCTGTTATTACAACGTGCTTTTCAATTTCTATTCTATACATGACTGTATTCACAATCAACACTGTTTCTGTTGGGTATCTTCTTTCCAAGAATGCTGGGATGGTGTATATATCATTAGCTAGAGGGGTGTCTGTGTTTTCAGGGCTATCATCCACTTTTACACTTGAAATACTCGTAAAAAAGATTGGATTAAATTACACTGGGATAGTAGCAATATGGTTTCAATTCACTTGCATATTGATAGCGCTTGCTTCATTCTATCTCCCAAAAGAGAGTAACTGGGACCAAATAGGAATATGGTTGTTTCTTTCAGGTATCTGCTTATCCAGATGGGGCTTATGGACATTTGATCTTGTTCAACAGCAATTATTACAAGAACATGTTCCAGAGGAGCAATTAGGGCTTGTATCTGGTGCTGAAATATCCCTTCAAAACTTTTTCCAAATGCTGTCCTACGTGTTTACTATAATTTGGTCTTTACCCAGTGAGTTTTGGATACCGTCTCATATTTCAAGTGGGGCAGTGTTCCTTGGGGCAGCTTCATTTTCATGCTATGTATTCAAGAGCAAAGAAAATAAAACGTGATCTCGCAGAATGTTAGAGATATCAGTGTAAGAATTGATTTTATCCACAGTATTTCATAGTCAATCTGTTCTCGTATATCACTTGGAAGCATGTCAGTAATATTACACTGGAAACCAGTCAAATCTTGTGTTTACACTCAAGATTCTGTAGGAAAAATAGAGTTATCTAGGATTTGTCACAAGCTGCAAACTACCCAACAGGATCTCTATCTCATTGTTTCCACATGCGTTCTGTTACACACGTACCATAAGTCGGCTCCTACTCAATTATTTGATGGACCCATCAACATTTTTGTTAGGGTGGAATATTCAACGTGGTGATGTAATCGCAAAGAATTACAATAATATACGTAAACAAAATTGCTAATTGAAGTATATCGGAAAGATCTACAGTTCTTTTTTCGTGGGTATTTCATCGGTTTTTTTGGTGAGAACGCCAAGAATATTCTTTGGCCATGCACCTAACCACGCACTTTCTGTGGTATTATGTACATATAATGCACAAGTAATAAAACTGCTTCCTAAAGTTCTGGAAATCTCTTTGGAATTGTAAAGTGTCAAACCTGTCAAATTGGACCTGGTTCCGTATAAACAGAACCGCGTAATCTATACACAAATATTAAATATAAATAAATCTGATTTTGATTTCGCGATAATTAATAACTGGGGTGGAGATTGGTGTGTATTGTCTTTCTGTGCTTTGTTGGTCACATCAACACATCTCATTATTTTCTCGAGCACAAAGACACAGAGTCCAAATATTTATATTGTTTCAAAAGCCCTCAAAAATCTCTACTTCATTAATCCTTTCTAAAATGTCTACTGAATCAGCCAACAGATACAAGCTAGCAGGAAATCAAATCACATCAAAATATATTGCAGATCAGCTTGCCTGGGAACCTGTACAGCAGACTAAAATAAAAGACACTAATCAAGAATATAAGAATTGCGGAAGACCTCCTATTCCATATGCGCAATTGATATCGCAAGCGATCGAAAATGCACCATCGAGAAAAGTAACTCTGTCGGGCATTTACCAATATGTAATGACATATTACCCTTACTTTAAAACTGCTGGATCTGGATGGAAGGTATCTATAGATTAACCGCAAGAATTCTGTCAGACACAATCTCTCACTAAACAAAAGCTTTGTACGTGTACCTCGACCTCCATTGGAAAAGGGAAAGGGTGCCTACTGGACAAAATCAGATGAAGCTACTGATACAAAAAAGTCGCAACGACGATCGCATCGCGACTCTCCATACTTTTCAGATTCATTCCACGAACCAAAATCTTCCCATAGTGAGCTCCTGGATGCCTTCTCCTACACAAAGGATGTCTTTGACTGCAAGCCAGCAAACTACGGACAGCCATATGCAGATGCTAGACAACAGCTCTCCTCCACATCCATGGCCACACTGTTAGATGGTGAAAATGAACAAAATCTTGGTAAATATACGTTCGATGAGAAACAAGGCAATCAGCTTTACTTTGAGCCAACTAGTTACTTCCAGCATCAAACTTCCATGGAGGACCTGGGCGTATCCCAACAAATTTCCGAGTCCAACTTGTCAAATGCTTCATTCATGACTGTAAACCAAAATATTGACCAAAATAACTTTATCAATAATTCAGCTTTTCAATCCATGGAATTCCCTAGCTCAAGTTCAGTAGAGAATTCTGAACAATATGAAAGAGGAATGTACCCAATCTTCAATCATGACCAATTCTCTTTCCAAGACTTTTCGAGTTCATTCAATTGCCCACAGTCCTACATGTCAGACTATAACAGCCAGTATCCTAGCTCCTTGGATGATCCTAATCACTCGATGCTGCTAAGTGAAAATTGGCCAGAAGGTAGCGAAGCAGCTATTGAATGGGAGGGTTTAAACGAAGAATCGCAAACAAACCAATAAAACATCATTAAAAGAGCTATTAAATTTATTTCTTATTATACTAAAAACCGTGGCTAGATTAGTGCCGAATACCTTTTCTATAATCTTCTTTAGTCGACGTGGTTTGTTTTGTTCCATCTTCAATTTATTGGAATATTCACTCATTCTATTCCTTTTTTGTTTCTAAATTAGCTTATCATTACCTCGATATGCCATTGTTCATCTTCGGAATGACCAAGCCCTCTGGGTAATCGCATTTGCATATCTCGCGATTTTAATTTGCGATACTCTGCCTGGGAGTAAGGCTCATACTCTACTGACACCTGCGAGTTGGAGCGATGTAAATGGTATCGCTCGTTAGTTGTCATCGTTGGTCTGATTATCACTGGAGTAGATGGTCTTGACGATATTGTCCAGTTTCTAGAATGCTGAGATATTTCAGATGGTGCAGGCGATGTTGACCTTTGATGAAATGGGTGATTCATTGGATTCGCAGAGGGCTGGCGGTATATGTGCGGAAATTCTTGGGGTTGAGTTGCATAATTGACGGGCCGCTGTCCCATGCTGTATCCGTTTGGTCCATACATTTGCCCATTTGTTGGGCCAAGCTGTCCGATAGGCGGGATAACAAGTCTAGCGTTTGGCATTCCCCTCTTTCCCATATCTGGTGGATATTGCTGCGAAAATGTATTAGGTGGAAAAGAATATCCAAGTTGCATCATTTGGGGATATCCCATGTTTGCATTTGGTCTAATTGGATATCCCGGTGGTCTAACATGCTGTGGAAGAGGAAATGGTTGAACAGGCTGCTTCGCGATGACGTATCCATATTGATTACCTTGCATAGTAGGTGGTGGCATTCCTTGCGGATAGATGGGATATCTGCCATACATTTTACTATCAACTAAGATTCAAAATTAAAAAATCCTTTGTTTGGGTCATATTTGTTTATTTTTTGTATATGAATTAACTATCAGCATAGAAACATGGAATGACTATTCTGAAGGTACGGCTGAAGAAGCAGCCTTCTTCTTCTTCTTTTTCTTCTTGCTTGCAGTTTCTTCAGTTGAGATCAACGATAGGCTAGACACGGTAACTGGGATACCTTGGAAAGCAGAAGTTGCAGGATTCTGCTCTACAGTAGTAGGCTTGACAGATTTTTTACCTGGATTCACTGTTTGCCATTCATCTACTACAGGCTCTGGCTGTATGTATTCTGGTGCCTTTGGAAGTGGGACAACTGGTTTCTCCACATGGCCATTAGCTTGTGGGGCAGCGGCCTTCTTTTTCTTTTCAACATGTACTCCATTTGAGCCAATAACTCCATTGACCTCAGGTTCCGGTTTGGAAATAGGAGCATCTACATTCTTTTTGTTACGGACAGGTACAGACTCCCATTCTTGCTTTGCTGGGGTATCCGCCTTGACATTTGTAAAAGTAGGTTCATTAACAGTTACCATCGAGGAAATCTTATTTCCTTGTTTAGACTTTCCATGATATCCGCTTGGAACACCCTTAGGAACACCAGTCTTTCCAATAACAACATCGTCGTCCACCCTAGCAGGAACTTGGGCCGCCTTTTGAGATTCTTGCAAAGCTCGTTGAGTTTCCAAAATATCGTTGACAGATTTAAGAGCGATTTCCAGTGATGTTTCATTGGCTGCTCTAATCGTCAGATTTCTGGTTTTTGTGTTCTTGTTCACATGCTGGTCCAAATCTAAATGGGCACCAGATTCGTCGCGAATTCTGTTGATTGTGATACCTTTGCGTCCAATGATATGCGCTCCAAATTCTTCAGGGATTGCAATGAGAGAAACATATTTAAATAATTCCTATAATTAGCATTATTTACCAATTGCTTCAATTGGGCTGTTAATGATTTAACAACTTCAGCTACCTTGCCTTTTTCTCCTTTGACAAGGACATGGCCATCCTTTTCTCCTTTGATTGCCCCTGCAGATAAGTTAACAGAGGTGCTTCCACTATTAATCTTCTTTACAACATCTTGCAAGCCTTGCAATACAAGTTGATTGCCCCTGATCGAGTCCAAAATGCTAGCTGGGACAGGCACAGTTTGAGTAACACGAATTTTAGAAGAAATGTGTGCTTTACAGGCTTGCATTTCTTTTTCGTCATCTCCTAAAATGGTATAAGTGACAGTATCTGCACTTTCGGACGGCCAAATGCTTACAGAAAACCTTCTCATCAGATCACACAAGCCGTCTTTGCTTCGGCCAAATGCAACATTTGCATCAGATTTAGGCATGGCGACTGTTTGCTTTGGGGTATGATTCAAATCCAAAAACTTGACAAATTTCGATTTTTCATAGCCCTTGTTAACAACTTGCACCAATAACGCATTGAATTTCTCTTCAATTTCTGCAAAAAGATCAGCATTAGCAGTCACAACGATAATATTTGGATCATTTCCATCATTTGGTTTCGGGAAATTGATTCTTACTCTATCACTGCCTCCAAGAGTTTCAATAAACTCGCGGATGACGCTTCCACCAGAGCCAATTACCAACTTGTGAAGAAAAGTTGGAACATGTAGATTTAACGTGGTGGTGTTTGCCTAACATAAAGTCATTATTACGATATCATTTCCAATATTCTCTAAAATTTCCTTTACTTGCTCACATCCAGCTTGATTCCCTTCAACAGTACATTCAATCATATCATCGTCCAACTCCAATCCAAAATCGATTCTGACTTTATGTTCTTCTGAAAGTTTAGCCATGTTTGATCCACCTCTGCCAACGATCACAGACATTGAGGCTTTAGGCAAAACAAGCTTGACAGAGTAGGAATTCAAAATCTACGATTAAAATACAAAAACCTTTTCTTCAACAGTTTCAATGAATGCTTTTTTAGCTTGAACTACACCGGCTTTGTTACCATGAATGTGAACAAAGCCTAATCCGTTTTCATCCTCTTCTTCCTCTTTTGAAAAATGAGCTTGCACGTTGCAGGACTCCAAAATTTTCTTTAGTGCCTTTCCTTCTTTGCCAATGAGGAACTTGATCATTTGTTTCTTCATTTCGTCATCATCCCCGAGGATTGCTTTTGCAGGCTTGCTGATTGAATCAAAAATATTAAATTTAACTTCATCGGTATCCAGTAAAACAACCAACTTTTCCTGTAAGATGGATTTTGCAGCGACGACAAAGGACTTTGGCCCCTTAATTGTGATGATTTCTTCATTGTTTGCAGAAGCAACATCAAAAGACAAGTACAACCCGCCAGTTCCTGTCAAATCCTTTTCAAATGATTTTTCATTCGACCCTAATTTGAACTTTTTGTTGGCAAATTGCTCTTTGACAGTCTTTGAAATCCAGTTAATATCTTTGCCTCCAGTGCCTCCAGTGCCAACTAATTGTTTAGCATATCCATTTGGCACTTTGAGTGTCTCAGTGAAACTGGCCATAACCTCAATATGCTTCCATTCACCAACGAGCTCATTGATTCGACTGGCAACTTTGGCAACATCATTTTGAGGACCCTTGATGGTGATAGAATTGGCAGTGTTCTTTTCAGCACTTCCAAATCTTACAATAACTGCATTTCCATAAGGGACTAGCATTTCCTTCAATGCAGCACCGCCGCTACCAATCAACCGTCCATGATATTTCTGATCAATTTGCAAAACAGTTGTAGTCAAGTCGGCAGAGGCGTTGGCTTCATCTACAACATACTTTTTAATCTGGGTAGCAAAGTCAAGAGCCTCCTTGTCTGACGCAGCATTTGGTGCCTTCTTTTTAACAATAACGACAATTTCATTTATATCTTCATCTTCAGCTGGTACCATGATATCAACCAAACGGCCGTCCCATTCTTCTTTTCCTTTCAATTTTTGAATATTTTGACCACCTTTCCCAACAATAAAACGATGCAAATCATTAGGAACTGCACAAACTGCCAAATACAAAGATTGAGATGTTTGCTTGATAAACTTTCCAAGTTTGTCTTTAATACTGTTCAAATCAGCCAAAGATTTTGCTTGAACCTCCACCGACAGTGCAGATAAATGGAATTGAATTGTAGAGTTGTGTTCAGTTTCCAAGTTCTTGATAAAGGCTCGTTCTTTTTGCAAGAGATACTTGACAAACAACGCAGCATCTACAGTTGGAGGTAAAATAGCCTTCAATTCAAACTCTCCAATTGAAACAGAATTTGCACGTTCCAACACAAGGGCTAAAGCTGCGCTAAGGCTACCTTGAGGGCCACGAATAAGAACGTCGTCCACAGGGTTATTGATAGAAGGCACTTCAACTACACAGCCGCTTTTTTGCATAATTTCTTGTAAGCCTGAACCTTTTGGGCCAATAATAAAACGATGTTGCTTCTTTGGAATAGCAATATTTAGGGTTTTTGTCGTTTGTTTCTTTGTGTTAGTTAAAAATTACAAATTCCTCATAAAGGGATAATAATTTAGCCTCGCATTTCAAAGTTTCTGCTCTCTCTCCAACCAGGAGAATCTCGTCTGCCTTTTTGTCAGTGCTTTCGGCATCATATGGCGGGATATGTATTTTGATTCCAAACTCTTCCTCTAGCTGAGCAACATTGCTCTTGTTTGCACCAGCTAAAAATGGATGGAAGGATCGTTCAATAGTGACTCTTTGGTAGTGATTGCTAGTCTACATTAATATAAAGTACTCTTTGAGCAACCAATGCATCGATTTCCTTTTTGGCATCTTGAATTGCTTCGAAATGGCCAGTGATGGAGATTTGTATGTCTTCATCGGTTTCGTTATTCTTGTCAAACTTTGGGATTTGAATATTGGTGAGGGTGCGGCTAGTCAGTTCCTTCAACGCAGAGCCTCCTTTTCCCAATAAGAACGGACGAACCATTACAGGGATAGTGATCGTTTCCGTAATCTGGGTGAAATCTATCTTACCTTTACTGCCAAGATATTTAAGAGTTGTTTGCGGGCAAGTTTGACATTCTCCGGTAATCCGGTAATGATAAAGGTCAGAGACTGAGTGTTCTTGTTTGTAGAAAATTCAATTGATGTCTTGTGTTTCTGCATCAAATCTTTGCAGACTTGGCTAGCACTTGTTTGCTTTCCAAGCTGTTGCCTTACTTGCATATTCAATGGGATTTCCAAACGTTCTGTAGTCGTTTTAACAGCAGATTTGGGAGGTTTCCAAGAATTTACTACTTTTGGCTGGCTTTTTGGTAAACTGGGAAACGAATCCGTAGAATTAAAATCAACGTTCTTTTCAGGGACTTTAATTGTATGTTGATTTTGCAATTGCTCTATAAACTCTGCTTCTTCAGTCATTTTTTGAAAACGATTTTGGATCGAAGGCAAGAAAAAAAGCAGTCGAGTTACACAAGAAAATATTCAAGTGAAGGCGAAATCTAAGGATTTATCCACAACAGAGCCCGGCTAATTAAGATTCTGGGGATTCTAGAAGCGTCTAATAACGAGCGATGACTAATTGATTTACGGATCAAATTCAAATAGATTATCTGGATAGATATGCTATTTTAATTGTATTTTAAATCTATAAAACGGAATTTCGTGTTGATATTTTTCCCAAACAAAAAGCAACCATGCCGCCCCAAATGAGCAAATTCCAAGAAATGATTGAAGCAGCAAAAAAGAATTTGCCAAAGCCAGCTCCAGAACCAGAATTAAAACCCAAAGATACCAGCAAAATTGAGGAACTGAAAAAGAAACTGGCTCAGTTACCTTCAGAAATCACTACAAAGTCTGGAAAGAAGATTGATGAATTGGTTACAGTAAAGCGAGTCGAAAAAGAGAAGCGGAAATCAAGTGATTCCAGGAAAAGAGTCCAAGGACGGAAAGAATCCGCAAGACAAGATTCACCGCCAAGGAAACCAAAGTCACTTTCATACGAACAATTAATGAAACTTGCGAAAACTACTACCGTCGAAGGATTGATTAAACCAGTGGAAAAAAAAGAAGAGACAAGGGATAAATCAAAAGAAAGAAAGGATCGTTCATCAGAAAGGGAAACATCAGTTGACAGAGATAAAGATCGATACGTCCAACGACCACTGGATAAATACACTGATAGACCAGTTGAAAAGTATAGATCTCACAGTGATCGCCCTTCTTCCAATTTAATAGTTCCGTCTTCAAGAATTTCGCAAAAGTCAAACCCAGTTAGTAGGAAAAAAGGAGTTAAAACCCCGCCTCCAGACTTGATTAGACTGCAGAAACAAAAAAGAGACTTGGCGACTATTGAAGAAGTACAAGCGGAACTTGCTAAAAGAAAGGGAAAGGATGATGGAAGAGACCGCAGGGATGACCGTTTGAAATCAGATATACGCAGGATGGATCCTAGGGATAGATACGATTCAAGAGACAGAGTAGGAATAAAGACTTCAAAAGAATCGTTGAAAAAGTCTGGCTCAAAGGAATCACTAAACCGAAAAGTAGTTATTTCTAATTCTAGAAGCCTGTGTATTCTGATGAAGAGTCGGATTATGATTACAAGAGAAAGAAACATTACTATTCTGATGATGATGATTACAACCATCGAAAAAAGAGGAAGCACGACCTGACTGATGAATCATACGTTGAAACCAATGTATCATCTATCATTGGAGACATGTTTGGATACAATCGCAACAAATACCGTGACGATTATTCAGACGATAGTAGTGATATGGAGGCTGGTTATGATGATGTATTAAGAGAAGAAAAACGGAGGTAATTGACATTAATCTAGTTTGAAAATTGGAAAGAAGGAGGATTTGGAAGAAGAATTGAGACAGGAAAGGGAAAAAGCAAGAAAATATAAGCGCTAGCATTGTAATAATATATATCATAGGAATAGGTTTATAAATGTTTTATATTACAATTGACTATTGAGCAGCTGATTGGAATATAAATCTCGCCATTTCAAATAAGGCACGATTTGCTTTACCATGAGCACTAGATGGTACATTATGTAATGCAAGAGGGAAATCGTGCGGCATATCGATTCCTAGTATAATCTGGTTTGTTTAAACTTACCTTTAACTTGGCTCTAACATCCTTTTGTTTTCGAATTGATTTTACCCAGTCATCAATCTCGGGTGCAAAAATCTCTGTGCTTCCATATATAAGTAACATTCCATCTTCTGGCATCACAATAGGCGACAAATCAAAAAATGGAGACATTCTTGGATCTCTTGGGTGCATACTAC
This sequence comes from Boothiomyces macroporosus, assembly GCA_027604185.1. NCBI lineage: Eukaryota > Fungi > Chytridiomycota > Chytridiomycetes > Rhizophydiales > Terramycetaceae > Boothiomyces > Boothiomyces macroporosus. The sequence continues at coordinate 42,848 of JADGKB010000058.1, forward strand.
TATTAGAGAAGGTTACCTATGAGGTATAGTGTTATCTCTCCATACTTCAAGCATTTTGTATGGCAAATAGTCGGAAGTAGCACTGAGCGAATCTAGAATATGAGGTGGTGTGTGAGAAAGCGATAGATCTAACCATGGCGAAATAATAATTAGGCTTTTGGGCAAGATCAGATGCGGATTAGCAGACTGTTGTTTAACCAACATCTGATGAAGAGAAAGCATCAGGTTTGCTCCAGCAGAATCACTTCATTAGCAATAAAATACCCACCGATTACAATATTTCTTACTCCTACATGCTGAACTAGCCACAAATAAGCAACATAAACCGAATCTAGCTGCTGAGAGTATTTCACTTCAGGTGCGAGTGGGTATTGAGAACAGAAATACAGCAGAGGTTTGGTTGTGGCGGATTTCAATCGATTGTACTGATTAATTATTTGCGCATGACCAGTAATAAACGAATATGCGCTTCCAGATCCAAATCCCCCTCCATGTGCCCAGAACACCACGACTCGCTCTTCCCATTCTTCCGAACTTACCGAGGGGAGTATATCCCTATTACTAATGATCCTGAATTAAGGGATATTACCAAGCGCCGTTGACAATTCTCTCATCAAACTTTCTTACAATGCGCTCCACTTGGCAACCAGTAAACCACAATCGAATCCTTTCAATCAAGTCATACAGCTCGGTCAGCCTTCTAATTCTTATCCAGTCTCCATTTGCCATGGCAAATCTAATCATATGGGCATATATCAACAGTAATACATTCCAACTTGGCGGTGCGTTTGGAGAGCCAAACACCCTTTGAAATATTGCCTGGGGAACAGCAATAAACACTACATTAGATATAGGTACAAGTGTACAATGTAATTGCTAGCAGCCCTCTTGGAAACAAGTAAAATTCAAACCACTCCAAGAATGATGACATTGGATTTTCAATTTTTTAAAAATGAGAATATCAGTGCTAAAATTCCAAACCAGATTTCATTCCCAAGTGATAAAGAATTTAGAATCCAGATTCCAGATTACTTGTACCAGAGAAATCAATTTATCCCGCCCGACTACTATTTACACTGGATTCGATCCAACAGCAAAATCACTCCATGTTGGGAATTTATTGACCATAATGGCCCTGTTACAATTCCAAACTACTGGACACCAAGTTATAGCACTGATTGGTGGAGCCACTGGTTCAATTGGTGATCCATCTGGCAAAAAGACTGAACGGGCAGCATTGGACAAGGAAGCGGTGAAAGCCAACACAGAATCAATTATTAGTCAACTGGAGTTACTCTTTTCAAATGCAAAGCATTATTGCCATGATAGAGGCATGGATATTGAAAAGCCGGTTAGAATATTGAATAATCTGGACTGGTTTCAACAAATGTCAATGCTAGAGTTTATCGGTGATGTCGGCCGTAAAGCCAGAGTTACGCAGATGGTAATTCTTTCTGATTTAGTTGGCTAGAGATAGCGTAAAGGGACGAATGGATGGGGAAGGCATATCGTTTACTGAATTCGCATACCAACTTCTGCAGGGTTATGATTTTTGGCATTTATATTCTCAGCATCAATGCAGAATTCAAGTAACTGCTATTAATAGTAGTTGGGCGGTTCAGACCAATGGGGTAATATAACTACTGGCTTGGATCTTATTCGAAGATATAATTTGGAGAATGAACAGGATAATGAGCCCGCATATGGTATTACTATTCCCCTAGTTACTACACCGACAGGAGAAAAGTTTGGAAAAAGCGAAGGAAATGCCATTTGGCTGGATAAGAGCCTTTTATCAGTTTTTGATTTCTATCAGGCATGTATACCTAACAATAGTTTTTCAGAAAATCACCAGATGCAAATATCCAACAGCTGCTAGAATATTTCACGTTGTTACCAATTGAAGAAATCAACGTAATAATGGAAAAGCATTTGGTAATTGTTTCTAACTTGGAAATCCCCTGAAAGTCATCTTGCGCAAAAAATATTGGCAAAAGAGGTTACTGAATTGGTGCATGGAAAGCACGAAGCTAGAAAAGCCATAGTCATGTCAACTGTACTTTACGAAAGCAGTTTTGAAGAGCTGAAATATGATGATATACATTTAGCATTTTCAAATTCTTCGCGACTGGCTGCAATCAAGCTACAAGAGATGCCAATAGCTGATTTTATCATTCAAGTTGGATCCCTTCCTTCCAAATGTAAAGTTTTCTAACCATAGCTGCTGTTCGTAAAATGATTGCAAGCGGTGGTTTGTACATCAACAAACAAAAAGCTACGATGGATCAAATTATTACTCGCAAAGATTTCATTATAGACAACAGGTTTTTGCTGGTTAGTGTCGGCAAGAGCAAGTACAAGCTAGTCGAATATATTATTTAATCGTTTCAATAATGCCTCCAGCCTTTAAAAGCATAGTAGTATATTTTCATTAGCATGTTTTTGGTTCTCCATTTACAAAGTTGTGAATTGATAGTATGGTAGAAAGAACCATAATGATAATACCAAATCCAACCAATAATACACACTGAATTTTTTTGGAATCAAAAGGACCTTTTTCAAGCTTTAAATAGCAAGATGCGGGTAAAATAAATGCCAGCATGGTAGCAGCAAACCCTCCCTACATCAGTATTAATTACTGTTAGCTCAAGGACAAAGCCCAAGTCACAAGTAGATAGAGCAATAAACATGGCAGACAAGACTAGTGCTAAAGTAGTACCATAATGTACCTTATCACTAGTTACCTGGTTTATATCAGTATTGGAACCATACTGATCTGCCCACAAGTAGTGGAATAACACTTCCCTGCATACAAAAGCTTCCATTGGAAAAGTAAGGAACATGTTCATTCCAAAGAATAGTCTAGTCATATTAATCAAGAATGAAGTGTTGGGGAAATTTGTCAAAATATTTGCTCATTAGCAAACAATTACCAGCAGTTTTTTCTCCAAATTCTAGATATCCAGATAACGCCATCACGATACAAAATGAAAAAGAGGCACTGGTTAGCAAAGTAGTACAATATCGATAGGTGAGTAACCGTGCCAAATCGTTCAATAGATTTGTTTTTTAAAGATCCGTAAATCATAAAAGTATTGTGATGACAAACAAACGCAAATGAAATCACCCCAATAGCTTGAAACACTTGTCCGTTAATTAGAGTGAATTGATTGTCTCCTCTTTCATCTTGTGTAAGCTGCGTACTTTCAAACATCACGGATAGCACTATAAAGAGAATCATTCCAAGTGAAACCATTGAAGTTTTTGATAAAGAAGAGATATCCCTGTAACTTGAAAGTGGAAGTGAAATGAATAGAGTGCAAAATATGATAATAAATGACCTAGAGTTGAATAAAGGAGAAAGAAATGATTCTGGCAATAGAGATAAAACAGCGGGTATGGTATCTCCTAATATAACAGTATAAGCACACATTGCGCCATAAGCAAATACAAACTGAAATATTGAAATCACCAAGAATCCTTTTTCGCCATAGCAATGTTTGATTAAGCCTAATATTAGCATATTTAACCTTTGTTAGTAGAATGAACCTTGATAAGTATATTGGCCAGACATTTTCCCGTTCAAAACGAGTAACAATACAGTCTGATCCACTAGGTAAGCCAAGAGTCCCAGCAACACTATTCCAGTGAATAATCCAGCCTGTTTGAAGGCGTAGGGCAATCCAATTATCCCTGCACCTACAATAGAATTTGTAAAATTAAAAGAAGCATCCAGGATTCCAGATTTATTCTGCTCCTGTAAATCATCAAACTCCAGCATCTCTATTTCCTCGTCTTCAACTGGAGCATACATTTCGAAAAAACTTTAAAAAATTATGGACGACACTTTGGAAAGGGTTCAAAAATACTGCTCACTCCAACTGCATTTATACGGGTAATTATTAGTAATAAAGGCAATGCATTGACAGCAATCCAACTGACTGGAACATCAAATGCGTGAATGAAAGAAAGGAGCTGACAAAGTGCGCAGAAGATAACAACCCAAAGCTACTGCAAGTAAAGAAGCACTGTAACCAATTTATCCAAATGTACAAGTTCTGTGTTGACCATCATAACAATGAAAAGTGCCAGGACCAGCTGGATAAAGTGCTGCAGTGCCACGAGCAATATAGCATCATGAATAGCCAATAATTCAATTAAACTGTATTTGTCATGAATAAAACGCTTTTATAAAAGAAAATATTTACTCTAGTTGTATCTCTTGGTGAATCTATTAGATGTTCGGCTCTTGTATCTGCTGGTGAATCTATTAGATATTTGACTCTTGTATCTGCTGGTGAATCTATTTACACTCTGTTGAAAAATTTCTTTTTTGCAATTGATCTAAAAACTCCTTGTTCAAAATGGAGCCAAAAGATCCTCAGAAATTGCTTGAAAAAGCACAGAGATGGAAAGCAATGAATTCGAAACGATACTCAGAAAAGAAAAAGTTTGGATTTGCACAAGCGCAGAAGGAAGAGATGCCTCCAGAACACTTGAGGTTTATTTCCCTAACTGTAGAAAGATTATTAGAGATCATGGAGACATGTCCACTTCCAGATATCAGAAAGACAAGCGAGTGTATTTGGGAGCTTTGAAATACCTTCCGCATGCTGTCTTGAAACTATTGGAAAACATGCCGATGCCTTGGGAACAAGTACTCTTGATTAATGTAGGTGCGTGAAGTCAAAGTACTATATCATGTTACCGGTGCAATTACGTTTGTTAATGAAACCCCAAAAGTGGCAGAACCGCACTTTATCGCTCAATGGGGTTCAATGTGGATCATGATGAGAAGAGAAAAAAGAGATCGAAGACATTTCAAGAGAATGAGATTCCCTCCATTTGATGACGAAGAACCTCCCTTGGATTACGGCGATAACGTATTGGATGTCGATCCTTTGGAAGCGATTCAAATTGATTTGGATGAAGACGAAGATAGTGCTGTCATGGAATGGTTTTATGAACACAAAGGATTGATCGACACTCCGTTTATGAACGGTTCAACTCAAAAAAAGTGGAATTTCACTTTACCTATAATGTCCAATTTATACAGATTATCCAGGCAATTGTTATCAGATCTGACTGATCCAAACTACTTTTACCTGTTTGACAAAAAGGCAATGTTCACTTCGAAAGCCTTGAACATGGCTATTCCTGGAGGACCAAAGTTTGAGCCTTTGTTTAGGGACGTTGATATTGCGGATGAAGATTGGAATGAATTTAATGATATCAACAAAATTATTATTAGACAACCAATTCGAACTGAATACAAGATTGCATTCCCTTATTTGTACAACTCCATGCCTAGATCTGTACATTTGTCATGGTACCATCATCCGGCAGTTGTATATATCCGCACTGATGATCCTGATTTACCCGCATTCCATTTTGATCCAGTTATTAATCCAATTTCATCAAGAGCGCTTCAAACTGATGAAAAAATCACTCAGGAGGAAGAATTGTTTGGAGACTTGGATGAAGATGAGGAATTCTTTTTGCCAGAGGATGTAGAGCCATTCTTGTCCACTACTGAATTGGAAACTGACAATACAGCATCTGCAATTGACTTGTTCTGGGCACCACATCCTTTCAACAAACGAAGCGGGTATACTAGGAGAGCATGCGATGTTCCATTGGTAAAAACATGGTACTTGGAGCACGTGTCTCCAAATCAACCAGTAAAAGTCCGTGTTTCGTATCAGAAACTGTTGAAATATTACATTTTGAATGAATTGCACCACCGGCCACCAAAGGCATTGAACAGAAAATACTTGTTTAAGCAATTACACAATACAAAGTTTTTCCAGACTACAGAAATTGATTGGATTGAAGCTGGATTGCAAATTGAACGTCAAGGGTTCAGTATGCTCAATTTGCTGATTCATCGAAAGAACTTGAATTATCTGCATTTAGACTACAACTTTAACTTGAAACCAGTTAAAACTCTTACTACGAAAGAACGTAAAAAGTCTAGATTTGGTAACGCATTCCATTTGATGCGTGAAATTCTCCGGTTGATGAAGCTGGTCGTCGATTGCAATGTCCAATACCGATTGGGTAATATTGATGCTTATCAACTTGCTGACGGTTTGCAATACACGTTTGCCCATGTTGGCCAACTTACTGGTATGTACAGATACAAGTACAAACTAATGCGACAAATTAGAATGTGCAAGGATCTGAAACATTTGATCTATTATCGGTTTAATACTGGGCCTGTTGGAAAAGGTCCAGGTGTTGGGTTTTGGGCTCCTGGATGGAGAGTCTGGCTGTTCTTCTTGCGAGGAGTTGTTCCATTGCTTGAAAGATGGCTTGGAAACTTGCTAGCCCGTCAATTTGAAGGACGTCAATCAAAGGGTGTTGCAAAAACTGTTACCAAACAAAGAGTTGAGTCTCAGTACGACTTGGAACTGCGTGCTGCTGTTATGCATGACATTATGGATTTGATGCCTGAAGGTATCAAAGCAAACAAGTCTCGTACAATTCTACAGCATCTTAGTGAAGCTTGGAGATGTTGGAAAGCAAACATTCCCTGGAAAGTCCCTGGATTGCCGATTCCAATTGAAAATATGATTTTGCGTTATGTCAAATCCAAAGCAGATTGGTGGACTTCGGTAGCGCATTACAACAGAGAGCGTGTAAGAAGAGGTGCAACTGTGGACAAGACTGTTTGTAAGAAGAATTTGGGCCGTTTGACTCGTTTGTGGATTAAAGCTGAACAAGAAAGACAGCACAACTACTTGAAAGATGGACCGTATGTTTCAGCAGAAGAAGCTGTAGCAATTTATACAGCAACTGTCCATTGGCTGGAATCTCGCAAATTTTCACCAATTCCATTCCCGCCGCTTTCCTACAAGCATGACACTAAATTGCTGATTTTGGCTTTGGAACGACTAAAGGAAAACTATTCCGTCCAAGGAAGATTGAACCAGAGTCAAAGAGAAGAACTTGGTTTGATTGAACAAGCGTATGACAATCCACACGAATGTTTGTCAAGAATCAAGCGTCTGCTGTTGACTCAAAGAGCATTCAAAGAAGTTGGATTAGAATTTATGGATCTCTATTCCCATTTGATTCCAGTATTTGACATTGAACCATTGGAAAAGATTACTGATGCTTATCTGGATCAGTATATCTGGTACGAAGCTGATAAGAGACAGTTATTCCCTAACTGGATCAAGCCTAGTGATTCTGAACCACCACCACTTTTGGTTTTCAAATGGTGCCAAGGTATCAACAACCTTTCCGAAGTTTGGGAAACTAGCGATGGTCAGTGTAATGTGTTGATGGAAACGACTCTTAGCAAAGTTTATGACAAGTTGGACTTGACACTGCTAAACAGACTGCTCCGATTGATTGTTGATCACAATATTGCTGACTATATGACTTCAAAGAACAACGTTGCATTGACGTACAAGGATATGAACCATGTCAATGCGTACGGGTTGATTAGAGGATTGCAGTTTGCTTCCTTCTTGTTCCAGTACTATGGGTTAGTCCTTGATTTGTTGATTCTTGGTCTAAATAGAGCTAGTGAAATTGCTGGGCCACCATCACTACCAAATGACTTTTTGCAGTATCGCGATGTTGAAACAGAAACCAAGCATCCTATTAGACTTTACATCCGATATGTTGACAAGGTCTATATGCTTTTGCGATTTGATGCAGACGACTCTCGTGATTTGATCCAAAGATACCTAACTGAACATCCAGATCCAAACAATGAAAACATAGTTGGTTACAATAACAAGAAATGCTGGCCTAGAGATTGTAGAATGCGCTTGATGAAGCACGATGTGAACTTGGGAAGAGCTGTCTTTTGGGATATTAAAAACAGGCTACCAAGATCTTTAACAACAATCGAATGGGACAATACCTTTGTGTCGGTTTATTCCAGAGACAATCCAAACTTGCTGTTCAGCATGTGTGGATTTGAAGTAAGAATCTTGCCAAAAGTCCGATCTACAATGGAAGAGTTTACGCTCAATGAAGGAGTATGGAATTTGATCAATGAAGAAACCAAGGAAAGAACTGCCCAAGCCTTTTTGAGAGTGGATGAAGAATGTATAGCAAGATTCCAGAACAGAGTGCGTCAAATCTTGATGTCCTCTGGAAGTACAACCTTCACCAAGATTATTAACAAGTGGAATACTGCTCTAATGGGTCTAATGACATACTTTAGGGAAGCAGTGATTCATACCCGAGAGCTGTTGGATCTTTTGGTAAAATCAGAAAACAAGATTCAAACTAGAATTAAAATTGGGTTGAACTCAAAGATGCCTTCTAGATTCCCTCCTGTTGTTTTCTACACTCCTAAAGAGTTGGGTGGTTTGGGTATGCTGTCTATGGGGCATGTTTTAATTCCACAATCTGATTTACGATGGTCCAAGCAGACAGACACTGGAATCACACACTTTAGATCTGGTATGTCGCACGAAGAAGATCAAACAATTCCAAACTTGTATAGGTACATTCAGCCGTGGGAATCAGAATTTGTCGACTCTCAGCGAGTGTGGGCTGAATACGCTCTTAAGCGACAAGAAGCCAATGCACAAAACAGGAGACTTACTTTGGAAGATTTGGAAGACAGTTGGGACCGTGGTATTCCTCGAATCAACACTCTGTTCCAAAAAGATAGACATACTTTGGCGTACGACAAAGGATGGAGAGTTAGAACTGATTTCAAACAATACCAATTGCTCAAGAATAATCCATTCTGGTGGACACACCAAAGACATGATGGTAAATTGTGGAACTTGAACAACTATCGTGTTGATATGATTCAAGCTCTTGGTGGAGTAGAGGGTATTTTGGAACATACTCTATTCAAAGGAACCTATTTCCCAACTTGGGAAGGTCTATTTTGGGAAAAGGCATCTGGTTTCGAAGAATCCATGAAGTAAAAGATGATTAACAATAGGTTCAAGAAATTGACTAATGCTCAGAGATCCGGATTGAATCAAATTCCAAACAGAAGATTTGTATTATGGTGGTCGCCTACGATCAATAGAGCAAACGTTTATGTAGGTTTCCAGGTGCAATTGGATTTGACTGGTATTTTCATGCATGGTAAAATCCCAACGCTAAAGATTTCCTTAATTCAAATCTTTAGAGCGCACTTGTGGCAAAAGTGCCACGAATCGATCGTGATGGATTTGTAAGAACTGGTTAATGTTAGGTGCCAAGTGTTTGATCAAGAACTTGAAGCTTTGGAAATTGAAACTGTTCAAAAGGAAACAATCCATCCTAGAAAGTCCTACAAAATGAACAGCAGTTGTGCGGATATTCTTCTCTTTGCAGCATACAAGTGGAATGTGTGTAAACCTTCCCTATTGAATGATCAGAAAGATACGTTTGACGGCGCAACAACTCAAAAGTATTGGCTTGATGTTCAAATTCGTTGGGGTGATTTTGATTCACATGATATTGAACGTTATACCAGAGCCAAGTTTTTGGATTACACCACAGATAACATGTCCATTTATCCTTCTCCAACAGGTTTGATGGTAGGTGTAGATATTGGGTATAACTTGCATAGGTAAATTGTCTTTTAATAATAGTGCTTATGGCAACTGGTTCCCTGGTATGAAGCCACTAGTACAACAAGCGATGGCGAAAATAATGAAGGCAAATCCTGCCTTATACGTGCTTCGTGAACGTATTAGAAAAGGTTTACAGCTTTACTCCTCTGAGCCAACAGAACCATATCTAAACTCTGCCAATTACGGTGAACTCTTTTCCAATCAAATTATTTGGTTTGTTGATGATACCAATGTATACCGTGTTACTATTCACAAGACTTATGAAGGTAACTTGACCACCAAGCCAATTAACGGGGCTATCTTCATTTTCAACCCAAGAACTGGCCAACTTTTCTTGAAAATCATTCATACATCGGTGTGGGCCGGGCAGAAGCGATTAGGTCAACTGGCAAAGTGGAAGACAGCAGAAGAAGTGGCTGCATTGATCAGATCACTGCCTATTGAAGAACAGCCAAAGCAAATCATTGTTACTAGAAAGGGTATGCTGGATCCACTTGAAGTGCATTTACTTGATTTCCCCAACATTGTTATCAAAGGTTCAGAGTTGCAACTGCCGTTCGCCGCATGTCTAAAGATTGAAAAGTTTGCAGACATGATCCAAAAAGCAACAGAACCAGAAATGGTCTTATTCAATTTGTTTGACGACTGGTTAAAGAGTATTTCGGGTTACACTGCTTTCTCTCGATTAGTATTGATTTTACGGGCAATTCATGTCAATAATGACAAGACCAAAGTGATTCTTCGACCTGACAAAACCATCATCACTGAAAAGCACCATATTTGGCCCACTTTGACTGATGAAGAGTGGATCAAAGTTGAAGTTGCACTCAAAGACTTGATCTTGTCCGACTATGGAAAGAAGAACAGTGTCAATGTTGCCTCGTTGACCAATTCTGAAATCAGAGATATCATTCTTGGTATGGAAATCGCAGCACCTTCCGCTGAACGTCAAAAAGTGATTGAAATCGAAAGACAACAAGCAGAGCAATCTCAATTGACTGCCGTTACCACAATGACTCAAAACAAGGCAGGTGATGATATGATTGTCACTACTACTTCCAACTATGAAACTCAGACATTTGCATCCAAAACAGAGTGGAGAATCAGAGCTATTGCTGCTACCAATTTACACCTCCGTACAAATCACATTTTCGTCAATTCTGACGACATTAAAGAAAATGGATTTACGTATATCTTGCCAAAGAATATCTTGAAAAAGTTTATTACAATCTCAGATTTAAGAACACAAGTTGCTGGGTATCTTTACGGTGTTACTCCTCCAGATGCACCTCAAGTCAAGGAAATTAGGGTAATTGTCCTTGTTCCACAATGGGGAACCCATCAGCAAGTAACTCTCCCAACAATGTTACCAAGTCACGAACTTCTCAATGATTATGAACCTTTGGGATGGATTCACACTCAACCAAATGAATTGCCTCAGTTAAGTCCGTTTGATGTTACTATGCATGCAAATACCATGGCTGAAAATAAAGGGGCGTGGGATGGTGATCAAACTATTGTGTTGACAGCATCGTTCACACCAGGATCTTGCTCTCTGACTGCCTACAAAATCACGCCGCTAGGTTTCGAATGGGGTATTAGCAACAAAGATACTAGTGCCAATCCACAGGGTTATAGTCCTGCCCACTATGAAAAAGTGCAGATGATTTTGACCGACAAGTTCCTGGGTTACTTTATGGTCCCAGAAGGGGAAGGCATCTGGAATTACAATTTCATGGGAGCAAAGCATCGTCCTGATATGAAGTATGCGCTCACAGTTGACGCTCCAAAGGTAAGACTATTATTAATTCAAGGAATTCTATCACGAAGTACATCGCTCCAACCACTTCTTGAACTTTAGCAGTTTGGAAGAAACTGGGTTTGCGACTACCGGTGCCGGCGTTGATGTTGACAGGGAAGATCAATTTGCATAATACATTCTAGTTCTAATATTTGCCTTCTATCAAGCGTGGCGCAGTTTGACAAATTGTTACATTTTTGAGTCATCTTTTTTTTGAAATTCGTAAAATGTTGGTCAAGCGAATCAGTTCAAATTTCTTAAAATGCCGTCAGTTCTCAGCCATCAGTTTCCTTCGCAACGCAGCACACACTCCAACCACCGGAAAATCAAATGTTAAATTGGAAGAAACCATTCCAGGTTTTAGAGCTCCAGGAGCCGTTGCTACAGATTACGAAATCGCAACTGGTCTTGAACGTTACGAATTACTCAAAGGTTTGAAGGGAGAAGATCCATGGGAAGATTTACACCCAATTGAAATTACTGCATTGGGTACCACCAAAAAGCCAATTGAGGTTAAAGGAACTGATGTAGAACGTTATATTGGATGCACTGGTAATTTTTTGTAACTGTAGGTTTCCCAGCTGATTCCCATCCACCAATTTTCCTTACCCTCAGAGATTATGGTGGCAAGCACTTTGACCGATGTCCAGATTGCGGAAATGTATTCAAGGTAACTCGTCTTTAATTCTAGTATACTCAAGAGCATGATCACCACGACGCTCATCATTAAATAAAAAGGAAGATGCTTTTTTATTCGATACTACTCATAATGACTCATTTAGAAGGAAAATTCTCCAACCACGACTCAATTGTTGCTTTTACAACCAAGTGTCTAGACAGATTGTTGTGACCTGCATGAGTAACACGGAGTAGCCAAACAGGGTTTTCGTCCGAATTTAGAGACCACAGTTCGCCCTCATGGTCTAGGTGTGTGATTGACAGCCCTTGAACATCTTTATGTTCGAATTTAGCTTTCTGCGGTCTGTTTCTAATTTCCCAGTATCCATCATCAACTACTTTGTTCCCAGTTCTTCCGCTAATCGCCTCAAGGAAATTAGCTTCTGCTTGCCAAGGTTTAATTTCAAAATCTTTAAGACCATGCATAATTAATATTGGTGTTGTGATTGAAGACATTTTAAGATGAGATGACCATTTATCAACAATCTTGGACTTTATCCACTTTTCGAGTTGTGGGAATCCATGGAATGGCAACAGCACTGGAACCATAGGATATCCTATAGCAGCGTCAGCTATACTAGCGTATCCTAATATTAATTAATGCTTGCCGGAAAGTAATACTAAACCGCCACAAGGAGGAGTTCCCAACTGCGTTTGTTTTAAATCCAAAGTGTAAGCCAAATCAGTTGCTATTCCAGAACCTTGTTACTATGCAATTACCTAATGAGTGCCCGACGATAATAATCTTTCTAGGATTAACTCCTTGATCGACAATCCAGTCGTATGCTGAAATAGCGTCAATTCGTACAGTTTTTTCGGTAGGGATAGCAAATGAAGAGTCGCCAAATCCTCTATAGTCTATAGCAATTACATGTGAGTTTATATTTAATGAAGTCATCATCTTGTAGAAATCGGTTCTGTGAAATGTAGCTCGATTTCCTGCGTTTCCATGGAAATACTATATTAAACGCTGCATACCAAAAATACAATGTCCGCTTTATCCAGATCAGATGACTCGTCAATTTCCTGTTGGTATTGCTGTGGGTTGGGTTTGGGAATGAATCGATGGGGAAATATATGCCAAGCGCCGAGCAGTAAATTGTCTTTGGTTTTAATTTTGAATGACTTTACACTTCCACCTATATGAGCATTATTTACTCCTGAATCCGAATTCTTCTGCTCTGTTGAAATCGACAAAGAACGGAAACTTTGCGAAATTGAGATACATTGCCCAATGCTGAAAGGGAAACGGAAAGAGAATCAATATCCCTAGTATGAGCTGTGTTAAATTGTATGTACGAGGTAGAAAATGAGGCCAAAAAATACCAGCGACAAGATTGACATTAGAATTTGAAAACGAAAGATTGCGAAAATCCTAAAAGTGGTTGGGCTGCAGAAACAGATACATGGTTGGAATTGCAATGACAAATACCCGGTAACGCAGCGATTACTATGGATTATTTTTTATTTTTATAAATTGCAAGAACCTACAGGTTTCTAGCTTTCAAGTCATCAACTTGCTGAGAGAATATCTTCATCAATTCGGACGGTTTTGTTTTGCCTGGGAACTGCTTTGCAAGATATACATCGAATACGTCGGAAAAGATGGCATTCGCGACTTGAGTCTCTTTGAATAGAGTTCCTTCCTCTGGACTAGAGTTAATGATATTTACTTTAAAAGATTTACAAGAGTGAAGAGGAACCTAAACTGACCTGCTTTTCTTACTGCTAAATCTGGGAAGACAAAGAAGCAGCCAAGTGCTCCAGCAGCATCGAAAAGGAATCTACCTTCTGAAATCAAGTTTCCAGCAAGGTGCGCTTGTTCTTGCTTTACGGGACGGTTGCTTTCGTCTATTGACCATAGGGTGGCACATAATACCCAGTTAAACTCTCTATTTGGCCTAGATTAGTGATATTCTGACTTTATATATTTCGTAGGGTCTTCAGGATCCTGTGCCCACAATTGAATAACAGGAGGCTGATATTAATCAGATATTACTGGGTCTACTGATCTGAAGTCCTTTGTTCCATTACCACAACTTCTTGCCCGGTTCGGTTGTTGAACCATCACCAGCTTATACGGCATATTCTGCTGGCTTTCTTCGTTTATTATCGTTTCTGAGCTACTTGTTAGCTGGGGAATACCCTTCTCTCGAAAACATGATTTCTTTTTGGGAAACGGTTCAAGAATTTTCGTTTCTTTTTTGGTTCTAGTGGACGGAAATAGAGACAATCGTCCCCCAAAAATCTGAGGAAATAAATTAAAATTACAATCAGGAACCGATATCCATTTACCAGATATCCGTTGATTATTGTTTTTCTGAGGATCAGCTTTTCAACTCACGCTCGGGGAGAATGAGAGCGGTTTTTTTTCCGTTGAACCCGCTTTCACCAGCAAATCTTGGAATATCACTAGATACACCCGCTATCGAGAGCGGATAATATAACCTGTTTACCAAAGGATTCTGCCTAAATTTCCCCCTTACTGGTTCTAATCTCGATTCTGGGACGATATAAATTTATGTGAAATTCTCACTATTTCAATGTAAATCGCTTATACTTTTTTTTCTAAAGGACACGTCACGACAATGGCAACCACCACCTTGACAACTGGAGGAACGATATCTGCCGTAGGGGCTCAAAAAAAGCAATATCCATATTTTACGCCAGAGCAAGTACTCGCACATGACTCGCCTGATGACTGTTGGTTATCCTGGTTAGGTTGCGTGTATAACCTGACAGAGCTCTGTCAAAAATACGCGGGAGACCCTCTGTTGACGCCAATTTTAGCGAATGCAGGACAGGATATCTCGCATTGGTTTGATCCTGAAACTGGAAATGTGTTCTTTATCTAATAGTAGCTCAAAACCCAAATTAATCTACTAACAGACTGCAAGGCTTATGCCAAGCCATATGGTAAGATGATTCACGTTTCTCCCCACATTCCTCAGCACAATTGGGATGTTGAGGAAGCGACAAAGCCATGGTGGATTGATCAATCGAATTGCTTGGGCTACTTGTCAAAGAAAACAAGGAAAATTCGTATCGTCAACACTCTTACTAAGGATGAGCATATACTAGAAGTATGTACGGAAGATTCTCTTTCCGCAATTCAAGATAGATATTCTTTGATCAATGCGCATGCAAAGGGGTATATGTGGAAGAGGCTCAGCGTGCTTTTGGATATGAATTTGACGTTACAGGAAAATGGGATCCCTGACGAAGAGGAATTGTTTAACGACCTCGGTATCAACAGCGATCAATGGCTGCCGGTGATCCACTTGTATTTCAGCGATGATTTGACTGTCGCTTAGATTAATTGCTAATAAATTGATTTTCAGAGTAAAATTGTTGCCTCAAATGAGCAATCGAAATCTTGTTGCGGTGCTCCAGTCATGCTCAAATGTTTCATTCAAAAGCAATCAGGAGATGGATGGGATATTAGCGCTGGTGACTGACAAAGTAAATATCACTCTTGGTTGGATTGCGGTGGAATCTTTAAATAGGGAACAATTGAACTTATTTCACATTCCAAAACAGCCAGGATTAGTAGATTTAAACCTGATTGAATGTTTCACAACTTCTGTTGATTCAATTATATGTGTCTCGTTGGAGCCAGAACTTTCCGTGTATAATAACAAAGCCTGTTGTCTGGTTTCAATGACAGTAATATTCACAACAGAATCGGGAGAAGAATCGCAATGGCCTGCGCTTCTCTTTAATCCTACTTCCTTTGGGATACAATCAGTCGCTGATGTTCATTCAATGCTGCGAAAGTGGCTACGCCCCTTCAAAAGGGATTTGATTTATCTGGATGATGGGAAGAACCGCTATTATCTCACAGACAAATTACAGAATATTGTTACGGAAAAATGGCCAGCTGGTATTCCTCAGCCGCCGGAAGATTCTAGTGTATATAAAATTGGAGCATTTGGATTTGGCGTGGTGTCCTCTCTTCTAGGCTCTCCTACTGCGCATGTAGATTATTATTAAAAGTAGAAATTGGAAGACGTTGGCTGGGATGTATTGGAAAGATTCGCGCAAGTAACTATATTTGCAAAAGATAAGACTAGTACTTTGACAACTAAATATAGCACAAGCGTTGGAGCATCCTTTAGCGAGGCCATTGCTGCCATTAATTCCAGATAAAATTAGGTCAAACTTTTTGACTTCTGCGGAAGCTGAAGCTCTTATACAGGACTATGATTCAGCGCATCGTTACCTGGCCCAATTTGCTGATGAAATACAGAGAAAAATAGGTATTAAAAAGGATATCGAAGAACTCAAGGAAGAGCCTGATACCACCTGCGATTTTGAAAATTTAAAGGGTCATTACATATCACACTTTACAGGCACACCAGTCACCACCGAGAAATGGTCTTCATGGCTGAATGAACATGGAAGCCTGACTATTTCGTCTTATAAAGTAGCGTGCCATGTATTCTGTGGAGTAAACAAATACTAATTTAGGGAATTGAACCTGCGCTTCGCCCAACAGCTTGGAAGTATATTTTGGGTGCTACACTCGTAAATATTCGCTAAATGTAGTGGACGGAAGATGAAAAGACCAACGAGAATCTCCTGCAACAGAAAAAGGACACCTACTATAAAATGAAGAGCTCGTGGATGGCTATTTTACAAGAAGCTGGAAACAAGTCACCAACGAAAATTAAGGAGCCGCATAATGGGCCGGTTGGAGATGAAGACGAAAACTCTGACGTTATATCCAAGCTAACTGAGCGCAAGTATAGAATTGGTATTAATTCCATTAACAATAGACAAGGACGTAATTCGAACAGATCAAACAATTCCATTCTTTACTGCAGGCGAGATTAACCCAAAGAATACATTGCACCAGACTATCGAAACCCAACCTAATCTGGTAACTCTTCGAAATATCTTGATGACATATACCATCTTGAACTTTGAGCTTGGATATGTTCAGGGTATGAGTGATCTCGCTGCTCCAATATTGGAAATAGTGAAAGATGAAGCCGAAGCTTTCTGGTGTTATGTGGGACTGATGGAAAAGATGAAGCAAAACTTTCAAAGAGATCAAAGTGGGATGCAAAATCAGCTGAGAAAGCTGGAATTACTGCTTAAGGTGCTTGATCCGCCATTGTATCGTCACTTTGGTAAGACTCAATTGATATTAGAAAATTGTGATGCGGTGAATATGTTCTGTTGTTTCAGGTGGCTTTTGATTGCCTTCAAACGGGAGTTCTACTTTGAAGATATAAAAACTTTATGGGAAATTATTTGGATGTCTCCTCTAACGGCTCATTTCAATCTATTTGTAGCAGTGGCAATTTTGAATCAGCATAGGAAAGCTTTACTGGAAACACAAGCATTTGACGAAGTCTTAAAGGTATAGTGATTTCTAACAAGTATATAAATAACCTGTCCCAAAACATTAATGTACCGGAAGCAGTTCAAAGAGCTGAAGTGCTGTACTATATCCTTAGGGACAAGCTCGCAACAAGCGGTCCTGAAGGTCTTGGTGAAAGTATTGGGAAAACTGTCAGCTCAATCGTGACAGATGCAGATTTGAATGTTATTTCTGGACGAGAAAACAAAATACTTGTTCTTGACCAAACAGAGTACAAGAAGGAATCAAATCTAAGTTCTGAAGAATGGTATGAGCTGGTACAAGTGTTTGAAATTGATCATGCTATTGCAAATAAGGAAAGAATGAGTACTAGGGTGGAGGTAGAAGATGGCGCTGATGTACAAATGTCTGGCATGGAATCTGTAACAAATATTGCTGAATAAATCCTTTATTTTAAATATTTGAGTAGGTTCGCCATTAAAAGAGCAAATTCATGGCGAAATGTTGCAATCATTGATAGTAAAGGTTGTTGATCTCCTTCCATGAATATCAAAATTGCTTCCCCAAGATGTATCGAGTTTTGCAAGAATTTCACAAGGATATCCGTCAACGCAACATAATAACCTTTCAAGTAAAGCTCAAATAAATCTTGTGCTTTCAGGTAGTATTCATTTTGGGTGATTAGAATCCAATATCCGTTCGCTGCCAAAGAGTTCATATACCTTGCCTTGATTTCATTCAGCACTTCAAAATGAACAGCCATCGAGTTGATCAAATATCGGAAAACAGACGCTAGCACTTTGAGCATCTTCAATACAGTTTGATACAATTGTGGAAGGAAGATGTCCACCATATTCTCTGCTTGGAAGTGTACAAATCTGAACAAATCCTCCTGAACCTGACTAACAAAGACCTTCATTTCGTGCCAGTCTAAACCGTCGTACGTATATGATGCTGTAACTTTATACCCAATCAACTCAAGAATGAAAATCCCTTTTTCAGTTAAATTCACAATGAAAGGGGTAACGTATTGATGGAATATACCGACGAAATACTGGACTATAGGATTCCTACTATAAAATTCTAAAATTGAATGATAAACTTGCAAGGCTTGAATTCGGTATTCGTCTCTATAAAATTCTTTCCACTTTGTGAATACCACACTAGAAACGTTTAGCAAATATTGATGAGCCATTTGGATATAAGGGATCAAAAATGCAGAAACTGTATCATACACCTGTTTCACAACTGATTGAGGTTCGAACGGCAACGGACAAGTTCTACCAGACATGGGATCACATTGTACATATACCAATGCATAAAAGAAGAAGGAGAATATCGATAGTTGAATAGCGATATGAAACAAAGATAAGGATGACTCTGGCTGGGTAAAGTTCATAAGATGCTGATTTAAATAGGTGTTACCTTTAATGAAGCCTTGATCTCTGGTGTTGGGGATTTTTCAATATGTTTTAGAACGGAAAAGAGCTTTGATTTTGCAATCTGAATTAGTGATAGATACTCTTTGCCACAAGTTACTGCTGTTTCCAAATAGAGATGTTTCAGAAGAACGAAGATTCAAGAGAAAGACAATCAGCAGCAAAGATTCGGTTTTGAAATTCTCGTACTGTGACCTCCAGTAATCCAAACTTTGATCGGAAATCTCTTTGGATTTTGAGCCAATGAGCCAAGACAGATTTGAAAGCAACTGATTTAATCATCAACCTACCTCGTACTTTAAATTGCCATTCAAGTTTTGATTCAAGGGACTGAAAAATGCAGAAAAGGCAGTTGCAGGGCTATTTGTAAGTATCAATGGAGGCTCTGTTTCGAACATCAACAGCTAGGTTAATAAATATAACCTTTGTTGAGTAGTAAATTTTCTTGATAGATTCATCCTGTGAATCTGATTTGAACGTGAGATTCATCAGGGAAGTGTATGTTGCAATTGGTAACAATGGAAGCTGATATTTTGGTAGACTAAAGATTCCTGCTATATCCACTAGGCTACTGTTATTAAGGAACTACCATCTTAAAGATTCGCGAGCGTAAAATGTTGCAATTGAGCTATTCCACTTTTCATTCTTGTACAAAGTAAAAAAGTACTCAAACCACATTTCAATGCATTTTGGATGTGCAAGTTTCTTTCCATTGCTCAACGTAATAAATTGCTGACTGCAGATCCAAAGAAGCGAGTTGCCAACTCCTTCATTAAGAATTTCTCCCTTGAACTCTTTAAATAGCATGGTCGCAACTGACAATTTTTCTCCTTTTAGAATGCAAAAGAACAAATCAGGGTAAGCAGTTGCGATTGCTTGGATAATCAACAAGTACCCTGCTACATCCAGTTTACCCTTTGGTTTTGATTTTTGAGTAATAATCAACTCCTTTCCGATTGCAAATAAACCATCGGCGACCAATTTCGGCTCCAATTTGAGTAGGTATTTCAAAATTTCCTTCACCACTTCTTCCCGTACATATCTCAATGGTCCTGAGGTAAAAGGATGCTTACCACTAAATTCATCGAGTTTCTGTGAATATGAAAATCGTAATTCAAAATCGTTCACAAATGAAGGAGCGTGTACATCAAGGCTGTTCAGAGTAATCTGTATTAGTGAATATAGACCTGCAATTTTGCCGCTAAATCCTTAATAGGGAGTTTGGAAGATTGCTTATTCATAGTCTCTATGAATTGAATCATCGTTTCCTTTTGGAGCTGAGTTAGCACTACAATACTTTTCCAAGATTCTCCATTTTCTGATTTGAAAATTCAAGCAAAATTTAGTGGCATTTGGAAATATCCCCAACACATTAATTTCAATTTCAAATAAACGTGATATTTCGTTTTTAATTTATTCTTAGTGAAGGAAGTAAATTTATTTTCTATCCAGTTATCCCTTCAAGTGTGGATGGCGGTTGATTATTTTCCTATCAGATGGTTATTCTGTAATAAGAATGAAGTTCTTCATCATTTGAGATAGGTATTCTTTCCAAAGCATATCATTTCACTTCGCTATAATTGAACAAGATACTAACCTCACGGATATGTACTTGCTACAAAGCTGATTACTACTTTTGATACACGACAGAATTGCACTTAATTCAATAATTAGGATGTTTATCAATATTGAATACATCAACCATTTTGTTCATCTGTAGGGTTCATTACGAAGAATTAATAGATTCTAATTTCAAGACTTACATGTGATCTTATTCCAGAGACTTTGCACAACATTATACCCAACTATAGACTTAATGCTATTAACCATTGCCAATTAAGTAATCCGCTCCAGATATTCAAACCTCTTGTTCCAAAACAAGTCAAAAGTAAAATTGAATTTAATGGTTGGAACTCCTTTTTGATGTCCCCAATTGATTCTTCTGTTACATTACTTGAAAAAATTGGAAAAGTGAATATCAATTATAGCGCATTCTTAATTTATTTCAATAAAGACTACTAGAGCTGAATTATTTCAATTAATATCTAGTCTGATTAGATTTATATACCGATTAAAGTCTCGTTCGGGTTGATTATATTCATAAAAATAGCTGATTTGTCCAATCACAGATACCCTACTGTCAGTTTTACTAATTTGCGCTCCAAGATATTATTACTCTACGTAATTTATCAAAAGGCTGTATTCTGTTATCCACTTACACCCTGAATTTTTATTTCTCTTTTGGAACCACAGCTTTGGATTATCTCATTCCGAATATTCAATTTGGGAAATGTCAAATATAAAGAGAAATTCAAATAATCATTTCGCTTTTCCAATAGTCTAACTCTTCGAAGTGAGCGCACACTGTATCTGTTTAAAGCGAGATTAAATCCGCATACACAGTTGTAATTACTCAAGCTTCCACTTGGGGTGAATTAAATGTGTAATATAAAAATTTTAAATCTGCAGAAGTAGTTCTTCCAGCAATTATATTTTTTTGAATTTAGTGAGGGACATCATATTGTTAACTCCGTTTTGAATTGGTTGATTATTAAATATTCTCATTTTAATTTATCGCAGAAGTGGGGAAATAACTGTCATAGTTGAATTTGGAACTGTAACTTCAATTCACCAACTTTTGGAAGTAACCTCGTAATGGGATTATCAGCATAATTCACAAATGTAAATGAGGCATCTGCTGGTTTGTTTCTTCGAGATTGCTTCTGAAGCATCAAATATAGTGGTAGTACAAGTATGCTCATCTTTTGCATTATTGGGAAAACTAGCTTCTCACCAGAGATTGTATTTTAAGGTATATAAACTTTTTCTGTAAATTCAAAGTGTTCTTGTTTTCTCCTTCCCTTCCAATTTACATCTTGAAACGAGTAAGCACTATACGAAAATGCTTTATATTAATTTCTTGGCAAAGATCGATTCACATGTGTAAATTGAAGTTGAAAATTTTGAACACATTTGGAATGCAATATACTGGTTATCTCTTTTTTGGATAATTAAAGTGGAACTTGTCAGTAATTTTAACGAAAGTATTCAAGGGAGTACTATAATTTCTGGTCTTTCATGATGGATAATAAGCCTAACCAATTAATTATATATTCAAACTTCTCAATTAAAGTACTGACAGCAAAATATGAATCAAAAGTGCAATAGCTACTCCCAGTCTTCTCCTTCAAAATTGTCCCCCTATTGCTCCAAGTAGCACACAAATTCCTGTATTTATTTTTAGTCCTCACACATAAAGGTTAGTTCACAGATTCTTTTCGTATTTTAATTTTTTTCTTGGACCAAATGAAGTATGTCTTTTTCCAAACCTTAATTGCTACTTCTCCTCGGGTGAAAAAGTTTGACGCGTTTATGATTAAGTAATTGAAATCTAACGAGAAATTGCACAGTAATATCAGCATTGGACTTAAAACGCTTGCAACTCCAGCTAGACCACTCGGAAACTCTGAACGACGTGCTTGAAAAAGATGTAAGTCCTATTTTAAATTGAGAAATTACAAAGAAAGGAGCTTTCACAGAGCCGAACAAAAAATTGGGCAGATACAGTCTTAGGACAAAGCCGATTGAAGAAGGAACAGAGAGAAGCAGAGAGACTTGCAAAAATAGCTGCTGAAAAAGAAAAATCAGACGAAGAGAAAAGAGAAGTGTTACAAAGACGAAACAATGCAATAGAGCGAGCGAGAAGACTACAATATATGGAAACAGACATTGTTAAAAAATTTCATTCGAAAATTAATGAACTGAATGTCCTTCAAGTACCATTCAATTAAAGTAGGAACGCGAGCTTCAAATTAATCTTAAAGAAAGCCGTAAAAATGCTGGGCTCGCTGAAGAGATGAGCTATCAATTGCAGAAGTATCAAGCTGAGAAGATAAACGAGGAAACCAAAGCCATTGAAAAGTTTACACAACGGATTAATTTGGCAAGAGAAAATCTAAAACAAATTCAAGAAAAGAAGACTAAGCAGGATTTGGAAAAGCAGGTTTATTATCGCTTATATAGAATGAAATCAAATATGGTATGCAATTACTTCGTGATGCACAACATTACAAAGAGCAACAGATTGCATTGCAAGATAAAAAGAGGGCAGAGCATCTAAAGTTCAGAAAGGAATTGGATCTAATGCGCCAGGATGCTGAGAATCAAAGGCATTGGGAGGAATATCAAGACTATGAGGAAGATTTAAAAATTCAAAAGTGGAATGCTTTCAAAGACTATCAAAATAAAATGAAGAAGCAGATAGAAGAAAAGTGGTTCAAGTCTGTTATTATTAACATTAGCGAAAGTCTACACTCCCGTTCTAAAATTGGAGAATCCGTAAGACAAAAGGAGGTTAATGAAACTGAGAAGCAGATGGAAATTCAAAGAAAACACGAACTACTTTCCCAAAAGAAGACCCAGGAGGAGTTTGAGTTGAAACTGAGAAAGAAACAGGAACTTAACAGATCTATGAAAGAATTCTATGAATTGCATGTAATATTGAAGTAACTTTAGAAAAGAGATAAAGCCAAGCAAATGGAAGAAGAGAAACAAAAAGATTTAGAAATGCTAGAGGAGTACAAAAAAGTTGAAAAAGAAGTTCATGAAGCAAAATTGAAACAACGCGCAAAAGCCATTCAAACAAATTTGGAGCTTCAAGAGTTTAATTTGAATTTGGCTGTAAAATTTTATTTATGTAGAAACAAAAACAGATGAAAAATTATGATGCTTTAGAAATGGATTTATCACAAGACAACATAAAGTTTCAAAATTATATGATTGAAGTTGCGAATGAACCGTGGGCATTGAAAAACCCTCTAATTCAGGAATATGTAAAAAAACAGCTCAAGAAAAGTGCAGCCATGCAAGTTAAACCCTCTAAAGAATCTTCAAAAACTCATAGAAGACTTGGGTTTCAAGGCCACCAATACAGTGTTGTTGATCTGGCTGGTAGCAATGACATAGTTAAAGGACAATATCTGGATATGCTTGTAAATGGACAGAAATTCAAATTGCAAAATAAAAACTAGTTTATAGCTTAGATTTCAATATCCATAGCAAGCACGCCATTTGGTAATACAAATGGCTTGACACATTCTTCTACAAATTTCACATGCAACGGATGAATCGAATAGGCATTCAATGCCTGATGGATTAGATCTTATTACCTCCTTGGACTTCAACTCCATGTACAGTATGTGGGTGAAACCTTGATGTCTATCGGTGAAAGTTCGACCAAAGGTATGCTTAAGCACACCGTCAATTGATTGCAATTCAGCCAATCTTGCCTTGGTATCGGCTTCGACCAGTGAGTCCTTAAATTTGAACAGTACGAAATGCTGAATCATTTTTTCAATTTATGGAATCTTTTTTGGAGAACATATCCAATGAAATTTCAAGCAGCTTGGGAATTCAGTTGCAGCTGAAATCCAACCGCATTCCAATAAAAAAGATTCCGGAGGAGGATTACACTAAATTGGTCGAAAATGTAAGGCAAGGTTTACTTTAGCTGAAAGCAATGAGGATTGTTCAGGATGTGCAGATTAGTGACAATGTGATAACAGTGATTCCGAATGAGTTAAATCTCTGCGTGGATATCCTCAATAGACCCAGGAAGCCGGATTTGGATGGAAAAGTTGCTGTCCAATTTGAACTCCCAATGCCTGGAGTTGGCCTATCGATTACGGATATTCGCACGATTTACACCACTCTAACTATTGGAAACATTCTGAAATTCCAAGGATATACAGTGGAATACTTGTTCTTCTTTTTTGAGTGGGAGTTACACACAGGTTTCTTGTTGGAAGGAATGAGAAAGCTGGGTAGAAAACTTTTAATTGGGGAATATCAGTCGCTTGGAGAGATTGTTATGTCTGAAGGAGACTCAAATATTGCTCTACAGAATCTAAGGAAGCTAGCAGAGGTTCAATATTCATCTAAATTAGAAAGATCCAGTATTGTCTCAATACTGGGAGAATGTATGTGAAGTAGTGAGCAATCATTATCAAGAAATGTTTAATCGATGCAATATTGAAATGGATGTGGTAATGGCAAAGAGCCTCCGTCTAAATGAAGAGTTGAAAAATTTAAATGGATACTATTCAAAACCAGAGACAATACTTTCCAAGCATGATCCTGGCTGTAAAACGATTTATGTATTTAATCAGAAACACAAATATGCTTTTGAATTCGCAAAGAAACAGTACAAGTCAATTGTCTTGTGTCCTGTGGGGAAATGTGAAGGATTGGAGGCACCAGCCGATTTGGAAAGCATTATAAATAGAGCTGAATCGGTGATGGTTAAAAAAGAAATATCCGACCCCGACGAGCTTCTTCTGGCCAAAAATTTAGGAAAATCTTCCTTTATTCTTCAATTCAATCAGGTTAATGCGCAAACAGTGATTACATTTGATGGTATCACTGCTAGAAATCATGAAATGCATGGTATATATTTGCAGTATGCGCATGCGAGAATTTGGGGGTATTACGATGTTAACGTAAGGATTCAAAAGTATTTAGAAGAGAGCAATTTAATGCAACTGTTTCCTTCTGTAAATCCGGATTGGGCAATTTTACTTCAAACACCAAAGATACTTGGAACCATACAATTGCTGGATAAGTTTGACGCAATCTTAGCGAAAAGCGTCACCAACCCTAATCAGTTAGTAAACTATTTGATAGCACTTGCCAAAAATATATCCAGCAATTACTATCATTTTAGAGTAAAGGGAGAAGATTTGCAAATCCAGAAGACTCGATGGATTGTTTATGCGCGCGTCTTATTTGTGCTTTCTTCAGGAATGAAGATATTAGGACTATCCCCAATTAATAAAATGTAACATTATAGTTCAAAATACACTTTATTCACCTTCATTGACCCGGAAGAATTCCATCTCCAACAGTTCTTCAACTTTTGGTCGATCATTTGGATATTTACTCAGCATGGATGTAAGAGCGTCAACTGCAGCCTCACTCAGTTCAATCGGTAACAGTCCCTTGCCATGTACAGACGTGCGAAGACGATCAATTCTGGAACCTATATCAAGCTCCATTATTTCTTCATCATTTGCAAATGGGTCCATCTTGAACAGCAAAACATACAACAGTGTTCCAAGTGCCCACACTTCTTGATGAACAGGGTAATAGAGATTTCCACCAAGCGCTTCCGGCGAAGAAAACTTTTGGGTTCCATAAAATGTTGTGGTTGGTTCTTTCTTTATTGGCATTGTTGAACCAAAGTCGATTAGTTTGACCTCCATTGTTGCTTTGTTTATCATGATATTCTCATCTATGGTTAATGCCATTGACCTTTGATATCATTATGGGAATACCCCAATTTATACATTTTCTGAATGATTTTTACGATATTTTTGAATATGTGACAAGCCTGTTTCTCTTCAACTGGCCCAAACATTTCAATATAGTCGTACAAGTCCACCCACTCGCTTCCCAAGAATTCCATGATGATAATATACCTTTGACCGACTTCGAAATGCTCTATATACTGAATCATCTCTTTCATTCCTGACCTTTGAAATTCCCTCATCATGCAAATCTCTAATGGCAGCTTTTTCGTTGGGGTCTCATTGTGCCAATGCCAGACATTGCTAGAATGGATAAATTTCGCAACCACTTGGAGGCCATCTGATCTTCTTTCAGCAAGGCGAACAGTTGAGTGACCTCCGGTCCCAATTTGCCGAATTACCTGCCGTGAGATTGTTTTTACCATGTAGTTATTATTAAATCTTTCAATCTCCTCTAGCGCGAATGGATTGTCGTCAAACTCTCCATCTTCTTCATCATCAAATATTTTTGTTCTGGGAAGCGCGATTTCTTTTACAGCTGGACTCACTTTGCTTTTGCTCAGATCCAAGATTCGTTTCAAAAACGGCTTTGAAGCACTGAAAGTACGGTTGGCGGACAGGGATCTCCCAAGGAGCTTTACTAAATTCGGCTTTGGCGATACTTTTGCCAGCAAATCCTTCTTTTCGTCCTTTTGCTTCAATTTTGGTATTTTGGACACAAACTCTGTATTCTTCTTTTTTGAGAGAAATTCCTTTATGAAATTCGATTTTTTTGGTTCTTTGAGTTCTGGTAACTGGTTTAGCGAACGCTGGGATTCTGCCAATGTCCCCATGGAATCATCTATGTCGGCTTCCCGATCACCCAAGTCTTGTTCCCCATCTTCCAATTCTATTAAATCGACGCCCTTATTCAAATTCTTCATATGATTAGCTCTCCACATTTTCAAAGGATTTCCAAACTTTCCTTTGTCCTCAGACAACATCTGAGTGTCCCACTTTCTCAAATTAGTTGCTGGGGCTGTTTTTGGCACTAGAAGAGCTTCCGTTTTCCATTTGCGAGATAGTTTTGAAAATTTACTGGGTAATTCCAATACTTCACCAAAGTCAGACTCTTCAGATTCGTTGCAACTTCCCAAATCCTGCTCGGATTGTCTAGAGTCGATTGTTGAGGCCGATGTCGCTAATTTTGAAAATAGCTTGGGTTTATTTTCTGGGTCAATCACCATTTCAGATATTCCTACTCTGTAAATTTCCATTTACCTGCCGCTTCCAATTGTTCTGATTCGGTGTCTCTGTGGTTCTTGATATTAATCTTTCTGTTACCATTTGTATTCCCTCCTAATCCTACTGACTTTAGCAAAAATTGGGTGACGTTTACAACGCGTTTTTAGCAAAATGAAAACAATAACAAGACTTGATCCTAAACGGAATGAGAATCTCCAACTAGCTAGATATATGGCGGATAGCGTTCTGATAGGAGGATCCCTCTATTCATCGATTGGAGAAATCGAATGATGAGGGTGAAGGCATTGCAAATAGCATTACCTATTAAATTGAGGAAGGCAAACATCCTCAAATTGTCTTGTTAAAACAATTTAAACCTTGAAACAGCCCTAATCTGCTGTTTCCGATACCAAAGTTTCTAGTCGCTGAATCTCAAAATAGACCGCATCCGCCATTTCGCTTATAGCTCATAAACTCGATTTCGGAATTGCGCAAAATGATTTTGCTGATTCCATGATGATAGCCAAGCTGAAATTTGAAGATCAAAAAAAGTTTGCACAATGACAAACAGAGAAGAGGAGGTTGCTATTGATCTTGACGACGACAACTTTGATGGCGAAATGATTATAGAAGAAGGTACTGAATAACCTTACCAGATTCCACAACCAGAGTCAAGCAGGCTGCTTCGAAACGCAAAGGAAGAGGGTTCAACAATTCCCAGAGAGGTACGAGACTTTAACAGGAGAAAAAAGGGACCATTTCAAGGACGGCTCATTTGACAGATTGGAAGATTCTACCGGAAAAGCACAGCGATGTAATTTCACTTAATTTTAGCCGTGGAAGGATGGATTGTGCTGGTAACCAATGTCCACGAAGAACTTACTGAGGAAGACTTGATTGAAAAGTTTGCAGAATATGGCCCCATCAAAAATATTCATATGAACCTGGATCGCAGAACAGGCTACGTCAAAGTAGAGCATTTTAACACAGGGGTATGCCTTAATTGAATATAATGAATACGAAGAAGCAAAGAATGCCATCAGCAATCTTGACGGGACCGATCTTCAAGGGAAAATCCTGAAATGCGATTTCGCCTTTGTCAGAGGTTCTCACGCAAGTCATTCAGTCCAGCAAATCAGCAAGAGGAGGGAGAAGCGCTAATAAAATCTTTAACTGATTTTGGTATCATTATTTTTTTTCCATGTTGCGACGAATTGGGCAACCACTGTTCAATACCCATCCTCACTTGATCAAACAGAATGAATGTAATTGAACATTAAATCAGTGACGATAGGAATATCCGCTTTGGAGTATAAACAGAGGCAGCTGGCGTTATCTCTTTCAGTACCAAAAAAATCACTTATAATTGTCCCGGGATTTGGGTTGCGATATCAGACGAACGGAATATTCTATCCATTCCATCAGCAAACTGGTAAGTCTTGGTTTATTCTGATTTACTTTATTTAACTGGATTCAACGAACCTAATGGGCTGATGATGATGGAGTGCCAAGAACACTCCTTGACCATGACCATGTTTGTACACCCTGTTGACAAATACACAGAGCGGTGGGACGGTCCAAGAGGTAAATACAGCTAATAGAAGCGGGATTGGAAGGCGCGAAGGAAGTATTTGGAGCCGACCATGCATATCCAATATCTTCAATCGAACTTCATCTTCATGATTTGTTGAAATCCAAAAAGATTGATACAATATTCACCAACTTACCTCTCAATCAAGCTAATGAGCCATCTTTGCTTGACGGGACTCACATTAACACGGTATCTGGCTCAGCGACTCACCCTTCCGGAAATGTAGAAGCAAGCGATTTCCTATCGAAACTAAGGATTAAAAAGGAGTACGGGGGCTTTGGTGGATGGTTATCACCAAACAGGGTAAAAGTTAAACCACTTGGCACGATTATTGATTCCCTGAGAAATATTAAAAGCAGCTCAGAGATAAATCTAATGCGCAACAGTGGCCGAATAGCTGGAAGAGCTTTTCAAGCAGCAATGAGGGCAACCAAACCTGGAATGACTGAACATCAGATTCATGCCACTTTGGAATATGAAGTTAAAATGCAGATGGGAACTGGGCTGTCTTATGTTCCGGTTGTTGCTAGCGGTAAAAATGCGCTTATTCTACACTATGTGCAAAACTTGCAACAGTTAAAGTAACTTGTTTTTGACCCAGGGATGGAGATTTACTGTTGGTTGATGCTGGAGCGGAATATGGGGGATATGCGTCAGATATCACCCGTACATGGCCAGTTAACGGAAAGTTTAGCCCAGCTCAGAGGGAAGTCTACACGGCTGTTCTTAAAGTGCAAAAAGAAATGATCAAGGTAATCTCTGAATAACATAGAAAAGCGTGATTAATGCCACTTTGGATGGACTACAATATGAGACTTATGAAATGTTAAAAGAAGAGCTGTCAAGAATTCTCAAAAGAACTATTGGATCAAGAGAGATGAATACCTTGTATCCTCATCATGTGGGCCATTATATTGGTTTGGATGTTCATGATACTGCTTCTATATCACGTTCAAAACCTTTGGAGGAAGGCATGTGTATTACAATCGAGCCAGGCATATATATTCCTGACACTGATGAATATGGAATCTACCGCGGAATAGGTATTAGAATTGAAGACGATATTTGCATTACCAAAGATGGGCCAGTAATTTTAACTGTTGAAGCTCCAAAAGAGATTGAAGATATTGAATTTACAATGAACAATTAATAAATGTGTCAATGAAGCTATTTATTCGTCCAACCAGTCCAATAGTTGTGGAGTAAAGTATGTAATGAGAATGTTTGCTCCTGCTCTCATTCCAGATTCCAACGATTCAATAACACCATCTTTTAACTGGAACACATTATTTTGAGCTGCGTGCCAAATCATTGCGTATTCGCCAGACACTTGATAAATGGCAATTGGAAGGTCTGGTACCAGTTCCTTTGCATCTCTGACAATATCAAGATAAGGATAGCCTGGTTTTACCATTACCATGTCTGCGCCTTCAGCTGCATCCCTCACAAGGGCTCGTCTTGCCAATCCTCTGGCGTTTGGTGGAAGTTGATAGCATTTGCGATCGCCATAGCTTGGAGCTGAACCTGCTGCATCTCTATAATTAGAAATAATCACCTGAAAGGCCCGTAGAATGCAGATGCAAATTTGGCAGAGTAGCTCATTACTGCGACTTTAGATCCATACCCGTTTGAAAGTAAAGCTTCTTTTATAGCCCGGATACGTCCATCCATCATGTCACTTGGAGCAATTACTTGGCATCCTGCAATTGCAAAATTTAAACCAACTTGAGCTAACCGGTCAATTGAAGCTTGGTTATCCAGTCCAGCATCATTCAAAATTCCGCAATGACCGTGAGAAGTGTATGCACACAAACACAAATCACAAGCTACTAGCACTGCAGGGAATTCCTTTCTGAAAAACTTGATGGCTTGAATTACCGGGCCATTTGGATCATCTGCACTGCTGCCTCTGTTGTCTTTCTCTTCGTTTCCAGGAACACCGAAAATTAATACACATGCTAATCCCTTCTTTACAAGCGGCTCGAAGCTTTCTTTCAAAGTATTGATTCCATATCGAAATTGACCTGGGAGCGAGTTGATTGGTTCTTTCACATCCGCTTTATCATGAATAAATATCGGAAATACAAGGTTTGATTTAGTCAATACTTTTCCGTCGTTTTGCCATGCTCTGGTCAATGGATGCTGATAGCCGGAGTGGAGGAGAGAGCCGATTTCAAATGGCATGTTGAAAATTAGTCAAAATTTCATTGGGGCAACGCTTGTATGTAAAACAGAATTTATTTAGGGATAAAATAATTAGAAAGTGATTTTAGTTCCGGATGGTTTTGGGAAGGATTTGGAAGCACCTCTATTTCCTCCACGGCCACCTCTTTGTCCACCACGGCCTCTACCTCTGTCGTTACCTCTTCCACGGCCACCGAATCCTCCTCTGTTGCCTTGAACAGAGTCTCTTGGCTGG
This sequence comes from Boothiomyces macroporosus, assembly GCA_027604185.1. Classification (NCBI taxonomy): domain Eukaryota; kingdom Fungi; phylum Chytridiomycota; class Chytridiomycetes; order Rhizophydiales; family Terramycetaceae; genus Boothiomyces; species Boothiomyces macroporosus. The sequence goes on from JADGKB010000058.1 coordinate 74,178, forward strand.
GAGTAGTCAAGACGGACTGAACGACCAGCAATGTTGCGGCCATTCAAAGCATCAACTGCAGCTTTGGCAGCATCAACGCTGTCATATTCAAGGTATCCAAATCCTTTGAATGCACCAGTTTCACGGTCAGTAGGGAAACGAAGAGAGGTAATAGCACCATGAGCAGAGAACAATTGTCTGATTTCTTCTTCTTCGACATTGAAAGCCAAGTTGCCCAAGAACAAAATGTTGCTTGGAGCAGATTGTGGTTTATCAACTTTGCCACCACTTTCTCTGTTACCAGTTGGTTTTGGAGCAGACATGTCAACTCTAATTTCTCTTCCGTCAACGTTGGTTCCAGTCAAAGCAATAGCTTTCTTTGCAGATTCAGTATCACCAAATTCTACATATCCGTATCCTTTAGCTCTACCAGTTTGTTTATCAGTGATAATTCTGGTAGCTTTTACCTCGCCACATTCAGCAAATACTTCTGCGAGTTGGTCTTCAGTAACATTCCATGACAAGTTACCGACAAAGACAGTAGTATCTTGGGATTCATCGGTCTTTACCTTCTTTGTAGAAACTTCTGCTTCTTCGGCTTCTTCAGCAGGTCTTTTCTTGCTTTCTACTTCTGCTTCTTCATCAGAAGAGTCTGAATCACTGCTGGATTCTTTTGCCTTTTCATCTTCGCTTTCAGAATCAGAGTCTGAATCTTTCTTTGCAGCAGTTTCTTCATCAGAGTCAGATGAATCAGAGTCTGAGGAGTCTTGCTTGGCAGCTTCAACCTTCTTTGCTGGTTCTTCATCAGAGTCAGAGTCGGAATCAGAGTCTGAAGAGTCATCTTTTTTAACTTCAGCTTTCTTTGCTGGTTCTTCATCTGAATCGGAATCGCTGCTATCAGAATCAGAAGAGTCTTCCTTCTTGGCAGCAGCTTTTTTTGGGGCTTCTTCTTCAGAGTCGGAATCGCTACTGCTGTTCATTGCTTTGGTTTCTTCACTTTCATCTTCAGAAGAAGAGTCGTCGCTGGAAGATTCTTCTTTGACAACCTTCTTTGGTTTCTTTTCTTCCTTCTTGGAGACCTTTTTATCTTCCTTCTTGGCTACCTTCTTTTCGACCTTGGCAACCTTGGTTTCCTTGGTTGGTTTTTTAACTTCCTTCTTTGCTACTTTGGAACCCATTGTGGTTTTTATTTTTATGCAGAGTTTTTATACTCGAATTTTTTTGGTTCTGAAACAAAAAAAAATATACAAGCCATTTGATTGGCCAATTTAATTTCCGTTCAGTTTCAAAGATAGCTTAATTTCGTGACAGTGTTTCGATCAACAACGAATCAAACAAAGGGATGCCACTGTGCGGGTTTGGCATATGCGAAAGAGAAAACCTGCCCGATATAGTTCAATAATTACAAGTTTATTACATGTCCCCTTTGAGCGGCTTTCGCTCTTCCAAACTGTCTTGGAGAGAGTAGTGGAATATCTTTGAAAGGTAGATTGTTGTGCAATGAAAGCCAACAATAAAGATATTGAGCAAAATGAGGAAAGGCGTTGCAAATCTCCAATCTATCCCTCCGTCAATAGTCAGATTCGTTTGCAGCCATTGATAAGGAAAAGGCTCTTGATTGAAAGTAACCTGGTATACCATGTTGAGTTCATACCACAGGAAAAGAGACAGCGGAATGAGAACGTGGATGAATGGCATGCGATTGTGTTCTAAATACAAATCAACTATGGGAAACACCAAGTTAAATATGTGCCCCAAAACAGATGTCAAAATGTGCGTTAAAGGATCCTTTACAAATGAAACTACATGCGGGAATACTGCAGTCCAGTACATTGTGGTTACTACCCAAGATACAGTATGCGTTACCGCATAGTTAATTTTGAAAGCGGATCTGACGATGCTGTTCTTTGGACTCTTGTTCTTTAGATATCCAAGAATGAAGTAGCTTGCATTGAAGAATACACAATAGTATGACATGTATGTAAGGCAGCTGTTGATTCCATAGTAAATAATAAGCCAGTATGACCATAGTAGATGGACAACAATCATGGCAAGCCTGAATCTAACGACTGGCATTTCTGAACTACATTGCAACTTCAATGACAGCTATTTATAACCACCTGAAACCGAAAAGCCTTTACCAGACATCATCTTGCCCCCATTGGTTTCGCAATGATGTGTTACAAATAGAGCTGAAAATTGAGAATAGATTATATTATTTCTCTGGCTTTCAGGTTTCCGAATTTACTTCTCTTTGAGTAAGAAAACGTAATTCCATGGGAATTAAACAACCCTTCCAACTGAGCTCTAGTGGTTTCCGGGTCCGCATGCTCAACTTCAATCTCATAAGCGGTACCAAAATCATATTCGGTTTCATCAACTTCCAATTCCAGTCCTTTCCAGCTGTAGATCAATCTCTTGTTCTTGAATTGGGCTCATTAATACAAATTTACCTGATAACGACAAGTCAAACGCAGTCAATTCTTCCCGCAAGGATTCCACAATGTCCAATTTCAAGTTTAAAATTGAGGATGGATCATTCTTCATCTGATCAAACACCTGGTTATCGATGGTTTCTTCAATTTCAGATATTCTAGAAACTCCATCCTTTAGAGTCACATGGTTTTGACCTTTGCCTTTTATTGTAATAACGGACTTTGTTTCCTTTGCGTTGATTCTCCTCAACCGGAAATTCACACGCTTCTTTTCCCTTCATTAAACCGCACTTACAACTCCAAATTAGAATTATCGTAAAAATAGTTTTCTTGATACTCTGTGTCAACTAATTGGCAGTCCGATAGCGAATTGAACAGAGCCAGGCACTTGTCGTATTCCTGTTTGGTCAATCTGTACTTTAATTCCACTTCCATGATTACAAAAAAAATCAGTCTTTTTACAGACAGTTGTTTGTTTACCAGTAAGCATATGACAGAACCCATTGTCTTGGTGCATAAAAACACTCGTTCAAATAATGCGGGCATGCGGGACATTCCAAATAGACAGTCTTTTATTTTCGATGATCGAGGCATGCTGATCATTCATGCGGCCATGTTTGTTGGAATTCTAGGCTACGATATTCTAAACATCTCTCGCATGGGAGGATACTACTTTTACTTTCTTACTGACTGGAATTGGGTTCTCAATGTGACCTATTTTGGGGTAATTCATAGTAACAGTAGATTGCGTTCGTAAAGTCACTCTATATTTACCGTAATCAGAGCCATTCGTTGCACCAGGTATCTGTGGTAATGTTTTCAGTGATTTTACCAATATCAATACTGGTAACTGTGATATTCTGGGCACTGCTTGCAAACGCAGCCGTGTTCAATAACCACAATGATTACAATAGAGGCACAAGTGTTACATCACATGTGGTAAATCTTGGGTTTCCTCTGATTGAATTATTCATTACTACAGTGGATCCTCCATGGATATATGGATTATACAGTTGTGCAGTGCTTTTATTTTATGCAATCACGATTATCATAGTGCACTTTGTGTCAAGTATGGATTGGCCGTATTCATTTTTGGATACGCTGAATGGAGGGCAAAGTGGAATGCGATGGGGACCAATGCTGGGGTTTGTCGCTGGCATGTTTGTCTTGCTGTATATTCTATTTGCTGCTACTGTCGGGATGATAAAGCTGAGAAATTACTTTGCGCGAAAACGGTTGATTAAACTCCGCAAGGATATCCAAACTGAACAAGGACTAAAGGATGTGACTACTGATCAAGCGGGAAATTTAGAAAGCCAGCCGTTAGATAGACAGACAACTGCGACGCCTTTGCGTCAATCAGAATAAAACTAGAAGAAATTATTTACTGTATTTTAACGAATAATCAAAATCAATGTCTGGAATGTCCTTGTCAGCATCTACTACAATCAGAGCAAAGAATGCTGCTATTCCAAAGCAAATTCCCGCTCCAAACAAGGTCCACGGGATTCCCATTTGACCGTACGCGCTAGTGAGGTAGGATACTGCAAATGTAGTCAATATTTGAAGCATACAAATGAAAATATTGAGAATGCCCATCTGCAACCCAGTTTCGTTGGCTGGCTTGTCTTCATTGTATTTTCCGACCAGAGCGAATGGGAAGGAATTCAAAGCGGAAACAGGTATAGCCATGAGGATTGTAACGATGTATCCAGTTTGCTCGCTTTGTGCTCCAATTTTAGAATAGATAAGGATAGCACCACCAATAGCTAAACATAAAAAGTAGGGAATGTTCACTTTCTTTAGAATTCCAAAGTACAATGTCGAGGATAGGGTAACAGAGAACACCGCTTGGACAAGATTGGCATAAATACCCGAATTTCCATAAGCAGTCGCACCATTATCATTAGCAAGGTAGCCAGGGCTTCCAATTGGGCAGAGAGATGGACGAGCCTCATCATAAATACAACCACCATACAGGTTTTCACTCCACCAAGATTCAGCACTAGGCCACCAGGCGAATAATGCCGCCCACGAAAAGAATTCAGCAGCACACACTATTGCCAGTTTCTTGTCCATATTTAGAATGCCTTTAAAGGCGTTTGACATTGAGCTGAACGCACCCGGTTTTGGACCGCGTTTGATGTATTGCTTTTCTTTTACTACCAAACAGACGAATGAAATTAGAAACAAGTTGATTGCCATTACTATCAAAAACACTGCTGGCAACTCTTGAGGATGTGCGTGGCTAAAGTTTTTCATGATCAAGAACCCTATACAACCACCAATGCCTTGGAAGAAAGCAGCAAACAATTGTACAGCGACTTGGAATCCATGCGGGGCCAAATCCGAGCCTAAAGCTCTTAACGGAGTTTGCATAATGTTAATGGTAATATCCAGCATAATAAATGATACAAAGGCAATTGCAAGTTTGATTGGCTGGGTTGGTCCGATGGAATCAGAGAAAGCAAAAGTTAAGGAGAATAGAATCGTCAGCAATAAGCCAGTGATAATGAAGGGCCTTCTACGGCCAAATCGGCTTTGACAAGAGTCTGAACTTGCACCTACCACTGGTGCGACAAAGAAGCCAGTCAATGGACCAAATATCCAAGTTAGGGATGCTAATGATTGAGGAAGTCCATATGCCTTTAAAATTCCTTCGAGAATGCCAAATTCAGTTGCCCAAATAGTTTGAACACCAATCCATGGTGCTGCGAGCAATGCAGCGTAACAGTAGTTTTTGAAATCGCCCATGCTCTCTAGTTTTTTTTCGCCCTTTAAATCTGATTTTAGTTGGTGCTACGATCCCGAAGACATCACATGCCCTCAGGAGTGTATTACAAGCCTGCTAAATTTGGCCCTGTGTCAGTGTGGCAAATCAACAATCGCCATTATATCATCATGATAAGGCAGCTGGATGAAATAGGAGTGAAAATCCATCGCCTAAAGTAATTCTTTCATTCTGGCTTCAATTCAAAGTAGGTTTTACAGGCGAATACTTTGAGATGATTAGTAATTGCAAGATGAAAACTGGGACCTTACTAACGCCTCAAGAAAACGGATCACAAAGAAATGATGAATGCAATCTTTGTGTTTCATTATGCACAGATGTAGAAATGACAAGGCTTGGTGAGATGTTAGTTGCCATTTCGAGACTGGGCAAACTCACTTTAAAGGACAAGCTTAGGGAAGATTAATACCTAGTTTTAAGTCTGATTGCGTTGCTCCTAGTGTTATATCGCACTCCACTCGTAACCCCTAACTTGGAGGCAAGTCAATTTAAATAATTAAACCAAGATTAGTTATCTATTCTATGAAGGAAATGATATTCTTACTGTAATTTCTTCCTTGAACAAGAATCAGACTATTTTCAGGTAAAAGTTCAAGTCCTATGTAATAACAACATAGCCATGAGTTTTAATCAACGGCCAACTACATGGAGGCTCACAAATAGCAGTTAATGTAACAAATCAGCAAGCGCTTCGTTATTACGACTTTATTACGACAGCCTTTGTTGTTGGTTTTCTCTGGGACTCACTTTGAAAACAGCAACATTCGACAACCTCAGGTTCCGCCACGTATATCACCACTTTCTGGTTCACAGCTCACGTTGTTTGAATCCAGAAGGGAAATATATTATCGGAAGGTTTCGGAACGATCGGAATGTCAGGAACTGAAAAATATGAAACAATTTCAGAAAATATTTCTTGCAAAAATGTCAGTTCAGGACGAAGACAGAAAATTAGAGGAATTGGGATATAAAGCCTCTCTACCCAGAGTGATGGACTGGCTTGACAACTTGATGACTTCCATTGGTGCACTTTATTTCATTGGGGGACTGCAGGCACTGTTTTCCACTGCATTCAACGCTGGTGGTACAGCACCGACATGGTCTAATTGGATATTTTGTACATTTATGATCCTTGCCATTGCGTCGTCTTTGGCTGAAATATGTTCCCTCTACCCAACTGCTGGTTCAATATATTACTGGGGATATAGGTGTGCACACAATAATTGGAATCGCTTCTTTGGGTGGTCAATTGCATTCATGAATATAGCTGCATGGGTAATGAACTGTTGCGCTGATGCAATCGCTGCTACAGAATTTATCCTCACACAGCCAACTGCTTATGGAATCAATTTCCCATCAGACCCAAATGATATCAACTCTAGAGCAATCCAGTTTGGAATTACGATCGGAATCCTGCTGATATCTACTCTAATGAACATGCTACCACACAAGTATTTCTCTGCACTGCTAAAGATGACTGCAGTAGCAATGTTTGTCTTGTACATGCTTCATATTGTATGGTTACCCATCGCAGTATCCAGAACTTATGGGTTTAATGATGCCGCGTTAGCATTCACCACAATTAACAACGGCAATGGCGCAAGTACTTCATACAACTGGTTTATCAACATTTTATTCCCAATGTATGCATTAGTTGGCTTCGACGCCTCCGGTCATGTTGCCGAAGAAACTACGCATTCAAGCAGATCATCTCCTGCTGGTGTTTTTGGATCTGCATTTTGGTCAGCAGTTATGGCTATTCCAATGATTGCAGTATTTATTTTTTGCTACAATCAAAGCGCCGATTATTCAGCTTACAGCCAACAGATTGTAGGAATGTACGCAGATGCATTTGGGCTGGACGGACAGCTGGTTATGGTTGTTCTCTCGACTTTGCTTTACTTTGCAAACACAATCATCACTATAATGGCAACCTCCAGACTTGCTTTTGCAATGTCCAGAGATGGTATTCTACCAAGGCAGCTGTCAACCGTCGGGAGCCTTGGACAGCCTGTCAACGCGATCCTGTTTGTTTTCGGCGTATCTTTCATTCTAATGCTGACACTATTGGGGTCAACAGTTGCATTCGCAAGTATAGTATCTGGATCTGTAATCTGCATTTTGATTTCATATGGCTTGGTGATTTTTGCCAGACTATTCCTAAGCTACGACGATAAGCTATTTGAAAATGCTGATTGGTCTTTGGGTAAGCTATCTAGACCAGTCGGCTACGTTGCTCTATTCTGGTGCTTCTTTTCAGCAATTGTACTCTCGCTACCACAAGAATATCCAGTGACAGATTTGAATTTCAACTATGCACCAATCATAACGATATGCATCTTTCTGATATCTACTATTTCATGGTTTGCGTATGCCTCCTCCCATTTCAAAGGGTTGGGCAAGATTGAAAATCATGAAGCTGAACACTTGAATGAAAAGACTGAATGGGAATTGGCGGGTATTTAAAATAAAATGGTTAATTGGACAGTCAATAAATTCTAAAGATGTAAAAGTTTTAATACTGATTGTATATTAGTCATCGTACCACCTAACCAAGTTCCCAGACAAGTACTGTCTTCCTTCTTCATGGTATACTTGTAGAATGACTTCAGTCGGATGGAAGACTAGCTCAACCCTGAAACTGTTCAAATGCCCTGGTTTGACATATTCTTTAGGAACGCTTATATGGCAACTGATTACTTTTTTTGGTTGATCGGTAGAGTTTTGAGTACTGTACAATTCAAACCTTACTAGTTTGCATTGGTCGTTTGGTGCACTCACGTTGCAACTAACTACATGATTGAGAGGCATCTCTTGACCACTGGTTGTGTATGGATGGTACTCTTCATGATACCATTTGCCATTAGACTGAAAGATTCTACGGTTTGGTGGTGCTGGTGCTTGCTCAGGAAAGAATTCCTTTGAATACAACAACAAGAACGAGTGCTGCCATATTCTTTTAGATACTGTTCCAGGGTTGATACCAAAGTCTACTGCACCTTTAAGAATGGCTGCACCAGGATCAGCAGGTATAGTTATAGTTACATCTACATTAATTTCAATTACTGTATTTCTGTTCAAAAATCTTTCTAATTACTTCGGTCAGATACTTGGATCCAGCTAACCCACCAACAATCAATAACTGCGACGGCTTTGCTCCAATCTTTATCAGCTGTTCAATATATTGGTTTAAGGTCTCTACAATCTGATTAATTACAGAGTCAAAGAAAGTAGCCATTTCGTAAGCACTGATTGCCAATATATCTGGATTGCCCAACTATCATTAATCCATTCTATAAAATAATGTTTTTGCACATACCTGCATCTGTCTATTAGCTATAGCCTGTCTAAATTGAGGATGTATTTGCTGCACCAGTGCTGATGGCAAATCAATTGTTCCAGCAGCATAATCATTCTGAAAATCAGCACTTGACAATGACAGTTTGAATTGTGCAAAGTTATTCACCAGTTTAAGTCTCAGTTGACTATTCCTTTGTGTAACAGTATCAAAAGTAGTGGGACCAACCCACTGCCGAACGAATTCTAAAAAGTTGTCGTCAATATGGGAACTACCAGCCAATGCACCAACAGGCGGTAATACTTCGTTATGATCTCTATTTTTCCCTACTACTCTATGTGAGGTGATATCAGTGGTTCCCCCACCAATATCCAAAGTGACAATAACTTCATCGTCATTCTTTAATGGTGCGTTTTTGTAAATGTAGATTGAGGCTGCTTGTGGTTCGTAACACAACAATAACTTTTGTGAAGATAAAGAGTCAATCATTCCACAATCAAAACAAGCCTGTCTAGTCTTTGCTTTAGCAGTTGGACTGGGTTAATAAAAAAGAACCTCCAAATTGCGGGAACAGTGACTACCCATTGAATGTCGTTATCAGCTACTCCTTTGTAGTGCTGAATAACTTCTTTTACAGTTTCGGTCATGTACCTTAGGAAATCAGCCAGTACTTGGGATAAAGGCACCCCAGGAGGCAATTGAATAAACTGCTTATTGGTGGGATCCAACAACAGCTTGAACCGTTCAACATAGAAATATTCTGAATTTCCTTGAACATTGAAATAAGTGGATTTAGCTTTGGTTCCAAATTGATATGGTTCAAATTTCCCATCTGTGTTAATAGTAGTTACTCTTGAATTTGTATAGAATAGCGGTAATATCCTTTGCATAAGGAACGGCTAGATTTGGCCAAGTTGTTTTAGTCAAGTAATCCTGAATTACAATCAATTACTTTATCTGTTGGGCTTAGTTTTACTGCTATGCCAGAGTAAGCAGTTCCCATGTCTATCGAAGCGGTAATCATTTGTGATTGCTTTTTTTAAAAAAAGAAAGAATTCTTGTTGATTTCAACTGCCTATTTCTCTTCTATATTACTCTTAATTCAAGATTTTATTCTTGAATCAAGATTTCCTTGACGATAAAGACAACGCTCTAATAGAACACTTAATAAAGGAAAAAAGGAATTAGACGAGTATTTATTCCTTCTTGTCAAGAGTAGCATTGTGCTTTTGAGCAAGTTCGAATTCATCCTTGAATTTGTTTGCATCTAAATTAGCAATATTTACTTTCTGGGTTTGCGAATCTTACAGCCAACAATTCCATCTTTGCTTCTCCCTCAGAGAAATCACTTGTGGTATAGACCCATGAGCGATCACTTCCGACGTTAGGAGAAAGTGAAATGTCACTAGTAACGTAATGGTTAGCACAAATCTTGTGAGTCTTGTCTCTTCTCATTAATACTCTGATTTTTGTAGTTTCCTTGTGCTTTAGTAACTTCAATTCTCCAGTTCCACGTTCTTTCCATTCCTTCAAGTCCTTGTCGAATCTAAACATTTTGGCTCTCATCTTAAAGATTACGTCTTCGTCTTCTTCAAATGTTTTTATGGTTTCCAATTGTTCCAGCTTCATTACTGGTTCGAAATGGACGTCTTCGGATGGAACGACTTCTTCTTCCTTTTGTTCAACTTTTTTTTCTTTATCTGTATTAGTAATTGGTACCTTCTTCAGTCATTTTGAGATCTCGGTTTCAGGGAAAAAAAAGCAAATAGTCACCTGACTTTTTTACTATCAAGCTATGTAAAGATCATGTCAAGAATATTTGCTGTCAAGACTATCACATAATCATATGAACAAAATGATCAATATGAATACGAGTAGTACAATAGTAGTAATCAACAAGGGTAATAAGAGGAGTAATCAGCAAGGGTAATAAGAGTAGTAATCAACAAGGGTAATAAGAGGAGTAATCAGCAAGGGTAATAAGAGTAATAACACTATTAAGAGAGTTGAATATAAAAACACAGAGATATATTTAGAGATTAAAGTCAGACAGCGATTTGATTTTCTTAACATTCGTGTAGCCATCGTCATCAAGAGATATCTTTGAATCTTTTCTACTCAATTCTTTGTAGTGTACCAGTTGCTTGATAAACGGTTGTAATAATACAATATTATCCATAAGGGAATCAAAGTGTAAATCAGGTGATAAATGTCTAGTGATATGAACTATTCCTTCGTTTGTACTGCAGAATAATAAATTGACACTATAAGGTTCTAGTAGCTTGATAATCGACTGTTCTTGCTCTGTAGAATCAACTTTACTGATAAGGAATATTTCCGCATTTACTAGCCGTTTAAGAAATACTAGTCCTTGCTCTTTAAATGCGATTATCGGGTTCTTTGGGTTTGGCGAAGCGTTCCATATCAATAGACTACTGTTGATTGTGATGCGCCGTCTTTGTATTTGTTTAGGTCTTTTGTAGTATCGGTATATAAGGTAAAATATTAAGAGAATAATCGAGTATTTCGGTTTGAAATATTTGAAGAGCTGCATCATTTTTCATCAGTCTCATGCTCTCGCTTTATATCTTTTTTCACATGTAGGTCATGTGATGCTTTTTTAAAAACAAATCTCCCGCTAAACGGCACTTGTCTCTTTCGATTATATTAATGTATTTGATAATGACAATAGACTAATATATTCATTAATGTATTTGATAATAATAATAAACTAATGTGTTCATTAATGTAGTTGTAGAGTCATATCATTTAATGATAATAGAGTCATTGTTGATCAACGTGTTCATTAATAAGATTGATGTCCAATACAATAGAGATTGATATTCATTAGTTTTATTGACATTAGTGTAATATTGAACAGAAATACTAATGATATAGATCTACAACTACACTAAAATAAAGCACGTGAACGCATTGACAAAAATCTTGAAAACCAGGGCAAGGAAATAGACTAGATCCAAAAGAAAATTTTAATTAAAAAGAACGGTAAGTGTTCTTTTTGTTGATTCCCTTGATAACCACAACTGCAACCATCAACAATAGTACCTGCAGTAACCCAGTAATCAAGCCAGCACCACCAATGAATTCCAAAGACTCGTCAATCGAATGAGTAAGGGCCTGCTGGCAAGGCACGCTGTAGCCATATACCTGATAACAGTTACTTGGCACAGCATTTAAGTTGATATCTTTATAACCACAACATTGAAAGTTTTGTTCAATCATCAGGATGGTAGAATTGTGGATTGGGTTATTAGCAAGGGTATTCCAGCTAGGCTCAAGATTCAATTCGTTTCTTTCAGCATAAGCGATTGATCCAATAACTATTTCAGTAATCAAGATTAGAGCATAGATTGCTACAAATGTCTTTAGCAATACAGTTTTCTCTTGAGCAGCTCCAACCAACCCAATGAATGAAAACAGTGCTTGGATAATACCCACTATAATCGCACCTACTCCCAGCCCATTAGTCAATCCAGTTATATCATCCTGACCATTGGAAATAATATATCCACCACCAGCAATAAATAACATACTAACAATCTATATCAGTAGATATTACCAATGTAACAATATTAGATACAATCAAAAAGGCTTTACTAAGAGTAAACCCTACAGTTTGCTTGTGGAGATATCCCTTTACTTGTTCTAATGTCATTTAGTAAAAGAATAATCGGAAATTTAACAGTACTTTGAATCGGAGATTTATGGTTTGACGTGTATCTGTATCGGAGAATTTCAATTTTCTTTGAAAATTAATTGATACATGTATTCTTGCTTCTGCTTATGAATTTATAGTTATTAACAAGAGTGTTTCTTGTATCTATGAATTTATAGTTATTAACAAGAGTGTTTCTTGTATTTACACATGATCTAAGGATAAAAAAGATATTTATGCAGACATTTCCATTACAATTTTAGAATGCGGATCATACCCAACCAACTCCAAATCTTCAAAACAAAAAGACTCCAAATAAGCTATAACTGAATCTACAGTAGGATTCTCTAATGGTGCTTTTTTGATTTTCAAAGTGGGTAATGGTCTGCTTTAGTTTTAATTACCTTGGCTCCCTCTTGATCTGTTCAGTTAGCGCGTCTACATGGTTCAAGTAGATATGAGCATCACCCATACAATGAACAAACTCTCCATATTGATAACCTAACGCGTGTGCAATCATCATAGTCATTAATGCATAACTAGCAATATTGAATGGAACGCCTAACCCTACATCACATGATCTTTGATATAACTGACAGCTCAATTTCTTGTCATTAGTCAAATAAAATTGACTAAACATGTGGCAAGGGGGTAAAGCCATCTTGTCTAAATCTGCAGGGTTCCAAGCAGACATTACCATTCTCCTATCGGTAGGATTGTGAATCAAACTATTGATAACCTTAAATTAAATATAAATACATCTCGCAACTGATCTTTTCCTTGTCCAGTGTAATCATAATCGCATCCTTTATATTCAGCCCCAAAATGTCTCCACTGGAATCCATAAACAGGCCCCAAATCTCCTTCCCTATAATTTAAACCTCTAGAATCCAGAAACTCTCTCGATCCATTCTTGTCCCAGATTTTAACTCCCTTATCAGACAAGATCTTGGCATCAGTCTGTCCCCTAATAAAAAACATTAATTCTTCAAATACAGGTCTTAAATAGACTCGTTTTGTAGTCAGTAAGGGAAATGATGCCAAATTGAAGCGTAAATTTGTAGGAGCAAAGATCGAGATTGTTCCTGTTCCTGTGCGATCGCCTCTCTTTTCTCCGGTTTTTAAAATTGCTTGAATCAAGGAAATGTATTGCTGTTCGTCAGATTCAAAAGTCATCGTGAATTTCGGACAAGAATTATTTTTTGAAAATATTCCAGACATGTTTCAATTTACGGGTATATTTTGAGAAAGGCTTAGATAAGCGCTGCTCGCACCAATTGGTCTTGATTCCAAAGAAACTCGTTCCAACCCAATTGTGGATAATGCAATTCAAAGTTGTTAAGATTAAGGTGCTCGACTCTAGACGAGGTACGAGTGCCTGATTCTCTTGTATAAAAATAAAATATGGATTCAAATGGACATTCCTTGTTGATTTCATGCAATATCGACAACAGAAGATGGCTCTTAGAGTCTCTATTGCATCCTATTTGTCCATCTATATTTTGAGTGTATTTGAGGTGGTTGAAATATTGTATTACTCACGGAAATGGAAACCGAATAATTGTAGCAATAATTCTTAATACTCACATGATATTTGGTGGCACATTTTGTTTCACAGTAAAAATTCACTCTCAGTTCAAGGCGAATTTGTATTTGGTTATTGCATCTATTTGCTTACCTCTTATTGCAATAATTGGTTTTAATTTCCAAGTTATTCTGGTAGCCACTCTCCTTCCTCGTATGAATTTCCGTGTACTGATCAAAGGGGCAAATCCACGACCGTTGAGGCGTGAATCAAGGTGATTGAACTTGACTTTTTTCAAAATGAACTTTGTCAATGAGCTACTAGGAAAGAAGCAAAAACCAGCCAACCAGTATCCGGGAGCCTCATCGCAGTATCCAGGGAATAATCAATATCCCGGATCACAATATCCTGGAAGCGTACAGCAGCCACCATATCAGCAACCACATATGCAACAAGGACAATATCAGCAACCATATATGCAACAAGGACAATATCAACAACCATATATGCAACAAGGACAATATCAACAACCGCCATATCCCCCTCAAGGCTATGGATATCCTGGACAACCAAACCAATATCCTGGTCAACAATTTCCACCAAACCAGTATCCAGGACAACCCTATCCTAATCAGTACCCTGGACAACCATATCCGAACCAGCAGTATCCACCAAATCAACCCCCTCCAAATATTGCTCAAAATAGCCCTGCACAAGCTCAACAATCGCCTCAAAATCAACCATCTGCAGTAAACGCTCAACAAACTCAATCTCCTCAACCACCACAAGGTGTACCAAGCCCAAATCCATCCCAAACTAGTGACAAACCTCCAGCAAGTTATGCTAATCTTTTTACTGGTGATCAGGCTCAGCCAGATCAGAAACCTCCTGCAGATATACAATCCAATGCTAATAATGGAACATTGCCAAGTTATGCTACTAATCCTTCTCCTCAAGTTACACAAAATGCTCCTCCTAATCCTCCAAATCAAGGATATCCTGGGCAGGCTCAGAATCTACCACCTGCAAACGGAAATTATCAACCACCACCTGCAAACGGAAATTATCAACCACC
>JADGKB010000059.1:0-85898 GCA_027604185.1 Boothiomyces macroporosus
TGGGTGGGATTTAAAGGAGAGAAATTATACTTTTTTGTTGTACAGTTTTAAATTTGTTCAACTTTGAAACCCCCCAAAAATTTACACTATAAAACATTAAAATTTACTATTAAAAGTTCAAGTCCTTACTCCACAATAATCTTTCCCAAAATAACTTGAATTGGGATTCAGCGGATAAAATGGAATTTCATCCGTGATGTCTATTCGAGTCAACCCTTGAATGGTGAATACAATCAAAGGAATTAAGGCAGCCCCACAGTCCAGTGCCGCAGATAGGATATAGTTGTACCGGTCATACCATCTGCGATGATATTTCCTGCAATAAACTTGTGAGATCAATACTACAACAATTGTTGAAAGGATAGCATTGGAATATCCTACGCCAACATAAACTGTCGAGACAAATATGATTGGCCAATTCACGTACTGCAATCCCAAACGAGGAAAGTGTTTTGCCAAGTAAAACGTAATCACAGGCAAGACAGCGCCAGCCAAAACAAACCAATACAACGCAACATAGGGTGTTTCATTTGTATCGAAAAACTTTTTAGGACCAATTAATCCCCAAATTTTAGTTGCAGAATTCAGCACCAGAGCTTGCTGTCCGGACCAGTCCGTATAACCTCCAGTGCCATGAACTGATTCTCTAATTTGCGGCACATTTTCAATCATGTAGTCCATCGTAATGTAATTGACAATCGCGCCAAGCACACTTCCATATATTTGATAAAAGAATACTTGTTTTGGAGGGAGTTTCATGTAGTAAGCCAGTTTTAGTTGCGCTAGGTAATTCAAACTTTGGTCTAAAGTGGTGGTAGTATACGCTTTGAATGCTGCGTTTGCGATTGGATATCCTGGCTTTAAATAACCCATGACCATTTCAGATATGACATTAAGGCTGATTGACTGATTTGCAACAGCTCGAAGAATACCAACAGGGACGATAAAAACTACTGCCATAGCGATAGACAGCGGGATCACCCAGAAATCTCCTAATAGCTGGAAATCGGAGGTTGAAACGTTTAATGCAAACATGGAGCATAAAAGCATAACCAAAAGAAAGCCAATGTACCAGACATATGGAACTTTCTCGTACTTTTCCATCATTTTAGTATGAATATCAGTTACAGAATCTTTCTGCTCCATCCTCTTCCTTAGTCCTTGATAGTAGTGTAGGAAAAAGTGCACAATTACCGAAGTTAAAGCAGCAAACCCACATCCATATGTAAGAGCAAGATAGATTGAAATCCGCATTGGAGGTGTTTCAGCTGACTGCATTATGAAATCTGTTCTTAAAGACGTGCGGGAAAGATTGTAAAATTTTCCATGGTCATCAAACGTAGCAGTGGAATACATTGGGAATTGCTTTGAACCCCAAACGTTCAGATGATAGAGAATTGGAACCACAATCCATGCAAGCGCAACATTTGACAATAACACATTCATTTGTGCCCAAACTGGAGTGATCATTGGAGAGAATACCGAAATAGAATTCCAGTCAAATGACAGGCTGAATATTCCACCGCCCATTCTTGACCCCATTTGTGCTAAAATCGGATGTACACTCCGCAAATTGGTACTAGTTCCCCCTGCAAATATACAAAGTAAAGAAATACACTGCAATAGTGGCATAAACACCTGAGGGAGGAATTGGTATAAGGACGCGATGAGCAAAAAGAATCCAAATGCTTTTAACCGAAGTTTTGTGATTTTCTTGTTGAATACACTATGGAAAGTATGTATCAGATTGGCAGGGACCAAATTTTCTGGCCACCAAAATTCAGCTGGATTAATCAATAGTTTGTGGAACAGTCCTCCAAGCCCAAAACCAAGACACTGTACAGATATGAGAAATAGGATTGCGATTGGATATCCAACGTTGATTCCGCCAGGTCCCCCATAAAACAATCTTTGAACAACTAGTAATATTATTCCATATGCCTCTCCTGATGAAGTTGCTGCAATAAAGATCATTGAATGTTCCTTGTAATTGAAAGGTCCAGGATTCAAATGTGTCCATGATCGAGGGATTTTGGCAAAAAGCAATCCCAATGGATAAGAAAGAATAATAACAGCGATATCTATCATTAATGTCAAATTACAGCTAATTGGCACATTATTCAATCTAAAAAAGAAGAACTGAGAACAGAAAGATACAAAAATAATGAGTATGGTTGATATTGTCAGAACTCGGAAAGTAGAAATGGTCATTTTGGGATCATCGGCAGTAGGAATGGTAGCCGCTACTTCAGGTATACTTGAATTTGCCCCTTTGTTTTCATGATCAGGGCTGTAGTTGTCAATAAAGTCTTCTGGATCGCTATCAGAAGAATAAGTTTCCAATCCAAAGAAATGCTTTGAACTATTGTTGCTCTGATCAAATATATTCTGCGGTGTTGAATCGATCGTTGAATTGGAGTTTACTGGTGATTGCGGACTGTAATTTTGTTTTGTTGGCTGTAATTGATTCATTGCTAATGACAGGTGAATATTTTCGAATCTCCCCAGTTCGCCCGGGTCTTTATTTACAGTCTCTAGTGAAATCTTTTCCATAATAAATGAAAATTCAAAAGGGAGAATGTGATTGTTACATTTGTGGCGTAGGGCTCTTGAAATACTGCGCATTGACATTTCGGATGAAGGCGCAAGTACCAGCATAGTATATTAAACTAATGACAGGCTATGGCTTTTATTAAATTGCCGATCGCCTCTGCACCATGGAGCGGATCTGCTTTGATGTGCAAATGATGGATGATTTTCCACAATTCTGATAACGGTGCGGTAAGCCCCCGCCCTACGATATCTATTTACACCTGTGAGTAGACCTTTAAATGAACATCAAAGTGATTAATTTAATCACCAATCAAGAGTGATATTCATGAACCAAATACATTGAATTGATTTTCAATTCATCATTATTTGATTGGCCAGTCATGCTGTTCTCGCCGACCAGATTGGCAAGCAGCTTGCGAAACCGAGAATGGAATTCGATAGCCAAAATCCAAATCCGCAGCTCAAAAGGTCGAATTGACTTTCAACTATAAAATCGATCCCAACTTGCAGAAATTCAACCTTGCCAACATACGATCGGGTTTTCGCTGCGACTCGATTGGGTTTTCACTGCGAATCCATCAGCGATATTGCAAAATTAACCTTGCTCCTATTTCTTGTTTTACTCTTGTTTTAAGTTTGGTTGGTGTTTCATCAGTGAGCCATTGAATCAGCTGACCAGAAATTATTTTCCAAAACAAGCAGAAATGATAGAGGAAAACAGTTTAAACACTGCAGCTGTTGAATTACGGAAATCCGAGGATACGATAAATAATTTACCAATCAGTCCGGCAGTCAGTACTCTTGAAAGCGCAATGACCATCAATGAAGACACTCCATATCAAAGAAAAGAACAATGTCTAATTAAACAAGCATTGGGGAATAAACAACTATTTGAAGGGGAGAATACGAAAAAATCCAATTTTTACGGGATAGAGACATACTCTTCTGACGATGAATGGGATCCCAATGACAACAAGAGGGACTCTGATTTCTATGGATATGGACCAGAAATTAGTTTTGAAAAAGAAAATTCAACCATCCCCGAAGTTGCTGTTACAGTGCCTATTGAAGACGATGTGACGATGTTGGCCTTTACTTTTAGAATGCTATTGATCTCCACTGTTGTAGTAGCCACTACCACATCCACAGCCAATTTCTTTTTCTTCAAGCTGAACAGAGTCTATTTGGATGGTACTTTATATTAATTCTAGTTTTATCTGTAATCATATGTGCATATTTTATTGGTAACGGAATGGCAAAATTACCGAAATCTTGGACTTTGTTAAATCCAGGACCATTTACTCACAAAGAGCACACTCTAATTGCGATTGCTTCTATGGCGGCGAGCAACAACATTGGAATGAATGTAATTTCATTGCAAAGATTATTTTATGGAAGAGGAAACGATTCTAATTATGTAAATAGTGGTATTGATATCGGAAACTTGAGCTCTATTCTGTTTCTTATATCTACGCAGTGTATTGGAATTGGCTTGGGTGGAATTCTAAACAAATACTTGGTTTTACCTGCAGCTTTTTGGTGGCCCGAAACCATCACATCAGCAAATTTAATCCATACTTTCCATAGCACCGTCAGCCATATTATTACAAAATACCGAATGCTGGCCTTCTTTACTGTATTTGGAGTCGGGTTTGTGTATCAATTCCTTCCGCAATTCTTCATGCCAGTATTACAGTCAATATCAATCTTATGTTTGGCAGCTGGTGGTGCATCAGGAAAGTTTAATCCTCCAAATGAACCAATTGTCAAACAGCATTATCGACAGCCTCTTTTAGGGCAAATGGGATCTAGTCAAGGTGGAGGCATTTTGTCATTATCGCTTGATTGGACTGCAATATCTTTTTTGGATCCACTGGTAACCCCAATTTGGTCTCAAGCAAATGTTCTTTTCTCCAACTACTTTTTGGCCTGGGTTGTAACCCCTATATTATATTTCATGAACACTTGGAATGCTAAAAACTTTCCATTGTATATGCCTGCCAATTTTTACCTTAACGGGACAAAGTACCGTCTTCAACAGTTTCTGGTGAATAACACCCTTCCTGCTAACGAGGCAGTGCCGCCAATGTGGATACCTCCATATTGGGCAATTTGCTACGGATGTGGTTTTGCAGCCCTTTCATCAGTAATCGTTCACTATTTGGTTCATTATGCTGCCAACTCTTACAGTGTCTTTTTCCAATCAACTGATGATCTAGCTCAAAAAGATATTCACAGTAGATTGATGAAAAGATACGAGCCTATCCCCTTGGTTTGGTATGTCGGATGTACCTTGACTATGCTAATGGTTGGTGTTTACGTTACAACTTTCAACTCTATTGGATTCCAAATTTCAAGTGATTTTTGGGTTATTCCTTTGGCACTATTTATTGCAATTGTGTTTGCTATACCAACTGGTATTATTAGGTCAATTTCAAATCAAACAATCGACCTTTCTATTATTACTGAATTGATCATGGGTGTACTCAAACCAGGATTTCCACTAGCGAATGCAACCTTTACTGTGTTTACTAATGCTGCATTACAACAAAGTTTAAGTTGTGCAGCACAAATGAAGCTGGCTTACTACATGAAAGTACCTCCAAAAGCAGTCTTTGTTATGCAGCTTTATGGAACTATCTTGGGATGTATAGTCAACTACTTTTCCTTTGACTATATGGTTCGAAATGTGCCTCAAATCTGGAGAGCCACCCATTCAATGTTTAGTACCAATCAATGGAGTGGGAGATCTGCGACTATTTTGCAAACAGGCTCTGAAATATTTGGTGCGATATCCCCAAGCAGATTTTTCGATGGCAGCAACACTCCATACAGTTTGCTATTCTGGTTCTTTTTAATCGGTGCTGCACTGCCTTTGGTATTTTACATTGCAGCTAGATTTTTCCCAAGAGCTGGATTGCAATATGTAAATTGGCCAATTATATTCCAATCTGCAGCTGTAGTTGCTGGCGGGCATGGAAACGCGATTCTTTCAGCAACCCTGGTTGTTATTGGTACTCAATATTTTTTGAGAAAATACAAAAGAAGCTTTTATGACAAGTATAACTATATCACTGCTGCTGGTTTGGACTGTGCTGCAACTGCAGTACCTATTCTACTCTATCTGCTATCTCAACTGAAGAGGATTACAGAAGGTGAAACTCACTATGGATGGGACGATATTTCTGACTTGATCCCATACTATGCTCTGAAACCCAATCCAACTACCTTTGGTCCTGACTACTGCGGCGGGTTCAAATTCTTTAAAGGGAATCATACGGGCTATTTCAACTCTACCTCAACTAATTATACCAGAGGTCATACTTGGCAGTGACCAATTCGAACAAAGATCCTTTGGTTTTCATCTATTTATACATAATATATCTATTCTATTATATTTCGTAATATATCTATTATATCCTTATTGTCAAGCCTGGATGCCTAATGAGAAATGCTTTGGAACAGAATTCTTTTTTTTGTTTTCCAATCAAAATGACAAAACCAAAAATCGTAGTATTCATTTCCGGTAGCGGAACCAACCTTCAAGCTCTCATCGACGCTACAAAATCAGGTGATTTAGAATGCGAAATTGCTCTCGTAGTCTCAAACAAGCCAGGTGCGTATGGCTTAAAGCGAGCTGGTAAATTCAACTAATCCAGAACAAAACAATATCCCTACCCTAGTAAAGACCCTCAAGCAGTACAAGGACCAGGGGAAAACAAGGCTAGATTATGACATTGATTTGGCGACAGAAGTTATTGAGAAATTGGAGTGCACACCGTCGCTTATCGTCCTCGCTGGATTCATGCATATCCTTTCTGCTGATTTCCTACAACTATTCCCAAAAGACAGTGTTATTAATTTGCATCCTGCCTTACCAGGAGCATTCGATGGCGCAAAGGCGATTGAAAGAGCGTTTGAAGCATTCCAAAAAGGAGAAATTGAACATACCGGAGTAATGGTACACCGCTGTATTCCTGAAGTTGATAGAGGAACTGTGATTGTAAAGCAAATATGTCCTATTGAAAAAACTGATACATTAACTGACTTGGAAGAAAGGATCCATAAAATTGAACACGAACTGATAGTCCAAGGAACTGGATTGGCGTTAATGATGGCCAACAAGTAATAATATATTTCTTTTTATTAAATAGTATTAGCGGAATCCAACTGGCTCTACGAGGTCAATTATTCTTCGTTCTTCTTGAGCTAAAAAGCTATCCATTGCAGATATCACCTCCTGCCCTTTATTTTGGCAATGCTGAGTTAGTGGTATTTACCTGAATCATATTAATCAACAAGCTGGTTTCCAATGATCCTTTTAGCCCTTTTTGTACTCCACAAAGCTTTCCGTGTTTGTTTACCATTACAGACACGGAGGAATCAGAGCATTGCTCTTCTAATGGCATAGCATCAATTACATGGTTTTTGTCAATCTGGAAAGCAGTCACAGCAACTGGCACATTTTCTCTTCCCTCAAGAACTTCTGTTTCGTCATCTTCCACTTCAAAATCAAACGCACCATCTGTACTTTCAACCTTTACTTTGGCAAGACGAGTGTTGTGAATAGCGCCTTTGTTAAAATCATTTACCTCTTACTGCCATAAATATCGCATCAAATACACTGCCGCCATAGTTTAATATCAACACATCAATGTTCAGGATCCAGCATACTGATCCAGGAATGATACAGAGCTTATACAAGTCCAATCCTCCCTGCGGACCATTCAGTGTACGATTCAGAATCTGCGTATATAATATACACATTTCTTCTATCTGACGTTTGTCCAGCACAATTTTAGCAGAAGGTGAACACTCTACTGAACACACAATTCTACCCACATCTGCTCTGTTTTTCATTGCTTCCTCTTCTTCATCGCGGGTATCCAACTCCTGAATATCTCCAACAGATACTTTGATGCCGACTAATACTTCTGTTCCACCACGAACTGAAACTCTGCATGAACCTGATGCTTGGTTGATAATCCCGGTTTCTAATTCCAGTTGCCGTGACTCATTCGGCCCTCTTCCATCGTTTCTTATCCCTGCAGCTATTCCTTTGGAAATGTAGTCCTTTTCTACTTTCGAAATCATTTCTTTTTTTTCCAAAAACAAAAAAATTCACAATGACATTGGAAGCTAATGAAATCCCAATGATCAAGGTTCAAATATCCAAGGCACTGAAAGAGAAGGATTGGAATGTATAGTCTTGCTAACGTAGAATGTTGCAGATCTGCTAACTCAATTGGAGGATTTTAAAGCCTCGACAGAAACTTTAAAAGTAATTTCGGTGCTAATCAAGTCAACTCGAATTGGAGTATTTGTTACTGACATCAGAAAGCATCCTGATGTGAGCCAAGATATCAAGGATCAAGCGAAGGCGTTGGTAAACAAATGGAAGCATGATATTGGAAGAACTGTAGAAATCAAGAGACAAGACTCTGTAAGCTCGCAAGTCTCTACTCCGACATCTCCGGTAGAAAGAAACGTATCAACGGACAACATTAAAGTAAAAAATCTGGGTGACAAGGTTCGCATGAAATGTACAGAAATGATTTACGGTGCTTTGGCAACGGGATCTAATGAAGGTAAATAGCTCCTTATCTAGAACCAAAGGACGTTTTAGATATATGCGAAATAATCGAAAAGACTGTGTTTGGAGAATATGGCGCAACCAATGAGCAATACAAAAAAAGGTTCCGTGCACTGGTATCAAACCTAAGAGATAAGTCTAACCCAACCCTTAAAGCCAAAGTTGTCACCCGAAAGATTGAACCGCAGGTGTTTGCTTTAATGTCCACAGAAGTATTCTTGTATTAAATCTAGGATATGATGTCGAAAGATCGAAGAGCTGTAATAGACGAAGCGGCCAAAGAAGCCTTGGAAGAAGCTACTTCTGCGCAGCCAGTTCTTCAAACTACAGACATGTTTAGATGTGGAAGATGCAAAGAAAGGAAAACTACTTATTACCAGATGCAGACCAGAAGTGCTGATGAACCAATGACAACTTTTGTTACTTGTGTAAATTGTAATAATAGATGGAAGTTTTGTTGAATCTGGAAATAAACTTGCTTTTGATCATTACGCCATGTCCCAGCTTGTCTCCACAAAGTTCTTGAAACAGTATAATTAGACTGAACTGCGTGGAGGGGATGTACTCTCTCCTTGATAAGCACAGGCTTCCTTGAATTTAGCAATTTTGGTTATGTCATTAGGCTCAGTTAGCATAGAGGATATTTTGGGTGGAGCTTGGAGGTCATATCTGAAACTTGATATACTGTTATAGTGCCTCCCCAGAGCAAAGACTGCGATGAGCTACCTTCAAAAGGCAAGGACTGACGACCAATTCTATTGTACTCAATGAATGTCGGTTCCGGCCACCTATTTAGGATGTATTATTTGATTGCCTCCTGTTTGTACAACCAACCTTTTGCAACAGGGGGCAAATGCAGTTCCCTGGCGCAATGGTGGCTAATCGAAAAAAAGACTTAAATATTGAAGCCCTTCATTAACCTGATATTCTCATAATGTCAAAAGTCGACTTGTCCCTATTCGATGAGCTGATAGCTGATATGCCTGCCACGCTGGCACCACCTAAACAGAAAAGACACAAATACCAACAAAAGAATGACGATTTATACTATCTCAACGTCAATCCAAATCCAGGAAGGAATTCTTCAAACTGCCCTGTTGTAAAAAGTCCGCTTACAAGATATTCTGCTCATGTATTATATGTCCACTATGAAATGGAAGAAATTGAATGTCCAAAGAGTGCACCATTGCCTAAACAGAGGGACAGCGGTGTGTACATGAATTAATAATATCCTATATATCTCATAATATATTTAATCTAATGTTTAGCATTTCTATTTTGCTTTGGGTTCTGAACTTTGCCTTGAATCGTAACCGGACGACACTGGTTGCTCGACTCGCATTTCACCCTCAGACTACACTTGCAAATCTCTACTAAATATAATCAATTGATTACAAAGGATTGTTCAGCCTGTGCGGTTAGAGTTGATTCGCCGTTTCACAAAGAAATTTAACAATCAGTCCATAACAGGCACTGCATTTAGAACCCTCTAACAGGAAGTTTGAAAACAGTCCGATTTGGACTACAACCCCTTCATCAAAAAAAAGTGAGACATGGCTAGTCACTTTTTGTTTCATGGTTGCTCTGGCTGTTTGCCCGCATTCGACTATCCAAAAGAAGTCCCAGCCACACTTGTGGTTTTATAAATGAAGGCGAGTTGCAACCTTGCTCTAATGGCAGACGGAAAAATTAAAGGACGCTCTTCGAAAAAGCCAAATTTAAGAGTATTTATACCAACAGTAAATTCGCTGGACCAGAAAAGTTTAACTACGAATTCGATAGTTAAAAGGAAGAGTTCTGTTGACGGCTATTCTGCAACCACTCCAAAATCAGTTCACACTATTATCAAATCAGCAGCTCCCGAAAGGCGCTCGATGAACACCATACTCTCGCTAATGGATACGCTGCTGCTGGAAATAAACGGAGACTTGAATGAAAAAGTACTGCCATGCTGATTTAATTATATATTACCAAATAATTTAGATATAATAAAAACCCCTTGTCGAGAATTTTTTAACTTTCCTGAAAATGCTAATCACGAGCACTTTGCTTCCTATTGTTTTTTGGCATGGAATGGGAGACTCTTGCTGCGATGGAATCAGCAGAGTAGAGGGTGAGATTCAATCTTGGTATCCAGGAACTTTTACTTACTCTGTTAGAATCGGAGATGATAAGGAATCTGACAAGAAAGCGGGGTTTTTCGATAAAATAGATCGACAGGTAGATTGAACTAAGTTAGATTGAATATGTTTGCCAGGAATTGAGTGCTATCCCAGAGCTAAAGAATGGATTTAACGGGATTGGATTTTCTCAAGGTGGACTATTCTTGAGAGGATTGGTTCAGAAATGCGATTCCATAAAAATGGTAAATCTGATGACGTTTGGATCTCCTCATGCTGGGGTTGCAGATATTCCTAATTGCGAGGAAGAATCTGCAAACTGTTCGTTAATGCGATCAATTGTTAAAACGGGTGTTTATTGGAGCTGGATTCAATCAAGTGTAGTTCAAGCGCAATACTACAAGGACTGGAAAAACCTTGATAAATATCTTGAATCCAACATCTTTTTGCCTGATTTGAACCAGGAACTGGAAGATATTAATCCAGATTACACAAACAAAATGAAATCATTGAAGCGGCTGGTTTTGATTAAATTTGAGCAAGACCATATGATTGTACCTAAAGAAACGGCGGTAGAAAGCTTATTAATCTAGTGGTTTGGTTTTTACGATGAAAAAGGCCAAGTGGTTGATTTGAAAAATCAAGAGTGGTACAAATCAAATAAGCTTGGCTTAAAGGACATGGATAGCCAAGGAAAGCTATACTTTGTGTCGCTGCCTGGCGAACATGTAATCAATATTAATAGCAGATGAAGTTTGACATTCAGGATCTAAAGGCGTTAATTGAAGAATACTTCCTGTCCGTGAATCTTTTAAATATATTTAAATGAGACCGTTGTTTTTGAAGCCGTTGTCTTTCAATTTTGACAGATGATCC
This sequence comes from Boothiomyces macroporosus, assembly GCA_027604185.1. Lineage (NCBI taxonomy): Eukaryota > Fungi > Chytridiomycota > Chytridiomycetes > Rhizophydiales > Terramycetaceae > Boothiomyces > Boothiomyces macroporosus. The sequence goes on from JADGKB010000059.1 coordinate 11,143, forward strand.
CGCCCCACTCACGGCCTCTGACTCACCAAAAAAGACTCAGGGGGTCGGTAGGTAATAGATCTACACTGATCTTGATAATGGAATTTCATCCAAATAACTACCACAGTAATTCGCCTAGTATAATGAACACAAGAAGTCATTGTAAACCAATGTTCCTTAGGATTTCTTCGCTTTGGCTCACTTGTACTTCGCCTTTATCCGAAATGGAAAGGCCCCACATGTTTCTTAATGTGGGGGCAATGTTGGTCATATTTTTCCGAAGATTGCTGTATCTAAATCGGCTATGGAAATTTCCTTGAAGGCAAGCAAGGTCCTTTTGACTGCAATTACATATTCAAAGCTTTCATCAATCTTTATACAGAGCTTCCACACTCAAGTTCATTCACGCCTATATTTGGACCTTTCATGAGCGAATTTCGGAAATCAGCTGCCTTCTGTACCACATAAAAACCCATTCATTCAGACGACTGCATCGCATTGAAAGGGTCCAGGTAACTAGATTTAAATCCAAAAAATTATTCGACACGCAATCGCTTTGTACTTTGTGTTGATCGTCCATTATATTCAGAGTAATGAATTATGCACGTTTGGTAATGACATCCGTGCGCTTCAGTGCCCCTTCTTGTGTAACCGAGAAGGTTTAAAAGGAGGAAAAATGAATAATCACCAATTAAATTAATCATGATTTCAATCGCATCTCTATTAAACGAGGAAGTAGTAACCAAGGCTGAAGCTGTGCACTATTCCCCATACCCATATCCCAAGTCAAAGCCAAGAACTTCTAGTATTGGTACATATTAAATTGACATTAGAAAATCTACTTCATGCAAGCGATCTAATCGCAACCCAACCACAAAGACTCGCACCTATCAATACCAACTTGAATTCTTTCCGCACCGACTACTTTAGTGATGGAACTAATTCGCCAGTATCTCCAAATGGAAATCGACCTTTCCCATGCAATCGTTGCGATCAAACATTTTCCAGAAAGCATGATTTAATTAGACACGAGCGTATCCATACCGGAGTGAAACCATTTCAATGTACTAGATGCGGGAAAGGGTTTGTTCGCAAGGACGCCTTGAAGAGACATGAGGCTATGGATGTTGAAATCAGGAGATTTCGCTGTGTAGTTTAAAGGATGGACTCCATTGTACCATAATTGCATCTTAATATATTGTTTTATCTAGCCTTATCACTCTGATAACCCTCTTAACTGATCTTGGATCATTGACAATGCAATGATGAGATGGCGTATTTTTGTCAGGTGCAATTTAGACTTTACAAAAAACAATCATGTCCCTCTTGGAATTTCCTCTTCCTCCCACAATACAAACTGGAGATCAGCAGTGGTCATTACCGGAACCAAACACTTTTGTTTCCCCAAATAGCAGTGACACATCAGACTCTGAAATTGAGCAACTTGTAAATCCCGAAGAGCCAGCAACTCACTCATTTTACATCAAACCTCAGCATCGACCAGTGAAGGATATATTTTTCTTATTTTTGTATGCGGGTTGCCTGTTGATTTTTATTGCAGTAGGATTTTATCAAGTATTTTCAAACACATCAAATATCGCAATCACCAAATCTATATTTTACCTTCTTGTCAAAAATGCAGGTAACTATATAACTGAGAAAGGTTTGCTTTCCACACTTTCATTCCTATCGATTGTTGGATCACTAATATGGCTGTTTTTGCTCAAGCAATTTTCAAAGGTAAAAATCAATTAACAAGGCAATCATCGTTGCTACCGGGATATTTGTCCCAGTAAGTATCATCTCTATATCCATTTTCAGCTTGGCACAATTCATAAAGGAGGGGAGATCCAAAGACTCGATTTTCGAACTTAACATGATGTCTGTTTTGTCTGGATTTGGGATCTTGCTGGGTATCTACACTTCATGGCTTACATGGAAAAATCGGAAACTTGCCACTATTCTGGATAGCATAGTCAAGTTGTCTATGGTTATTCTAAGGGCAAATCCAAGTTTGATCTTACTGTCTTTCTTTTTAACTGGGGTGCATATTCTGTTTTCTTTGTTCTGGTTTTGGGTATTTGTCCACATATTCCTTCACGGCACACCAGTCTCTGACGGAAACAAGATTTCGATCGTTTTGAATGATTCAGCACCTTGGATTATCTTTTTATTCCTTCTAATGTACTTTTGGACATCATCAATATTAAAAAATCTAGAAAAGGTAACGGTATCTTCAGTAGTTGGGGAATGGTATTTTGACAGGTTTGATAATGCTACACCTGTTGATAACACCTGGTGGCATTTTGAATATGTTTTCTGTAGGAGTCTTGGTACAATTTCATTTGCTTCATTGATTCTTGGTATCATCAAATCCATTCAGTATATGGTCAGACAGATAGAGGTTCTTCCAAATTTAATGTTAGCGTTTTTCTAGCAAAAAGTTTTTGTCCAGAAGATTTGTACTTGCTGTATTGGGATTCTTGGAAAGAACAATCAGCAATTTCAACTCTTATGTTCTGGTATATGTTGGATTAGCAGGCGAATCACTGTACGCTTCAGCCTATCAATGCACAAAGCTCTTTCGAAGGAATCTCGTTCTTGGATTAGTAACAGCAAATATCTCCAGATTATTTTCTCTTGTTGGAAAGTTATTGGTATCATCATTCATTGGTTTAGTGTGTTTCTGGAACTCATATTCTATCATTGACGCAAATGGAGGAGAATGGATAACTGCAGCAATCTCGTCAATCATTCCGTTCTATGTGATGGGAATATTGACCCATGTTCTTGAAACAACGTAAATTCTTGAATAATTTAGAATTGACACCACATTTGTATGCTATTTGATTGATTTGGATCAAAACTCTTGCCACAATGAAAATGCACATCGTATATTTTCAAGGTCATTAAAGTAAATATTGTACAATGAATAATGAATATATTGATAATTAGTTTAGTCATCAGTTTCGTAAATTTTTTCAGGTAGTTGAAACGGAACGGTCTGCAGCGAAGATTTGCTTGGAGAAATCGGCAGCGCCTGAAGTGTTTCTGATTTAGATCGCTGATGGATTTCTGGTATATATGGTGAATTGACTTTGGGTGTAGATTCAATTGTCGAATTTTCATACTTTCTAGTAGAAAAACTCTTTCTGTGTAGCATAGGTGCAAGAGCACCAGGTTTTTCATAAGTAAATATACTCCCAATGTTTAAACTTGGCTTTTCAACCGCCAGCATTTTATGATATTCTTTCAAGGTAAAAACCACATAGCTTTTATCATAGTATATACTGGATATTTCTTTGTCTTTCTTTTTTAAATCAGGCATAATTCTTGGTGGGGGTTCTGTGAATGAATCGTTGACCCACTTATCTTCCCGCAATTCATTCATAGAAGCTCTTTTATTCGGATCCTTCACAAATATTTTCTGAAAAAGATGAATCAAATCTCCAATTAGCAAAAATCTACCCTCAGAAAATCTTTTTAATGGTCGATATCGTATCTCTTTGATATTTCTGTAAAGAAGTGTTAGTGTTGCCCCTTGAAAAGGTGTATTTCCTGTCAACATCACCCACAATATAACTCCCATTGACCAAATGTCTGCTTTGGTGCCAACATAGGGAATTCCTGAAATTACTTCTATTGCTGCATAGTTTGGAGTTCCACAAAATGTCTAATTTAAAAAGGCCGTACAACCATATAGTCTTCTATTTTTGAATTAAACATTCTGCTAAATCCAAAATCTGTAATAAGAATATTTCTTTGTTTATCCAACAGGATGTTTTCTATTTTTAAATCACGATGGACAATATTAGCAAGGTGGAAATGATCGATTGCTGATATTAACTGACGAAAATATTTTCTGGATTCCGCCTCTGACAAGTATTCAGATTTTTTAATATAATCAACCAGCTCTCCTCCTTCAGCGTACTCCCTTCTATTAACAAGAACCAATACATAACAATCAAGCTTTCCTCTTCAGTATCAAATACTTGAAAAATCTTGATAACATTGGGGTGACTAAGTTGCATTAACACTTTAACCTCCGCCAAAGTAAACTACTAACTACCTGCAATTTCCCTTGGATCCCTGACTCATCGTCATCCTTCCGCAGGTAGCTGACTGAAGGGATATTCTTATTAGCTGATAAGTCAATTAACAATTTAGAAAATTCCGAATCTTCCTGATTGAGAGGATTCCTCTTTTTTCTGCTTGTATCCAATGCCGCAATTCTTTGTTTTTCCATTTCCTCTCTATTCTTCTTACTTTTATTTAATCTCTCTTGCATAATTTTCTTGTTTATAATCTTTATCGCGACCTTAAATTAAAAATACCACTGACTTTACATCCTGAATGTATGTGTATACCCATTTTTACTTTTGAAAAAGAGCCTTGCCCCAAGGTTCTTCCAATTCTATATTCGCCCACAATGTTGTTCATGATGCGAACAGAAAATTATGTCATTTTTTCTTTCTCATAATGGTTGAGTACGATCCTCAAGAACAAGAGCTTGTTAAACGTATAGATTCGAAAGTCATTCCATCGCTAGTTCTAGTAGTGTCCCAAGTGTCTCTTTACAGATTAATCAACTTACACACAATTTCGCCACTCTACGAGTACGCTGGAGTGGATGCATTTTTCTCAGATAGCAGCAGTTTAATGAATATTTTCCTAAATATCACGTACTCTATTCGTAATAATTTATTGATATAAAGCTTCGCTAGTTACTACTGGGTTGTTAGTATTTGCAACACGAAAGTATAATCCAAAAATAGTTTTGGGGAGGTATAGCTCATTGATAATCGTAGTCTAATTGCAGTATCAGCAGCCGTCCTCTTTTTCTGTTCGTTTGTTCACGATAAAACAGGATTAATTTTCCTTTGGATGATTGGAGGCACGGCCAACTCAGGGTAAGGAATAGTTAATAGAAGTATATATCCATCTTCAATAATGTATCTTCAATATTTTTATACGAAAGAAGAATCAGCAGTACGATTTGCCGGAGTCTTATGTGTATCATATGTGTTCTCAAATATCATCTCCGAGTTAATTCTAAATTTTATTGGAGATATATCTAAAAGTATGCAAGCGTTTGGTATTTGGCACACGTATTTTTTTAATTAAAGTATAGGCTTCTACTAATCCACTCAATTATAAGTGCCTTAATTGCAATTGCAGTATTTGTAAACCTCCCTCCATATCCAGAAAATTGTACATTCTTGAATACTGCTGATCGAATTCTTGCAAATGCTCGTGGTCGAGACGGATTTGGAAATGAAGATGAATCTATCAGTAGGAGTTCTCGCGGGAATTCCCCATCGAATTTGAAGTTTGTTACAATTCAACTCAAAGATATCCTATTTGAGTCTAAAAATTATATTGTAGGACTACTTTTCCTGCTTTTCTATTGTAATCTAGACAATTTGTCAGTAATTACTCCAGCTATATCGGAGCAAGCCTATAATATTAGTTGTATCGTTAATTGTGATTACTTGGAGTTGGAACACGATAAAGGGGAACAGTTGGTTGTTTTGCTTCTGACATTGGCACCCATGGCAGTGGGCTGTATTCTCTCATATATATTCTCAGTCAAAACTGATAAAACAGGAAATAGAACATTCCAAGTTGCGATCGGTCTATCACTTACTACATTTGGTTACTTGGTGCTGTCAATATCAGAATTACTATTATCAAATTTAGGGAAATATTTATTTGGATTATTTCCAATTGTAATAGGAATGATGATTGCACTCCCAGCTTTACTTGCACATGCTATGGATAATACTCAAAGTGACACCTACAGAATCAGTGTATCAACGTTGGTTATAGGTATTGAATACAATTTTAGTCCAATGATTGTGTCGCTATTCGGTATTCATGGCATTAGTGAACGAAATGTCGTATCTTTCTTTTTGTCAGTGATATCTTTAGGGTTGCTGTACTTTATCCACCGTCAAACTCAACAGCTAGAAGTTGCCCGAGGCCCTGGACTTAGAAGGCTGTTGAATGATGCAGACGAAGCGAAAGCGTGGGAAGATGGATTTGAAATGGAACTTACAGATATGGACTTTAAGAAGACTGCAAACGTAGAGGGTTGGAGCAGCAATGACGATTTAGGTAGTATTTGATTATATATAACTTATATATTTATTTTTTTATATTTTTAAGGTCTCCAGGTGATCACATCGATCGCTTGTTTGGCTGCAACTGCAACAAATTGATGAGGTGATTCTCGAGCTAAACTTTTAAGTTTATCTAGAGATTGATGAAGCTGAAATCGACCCCTGTAATCCTCCGCACAGTTCGTTATAGCCTTTGTAAGGTTTAGTTTACCTTTATCGAATTTAATTGAACTAGTTCGTTGTCGTCATCTAATAACCTACTAAGAATTCTTACTACATTCTCCCTCACCAATATTCTTTTTGCGTCGCAATCTATACTAATGCTATAATCAGCTTTTCTTACCTCATCAATGCTCCAGCTGCTGCTGCCCTGACTGAGCTTTTTGAATTTCCCAAAAGTGAAATCAGTGTAGCAATTACTTCTGAATTACAAGCCAATCGTTTGCAATCATGATAGAAACTTGGTTAGAACAAATATACCAAAGTACCATGATACATTGACAGGTTGCTACTTGAACTTCAACCACTGGACTTGCTTTTGCGACTTCAGAAAATACATCTAATGCATTTGAAGCAATCGCAATTGATGGCATATAAAGCGCGTCTCCTTTGCTAATGCAATTATAACAGGTAGTTAAAATATTGACTTGAACATCTAGCCTTTCGCCTGGTAGTCTTTTAATCAATCTTTCGAAATTCTTTGACTCCAACAACTGTGCTACACCTGGAGAATTTAATATTTTACATACCTTCGTGCTGAGTGGTGATGTTGGCTAGTGTTTCGTGAATATTCTTGCGAACGATATCGCTGGAATCATTAAGCTATATTTTAAACCAAAGATACATTTCTTGCAAGTTTTTCCATATTCATAGGAGATGCCAAAATCGCATTTCTTCCAATCGCATGGTTAGAAATAGTGGAAAGAGCTTCACTAGCTTTTTGCCTGCAAGTAATGTTTTCAGAAGGAAGAAATCCAACAAGATGATGGATAATATTTTCAGATATTCCTTGAGAAATATTTTCTGGTGAGTGAAAAAGCTCGTTTAGACTAATCAGCGCTTTCTGTTGTCTTACTAGTTGAGCAGTTGATAAATCAGCAACCTTATTAACAAATACATACTAGATTTGGAATAGCTTTTCTTCCATAAGATAATTGATTATTAATTGGAACTGCATTCGAAGGAATTGTGGATAACAGAAGCGCAGAGGCCTGTCCCGGATTTCTAGGGAGCGATGGCGTGCTACCTAGCGTATACATTGGATGTTTTGTGGTAATTCCATTGAATTCCTCAGTAGGTTTTATATCAGTCATAGTTGGCAAAGTGCAATTTACGTCACTCTCCCTAGTAAGCAACCATACAGAAGACTTGTATATGAATATGTCTCTCAAAGTTTTTCTTTAAATGAATCTCATCAGGAAGATTTATAATGCAAGTACAATACACAGTGTTAATGGACAAATTAGACGGTTCAGTTCTGCGTTTCATTTCCCAGAGGCTATAAAGACAAAGGAAGATGCCAAGAATTTTGTGTCTCTTCAAGAAGCAAAGCTGATTGACAATTTCAACAAAGCGGATATTGCAGTGTTGCAAAATTCATCAGTAGAGATTCATTCAGCAATTCGGTCAACATTTGCTAATATACCGTTCTGGAAGCTTTTCTGGATGGGAGATTACCTGGCTTCTCATCTTTACGAAAAGTTGAAGAACCACAACTTTATAAAAGCAGAATATCAGGTAACGCATTTCAGTAACTCAGATGGCATATGCTGTCGGGAAAGCGGAAGGTGCACTGGATCAGACTGTTTTCATCATTCAAAAGAGCTTGGACGAAGAAAAAGTGAAATCACTACTAGAAATGTCTTACCATGCCTTTGATCCGTTTATACTTAGAAATCAAATAGCTGCTGAGGATAATTCCCAGTATTTTACACAGTTGTCAAAACAAGTGAATTCTTTGGTGAGGAATCAGATCGTTTATCAAGTAATTGCTACTAACTTAGTTTGGGATAATGACTCTTGGATTATTAAGCCTGCACTTTGGAGTACCGCTTGTGGTTGCACTGCCATCTTCACTATTGGGGTCTGTTATTGGATTGCAATGGATGAACTTGAGATATTCGGGTTTCCAGCGAACATTCATCGCCTCCTTTAGCGAATCTCACCAAAAGCTATCTATGAGGCTGAGAGTAAAATTATACTAATAGCAGAGCATTTTTGCCAACGAAATTCAAGAAAGGACAAAAATCATTCAATCAGTGTTGAACTAATATATTATTTAGTCAATCTCCTTAAGGTAGAAAACGCTCTCGTCGCGGCGCTCTTCAAAAATTGACCATTCAGTCTTTTTGCAGTTTGTGCATTAGTATGTGTACGTTGATGTTTAACTGGCTTTCCTGTAGCATGTCTCATACCTCTGTACGAGCCCATGTTAACTAGATTCTGAATTCTGTTTTCTGTGCTTCTTTTTAATTCAGCCTCAATATGCATAGTGTTTAGCAGCTGAGATAGTTTTGTGAGTTTCATTTCCGACAAGTCTGAAAGCCTACACTGAGGATGAATCTCCAATTGATGACAAATCTTTTCCGCTGTCTTTCTTCCTATTCCATAAATTGATGTGAGGGAGATGCGAACCAGTTTTTCGTCAGGTAAATTTATTCCCAGAAGGTACAACATGAGAGATGGTTAAAAAAAATTGGGAATCAGAAAGAGACAAAGTGTGGCGCAGTGGATTTCTTGAAATGAAAATTAGTTTTATTAAGAATTACTCTTTGGATTTCTTCTTTTTCTTCTTTTCTTCATCTTTTGATTTCTTTTCTTCCTTGTTTTTCTTTGCCTGCATCAGCGTTCACTTTACCTTCTTTTCTTTCTTTGGTTTGACTTCCTCATCGTCATCCGCCTTTCTCTTCTTGTCAATTACAACATCAGTGGTAGTATTATAGGCAGGTGCGCTATTATTAGAGAATGGTTACATTGAGTATTCGACCTTGGAAACTTCCTTTTTAGATTTGCTTGTATTAGATTTCTGAACAGCTTTTCCTTCCAACTGCCTTAATCTGTTTTCAATCTTTGTACGAAGTTCAACACCCACTTCAGGAGTTTCGGCATCACCAAGAGCATCACATCTAATAGCAAGAGCAGCCTTAGTGGCTAATGTACGAGCAATCTTTCCTTTGATTTTAGGTCCGGCTTGACCAACTAAGGAAGCATGGTAAATAAGACCATATTTAGGAGTATCGTGTTTGGATTTGAGTGCCCTGAAAAGTGCTTTTTCAGCACCCAAGATTTGAACAGTAGACGCTGGCTGTTTAGAGAGATTCATTAGGGATCCCGCATGTGAAATTAATCTGGCACCAACCAATTCACCGACAAGACAAGTCAAATTTGGAGCAATTGCAGCCATGCGATTCTTCAAATAGTCATATAATTGTGCACGGTATTCAGAAATAGAAATAATTTGGTCACATAAATAGGTAATGTTTTCAATATCTTCTTCGGAAATTTCAGTTCCCATGGATACTTCAGCAGCTTCTTTCAATGCAGTTTCTAGCTCTTCAGGCAAGATATCAGAAAAATCCGTGGTGGAAGCGTTTGTTCTGAATCCCATTGCTTTGATAGTCTTGGCAAATGCAACATTGTCAACGATAAGTTTTGCAATTTCTGGAAAGTGCCAGCCATACCTACGGTAAAAAAACGATTACCATTCCTTTACCCGCATGGAGTAAGTGTTCAACTCCTTGTCCAAGTCATCTAATAAAGCAATGGCTTGAATAATCATAGTGTCAACCTTGTCTGGAGAGAACTTCAACTTATAACGAGAAAGCGAATGTGACAAACCCAAGACCATTGCGTTCATGTCGGATTCAGCCAAACCAGCAATTAAATTGGACAGTTGTCCTCTAATTCCACGGAATACTTCATTGACAGCTTGATCGGAAACCACTTTAATACCCAGTTTCTTTGCGATTGCAGATCCCAACTTTGCATCAGCTACAGCAAGTGTATCCTTTAAATCCTTGTCTGTGAATTCAGTGGTCAAGAAAGATTTCAGATTTTTACTGATTTTGCCTTCCACTAATGCAGTAACTGCTGATAATGCTTCAGTAGTATTCTCAAATTTGGCAAATGCCTTGAGTTTTACACTATTTTTAGGATCGAATTACGCTTTGTTTGCCTTCTCTGCTGTAGCAAAATGCTTGTGAATATCATCAGGCTTTTCCAAAGAGCCGTCATCCAATAATTTGAACAGTGCATACCCCGCTGACGTTTCGTATAAAATCAACATTTCTACAAATTCAAAATTTTTTATTTTTTTTTCAACGATTTTTTCGAGCAAAGCCACATCGACTTTTAAGAGAAAGCTTCTTCCCTACAGGACTTTGTAACAGTTTCCATTGCTTTAATGAACAACATTCTAGATTTCGAAGCATCATAGCCGGTAAATTGAACAGTGAATGAATTGGATGCAAGTTCTTTTGCGCTTTGCGAAATATCCGAAGGTGAGGTTGTATTTGTTGGTCTGTTGGAGCCAACTGGCGGCGATGACAGGGTAATCCTGATGGTGTTAGGAACAGTGTCATGCAAATCAGTTATATCAGTTTCTAAAACATCCAGCCATCGAATAAACTTGAATGTGTAGTCAGCACCACTGCTTCTTGCGAAAGCATTCAACACAGTCTTCTTTTCGGCCAACGCAATCATTAGTAAGTCGGAACAAAGCGTAAGTCTAATATTTCTCTTTGAAACCGCGCATACTGCGTCAGAGTTAAGAATCAATCGACGTTTGTGAGATATTAATGGTGGCGGACAATTCTTTGTTTGTTCGAATGCCTCAAAAAGACCAGTAGCTTCCTCTTCTTTTCTCTTTTTGTCATTTACAGAATTCGCAAGACCCAACACTGATTCAAAGGCGGTTTCCAAATTAGACATATCTGGATGGTCCTTTGGAGTTTTCGCAACCAATTCTAGGTAAGTCGTAAATATACCTTTCAAATACAGGTGATATCTCGTGGTTCTCTGGACGGGAAATACAAGCGAATCTTTCAAAGATTGTCGGTTGGTGTCGACTTTACTTTTAGAGGCCTCCAAAATGAACTGATTGTACTCATTATTGTCCTTTTCTAAACCCTTGATCGCCCTTTGAGAGGCGCTGTAGTTATCGATAAATCGGCTGTATAGCTTCTCCAATTCTTGAACATGTTTAATAAATAACGAGCCTATCAAAGTTTCTGTTGTTGACCAAGAATTCACGACTTCCTCCAGCTCATTTGAAAAAGAAAGATGAAATTGCAATAGCTCAGCTGGGGTTTAGAAAGTAATTACGGATTCCAAAGAAAATCATGTTTGCCGTATGCTCACTAATGTAACCCCTTTGCACCAATTTCTTTCTATAATACTCTGGTTAGTATATATTTACATTTTCCAGTACTCCTAGCTGCGCAGTGTAATTCTTTTCCGTTTCATACATATCCCATACAATTGCACCTCGTTTTTCCACAACCATCAAATCCTTTGCTGATTCTGCCAGCGTTCTTCCATCCACACTATCGTTTTGTTGTGAAGCTTCAATTGGCCCAGAGTAATGATCCCAGGCATCTGGCGGAAGAGCACCTGCGTTAAAGAACCGTATTACCGGCAATTGAATCCATTAACAATGGCATAAAAGTGCCTTCAAGTTCAACGTCTACTAGCGGGCCATACATTTCTGTTGCCCTTGCAAGCGGCGGGACTTCCCCAAACTGAATTTCATTGTACATTTCCAATTTCTCCAAATCCCAAGGTTCATGCACTCCTCCCATTACAAACGGACCCAAATATTCGTTGACTACTTTCCATTCAAGGATTTTATGTTGGGCATTGTTTTGCAGTGGAGATTCCCTCTCTGAGTTCATTGAGAAAAATGAGAAAACCGCAAGCAGGAAAATTGAAGGATCGAACAACCAGATTTTTCATTTCAGTTTTTTAAATACTTGAGGCTGTAAAATTCTTCATGTCTTTTCTGCAAACAAGCAAGTACCGAAATTCAATTTTCACTGCGGCAAATAAGAATGTACAAGATTCTAATATAGGACTGGATCTCTTTCAGCAATCAATCATCCACCAACTTGACTGATCTCGTTCCGATCAAAGCATCGCGTTCAACAATTGCAATTCGAGACGGGACAAGCAATGTCGCTTTAACTGGCCTTTCAAACAAAGGAAGAGTCGAGCCAAGTATCATCAGTCATTCCTCAACAGTCTTGGATTTAGACTGGTGCCATTGCGAAAGTGAAGGCTCTTTATTAGCGGTTGCAGGAGATCGACAATCGTCTGTATATTTGATTGACAATGAATCAAAGTCAAACGTAGTATCTACTTTTGGGAGCTCTAGAATTGACAAGATTTCCTTTCACCCTTCCGCGAAGCAATTGGTATTAACAGCATCTGGCACCACTCTCACAATCTATAATTTTGATACATCAGCAACGCTTTATGAGTGGGAAAGCTCTGGAAAGGTACAGTCTGTCAGCTGGTATTTGTTTCTTATTATAGGAAAGCAGCGGGGGATTTGTTGAGTGCAATATCCGCGGACAACAAACTAAATATCTATGATCCGCGAAAATCAATTGCAGCGGCTGTTGTAATTAGCGATAACATTAGACATTCGATTCGCATAACGGTGTCAAAGAGTCAGTGGTCCAATGGTGCGGAAATTCCAATCATTTGCTCAGTGCTGGATTTAATTCACGCCGAAACAGAGGTTTATTAGTGCTTAAAACTAGAAATATCATTGTGGGATATAAGAAACACGTCTTCATCTGTGACAACTTTAATGATCGATAATGGGCAAGGAATCATGTCTCTGATGTACGATGATGACAGTGGAATGGCATTTATAGCAGGAAGGGGGGATTCGAAAATATCATGGTGCGAATTCAATCCTACCAATCCAAAATTACCACTGGACACCCAAAGACTTCCTTTCTCTTTCAGTTCTACATTCATCGGAGCTACATTAGTCCCAAAACTGGCATTGAATGTTATGGAAGGGGAAGTAAACCGTATTCTAGCAATTACAAATGATGCAAGTATTGTTCCAGTGATTATTCGGGTCCCAAGAAAGTCATACCTAGATTTCCATGCAGATATTTTCCCTGATACACTAAAGGGGATTCCATATCTTTCTCCTGAAGACTGGAACAGCGGGAAGGAACCAGTATTAGAAAGAGTTAGTTTGGATCCTAAAAAAAGCAAGACGAGCGAGACGCAACCCCAAACTACCCCTACTTCTGGAATTGAAAGAGCTGGATTCAATGGGGTTAGCACTCCTCCTAGTCTGCAAACGCTTAGTGTTAAAGAAGTTAAACAGCCACCTGCTTCTAAACTTGATTTGCCAAAGCATTCTTCGTTCAAGCATTTAGCTGTAACTCAAAAGTTGCTCTTGGATGATTTAAAAACCGGGCCAGTGACTGCTTCAAATGAATCAAATGGATTTGAGGTAATTTATCTCTCACAAGATTAATTCAAAATATTTTGCATTTAGAATGGCAGGAAGTGGGGGCAGAGTCGGCATATATTCTGTAAAAGCAACTGGTAGATTTGCCACAAAAATTCCCACCATCATCAATGGTATATTTTGAGTTAACTAAGGCGTTGAATTGTGTGATTTCAAATTTCATCCGTTTAATGATAATCTATTGATAACTGGATGTGAAGATGGTAAAATTAGAGAGTTTTCCATCCCTGAGAACGGGCTGGAAGATGATTTGACCAGTGCTCGCCGTGTATTTTCTGCGCATAGCAATCGAATTACGCTTATACTTTTCCACACTCGTGTGACCGATTTACTTTTAACTAGCTCCCCGGAAAACGGAGTACCAGCTATAAAGATCTGGGATTATGCAAAAGAACAATGTCTTCAAAATATCACTGTCCCGGATATGGTTTTCATTCGCTTATATAGGTTTTAACTGTCGCGTTTAAGAATGACGGAAATCTATTCTCAGCAATTACAAAGAACTCAGAAATTTTAGTTTACAATCTTCAATCTGCAAAATTGACATCTAAAGGTCCTAGTCATAAAGGGTCCAAAGCTGCAAGATTAATGTGGTCCAATGACCAATTAATTTCGGTCGGATATTCAAGGTTAGTTCGGCATAATTTTAGTGGCTCTCAAAGAGAAATCCTGGTATATAAAGATACTGACGTTACTTCTACCATTGGAAATGTCATAATCGACTCTTCTCCTTCTTTCTTGATTCCTTTCCTTGACGAAGATACAAATGTACTCATTCTTGCTGCTAAAGGAGAAGGAGTAATGATGTTTTATGAAATCGACGGCTCTACGCCAGTGTTCCTAAACAAAGCTATTTTACCTCTTGGGAATACAGTTGCGTTTGCCAACTTACCAAAAACATCCGTTGATGTAAAAGGTATCGAAATAATCAAGGGATATAGGCTGACCCAAACATCTATCACCCAACTATCTTTCGCCGTACCTCGTTTGCGTAAAGAATACTTTCAAGATGATATCTACCCCCCTACAATTGATTACACTGCTTCTTTGAAAATCTCTGATTGGCTTCAAGGCAAACCAGTATCAGAGAAGCGAACCAACCTTTGTCCTTCAGGAATGACGCCTTGTATGTATTATCTAATCTAGTATCCAAAGCGCCCGTCGAGACTGTCCAAAGAGCCCACATTCCAACTTTTGCTGAGGTTAGGTCAGAAGAAGATCAAAAGCAGGCAGTAATACTAAATTAATTTCATAGTCCATCAAGGCAATGTTTGAAATGGCCAATCAGGAGAGCAAAGGCCCACTTGTTCAAGATATGCTTGAAGGAGTTGCAGATGATGAATGGTAATAATAAAGCATCAAAGGCACGGCTTTGCCGAATATCATCGGGAATCCCGCGTACACATTTTAATTTCTTTTTCAAAAATTATGAAGCGGATAACTTTGTATTATGATGTTGTTTCTCCATATTCATGGTAGGGTCAATCTTACACAGGTTTGGCTTCGTTGCGATCGTAAAGTACAGCAAGTTATGGAATGTTGAATTAGTCTTGAAACCAGTGTTCCTTGGAGGGATTATGAAAGGATCGGAAAATCAACCGCCAGCTAACAATCCAGCTAAAGGTGCGTATATGAATAAAGGTAACAGGAAGCTAAAGCTAAGATCTCCTAAGAAATTATCCATTGTATGGGATCGAAAAGTTGAGTTTTCCAAATGAATTCCCTGCTAATTCGCTTCCAGCAATGCGGATCTTAACAGTCATCAAATCCAAATCCCCAAGTGACCTTGTTCCAGCATCTCTTGCTCTATGGAAACAGTATTGGGCAAACGGCAAGGTGTTCAACTTGGAAAACATGGTGGAAAGTCTATCACCTATTTTGGGAAAGAACACCAAATCCATCTTTGAGGAATCTACCACAGGGCCAATTAAAGCTGCGTTGCAAGATGCAACCAAAGAGGCTCTGGATTCAGGCAGCTTTGGTGCTCCATGGTTTGTAGTTGAAAAGGATCAACAGAAACAAACCTTCTTTGGCAGCGACAGACTAGAAGCCATTGCGTGTTTCTTGGAAGAGCAATATGTCGGATTGAACCCTGACCAGCCATTGAATTCAAAGCTCTAAGATTTAAATAAATTTTGATGCAAGTTTGACTGGCTGAATGGAATGTCACATGTCCAGTTTGCCTTGTGCATTTTTTACCAAGTGAAAAAATGGATTTGGATGATGATTATTTGGATGGTTATAGCCTATTAATTTTAGATGTGTTGGATGAATTCAATGAGAAACCGTCAGCACCACCAGCGTCCGAATCTATGGATGAGGATTTTATGAAGTTGCTGCAACAAAACATGTCCCAAATGATGGAGAGTGAAGAATTGGATTCCGCAGCGCTTTTGGAAGGATTGCAAAAGGCAGTCCAAACACAGGCGAAACCAGTCAATACAGAAAAAGTACTCTATGCTGATCATAGGAATTTCAAGACACAATTTCTGATACGATAAACAAGCTAAAGAGCAGTTCAGTAGCAGTTGATGTATTTCTGCTTTAAACTAGGCGCAAGTACAGGATGATATCAAAAACAAAGCAGACCTTCTAAATGGAGAGAATTTGGAATCGCTAATGAAGGAATTCGAGGGCTTGCTCGACTCTGAGGATTTTGACAAAGTATTTGGGAACGTTTTAAACAATTTGGTGACAAAGGATCTCTTGTACGAGCCAATGAAGGACTTGGCTGATAAATATCCGAAATACATCAAAGAAAACCAAGGAAAGGACTCGCAAGATGATTTAGACAGATATAAAAAGCAATATGAAATCGTTCTCAAGATTATTGTAGAGTTTGACAAGTGTCAATCTAATGAACCAACTGAAGAAGAGAGCAAACGAATCATGGACTTGATGCAAGAGGTTTTTCTCGTTAATGTAGATGCAAGCACTAGGAAACCCTCCGAACGGACTCATGGATGATATGGCACCGGGAATGAACCTTGGAGAAGGAATACCAAACATGCCAAATCCTGCTGATATGCCACCGGAATGTAAAAACATGTAAAATTTCTATTAATGTGTTTCTTTTGAATTAATAAAGGTTTGATTCCATCTCAGAGTATTCTTGATCCCACGCATCCAGTCTATATTTACGGATTTCACAGATGGGATAAAGTATTTAGAGACCATGATTTCTAGGCGGCGGCATCTGGTCAGTTGAAACATGTCTCTTCCATCCATAGAAACATCCAAGTTTCCTTTACATCTACTGGATAGTGTAAGCGAAATAATAACATCTGAACCAAGGATTATTGGCCGAAAAGAGAGAGATCTTGGGCAAATAGGTGTAAGTATTATCGATTTCACCAATGGATGAACGATAGGACCCCCTGCAGAGAGTGAATACGCAGTTGAGCCTGTAGGTGTTGAAACTATCAATCCATCAGCCTATTATTAGGATCATTTACGATCGCGTCTGTTAGATGTTCAGAATTGCAATAAATGTCTATGCCTGCAAGTTGGCTGGCTCTCCCTCGATGCACTGTAATCTCATTCATTATTTTAAGGGCTAGCGTTAAAGTGTATTACGATGATATTCTGGAACTAGCTGCTCATTTTCGTACAACTTGTAATCCAAGCGCATTCTTTTTAGTATTGGGATTTCTTTGTGGAATACACCATCAAGCACCTGTACATAGTTGCTGAATGCTGAATTAAGAATGATTACCAAATGGAGTTAGAAATCCTAACGAGCCAAGTGAAAATGATACAAATGGTGGGACTTTGGCAGGGAACAGCGATGAAGTGTGTAATATAGTGCCATCCCCACCCAGAGTAATTACCAAATCAGTTGTTCTTGAATATTCTGCCAAATCATTCTCTGGTATACAGTACAACTTTGAATCCTTAAAGTATTCGTAATCTGGAGGCTCCAGTATGATATTTGCTCTATCTTTCAAATACGAAATCAATTGACCCATTGCTTCTGTTGTTTGTTGGTCGCCTGGTTTCTTTACTACCAGTATATTTTTCGGTATATAAGGGTTGATGAAGGTCTGGTTACTATCTTAAATATTGGTTACAGAGTGAGATCGTTCCTGAACGTCAATCGCTGGGAATTCGCCAGCAGTTTGGTGGAGAGATATCTCCTAATCATCAAAAAAGTGGAAAAAAGATCTCTTTATTCAAGGGCACTAGCACCAGTGATAATATCACACAAGTCGTTGGTAATGACAGCTTGACGGGATCTGTTGTAAACCAAAGTAAGTTTCTTGATCATTTCATCGGCGTTCTTGGTTGCATTTTCCATAGCAGATCTACGAGCACTGATTTCAGAAGCGTAACCTTCAGCTAGAGCCCAGTATACGGAGTTAGCAAACATGAATTCGTGATAGTCAGCCAAAACCTCTTCATCCAATTCGTATGCGGATAATTTTGCTAAATTAACAAATAATTTACGAGCATCAAGGATAGTCTTAAATTGTGGCACTGGGAATAAAGTAGTTTCGAATGCAACAACAGATTTGAATGAATTGTAGACAATGACAGAGCCTTCTTTTGTCAATTTTTCAGTGAGGATGGTATCAGCTACCAATGCAGCTTCGTACCAAGATGGAGTGTATTTACAAACACCATCGAATGAAACAGCGATTTGCTTTGAAAAATCATATTGTAATTTTGAACGGGCTTTCAATCCCAAAACTGCTGTGGTTGATTCCGGATGTTCAATCAATTGTTTTTTAGTTACTTTTGCAAGTGAGGAGTGAATACCACCGCAAAGACCACGATCAGATGAAACAGTAACGTAAACTGGTTTTGTTAATTCCACATTAGCGGTTTCAGTGTGTTCCAACAATGCTGTAATTAATCATTAGTTACCGGTTGATGCTTTTCCGTAGACACGAGCATTCTCCATGGTTCTTTGCGCTTTGTTGACTTTGGTGGATGCAATCATTTTCATGGACTTGGTAATCTTTGCAATATTTTGAATTGACTTGAGACGCAATTGAACTAGAATCAATGATTTAAATACTTTCTTTCAAAGTCGCCATGCCTCTAGTTTGCTGAACAACAGGAACAATTCTCTTGAACATTTTTGAGATTTTCAGATGAAGCTGTAAAAAAAAGAATTTTTAGAAAATTTTAAAGTTGGAAAAAATATTTAGTCATTCAAACTCTAGGAAAATGGATTCAGTAGGTCCAAGCAATTCGTACTCTGGAACAATAGGATTAAACGGTTTGGGTTTCCTTTTATCTGGTAATAGGTCAAAGCTTGGCTTTAGTTCCTGGTTTTGAAGCCAAACGGTGCTAGTAGATTTCCTTGATTTCACTGTCTTGAGTTTAATCTCTTGTTCTATTATATTTCCAAACACTTTGTCGCGATGAGTATAGTTTAGCGCCTAGCGATTAGTTTTCCATCACTTTATTAGCGACCCTTAAATCCATCGTTGCTAATTCTACACTTGGGTCGAATATCTCTGAGTTTATCCGGTTGATTTCGTTCAAGACAATTTTAGAAGAATTTAGCGTTGGTTTGATGTCTGAATCTGAGCTTTTCTGTTCTTTTATTATTCCCAATTTGATTCTGGTTCTTGGATCTATAATTATTTTCTTGTCTAGTTTGGTCATTAGATTTTAAATTCAAAAAAAGTTAAAAACAATGTTCATTACAAATTACTTTGGAGTCTTGCCGGGCTTGTTAATCTTGCTAAACCAGTTCCAACTATTTGAAGATTCCTTATTTTCAGACTCCTCAACAAAGCTCGCAGTCATTGGGACGGGAGATGTTGGCAAGGCAACATTATTCACATTTAGCATAGGTAAAGATGGCCTTTTGGAATCTGCAGGCACACGAATATTTGTCTGTATAGCAGGGCGAAGGATATTCATTCTTGGCCTTAGTCTTGGTGAGGGTATATTTCCTCCAGAATCTGTCTTTACGAGCTGAGCTGCAGGAGACATTGGAATATCATCATCGTCTAAACATTCTTGGCTAGCTAGTATGGATGGAGTGGGTGGCTCAACTTCGTAATTATGTTGGGAGTTGGAGGAAGTGTCGATGGAAATTGGTGGCATAACTGCTTCGGGCTTTACAGTTTCCACCACAGGTGGTTTCCAACCGTCTGGCATCATCTGCTGTATCATTTCTGTTGCTGAATATGTAGAAGAGCTGTAGATAAACAAGTATCCTGTCCCAATATTACTTTCCCCAAAATACTGTGCTAAATCTGATTCATCCAGTGGCTAAAATTAACTATATGTACTGTAACTTCTTCATCGTCCAGTAATATCCACTGCTGATTACTTTTTACAACAGCTACGTAGTGTCCTTGGTGTGGACCGCTTAATATCAAATAAATTTACCTTCCAATATGAACGATAATTCCAGTCAGATCGTAAATTGTTTCAGGATTTTCAGTTTCGTCTGCCTGAGGTTAAAATATCGTACGGTATTGAACAATCCCAGTTTTTCTGTGAAACAAACCCGGTAGGATAGCTTTGAAAAACGGCCTAGTTGTTCCTGGTATTTAAATCTCTTCAAGTGTACCGCAAGTACATTTGGAAGTTTTTTGATCTTCATTCTATATTAGAAAAAGGCACCTCTTTTCTGCTTCTTGTAAACTGTTGCATGTATCGCAAAAGAATTTATCTTTATGACACAATACTTCAGATTTTGAAAATTGTCTGAGACATGTTGACAGAGACGTGTGCTGATCAATGTCAAGCGACAAGTCTAGGAACGGCTCATCTCTATTTGTAATGCTTTCACAATTCAGGCATTTAGTTTCATTAGTTAGTTGGCCCTCAAACAGCTGATGTATCCAGGTTTTCATTGGTTCTTCCTGCTTACTAAAAGTTGATGGATCTAGGTCTTTGAAGCTTTCATAGAGTTCTTTCTTTTGTCTAGTTAAAGTGTCCGCAATATCATTAATGAGGTAATTGAACATTTCGTGGGCATCCTGTTGTTGCGTGCTACTAAAGATTTCTATATTAGTCTTGTTTAACCATTTTCCTGCTTCAACTTTGTTATAAACTGCTTTGGGCCAATTACACCTGTTTGTTTCTTTTGTGTTGAAATCGAAACAAACAAATTCTGAAGCGCACTCAAGATTGTGTCATTTTGTCTATTGTCAAGAGCCAGTTTATTGACAAGCGCATCTATTGGAGTTCCGCTCCATAATTCAGTATTCTTTTTCAAAGTATCCACTTGTATCGATCCGACAAAAGAGCCTTCCAAAGGCGCATCCAAGTCCCTCTTTGAAGGCATATTTGTTGTAGAAGGCACTCTCTGGCTTGCCGGGTTTGGAACCAAAGCTGTTACATCCAGTTTGTTTTCTAGCGCAACCATTTTTGCAGCAGAGTGCGGATATGTGTATAATATGGTACAGTCTCTGAATGGCTTACAGAAATATAGTGCTTGCAGTACTGAATTAGAGTAGCATGTGTTTCCAAACTGCTATTAAGATTAAATTACATTTTCAAATCCATAGAACCGCTCTCCTGGTGCTGAATTTGCTAACCACTCTCCGTCTTTGTTTTTCCCTTGTCCCTAGTTTAAAAGCGCCGTACTATTCCCTCTATCCATTTCAAAAATGGCATTTCAAGATTTCAAGATTGCCACAATGGAGAAAATCCAGTTGGAAATTATACTATTTATTTTTATGCTACATATTCGATTCTATATCTAACGATGAGTTGCTTTCAATGTTTTCGAGCTGTCTGGAGGATGAAGCCATCACTGATGTACTATGAACTTTTCCTACATTCAGAGTGCCAGATGACTGATTGGATGCGCTGACAGGCCTAATGCGGGATTTCGGATTATCAGTGCTTGTAGGGGCAGAGATATTTCCATTAGATTTCGAAGACAACTCGGAGCTGGACCCTTTTATACTGACAACACTATGCTCAGAAGCCAGCAACATGTGATTCCCTACATCCAAGAAGCCCGCCCTTTTGTCTGTGGATCTTCTTTTGATACTGAGTGGAAGAATTGGCTCAAACAAGGACGACCGCCTTCTATCTTCTGTTGCTATCGTATCATTTCCTTCAGACTCTTTGTAGTAATTTGTAGACTTTCTCGAAAACTGTGTAGCACCACGCAACACTTTTGAATTATGATGCTCTAAAAATCTTAATGGAGAGACTTGAACAACGGGTATCTGGATTCTCGGAACAGGGTTGCCACTTTCTGCTACAGATTTCCAATGGGCTTTGTTTGCCAGTAGGTTATCAATATGGCCCTTTACAGCATTTGAATAAGCGTGCCAGCTTTCGTACAATGGAAGGACAATATAGTCTATGAAACCCTGTTGTTAAGTATTCTTACCAATTGGCACTTTGGTATGTCTGTCGAATTTCTATCCATAAACATTGAAATTGGCATCCCTCTTGCTTTTTCTTGATCTCCTTGCTTGAAAAATTCATCCATTATGAGTTGAGTCCACATTCTCGATATTGCTGGTGGTTTGGTCAAGTTATTTACATCCGAACATTTTAATGCCATATTCAGTACCAACTTTTTATCATTCTGATTATCGAAATTGAGGGAGTTTGTGGACACCTTGTTTTTAAATTTACTGAGCCATTCAAAGTGATAGGCCATGTCAGTTGCTAAAATCATTGAAATCACCATCTCGCGAATATAGAGCCTTTGGTCCTTCTCTAGACCATCCAGTATATCATATTCTGGCATTTGGAATATTTCGTACAGCGAAGCTGCATGGAAATGCTCCAAAACAGATTGATCATTGTATCGCAGAGCCAGAGGATTTTTCGACGCAATCAGGAATGCATTTGTAAATCCTGGATGCATGTAATCATGCGCAGCAGCAGCAATAACACATGAAAATACATCCTCTGGAGTTAATTTGTCCCGTAATCCATCCCGAGTTATAAGATAGAAAAGACAATGCATTACGTCTGCTGCATGAATAGAGTTGTGATACGTGTTTCCTCTTTCATATCCATTTTCAATTTTGCCCATAAAGTGTCTGAATACCCTTTCATTTGTTCCCAAAGAAGATTGAAAATCTTGATCTTGAAAGATCCTTGACCCGACATAGAACAATGCGTGCCCTTCAGAAACTACATCCAGCTGAATAACATCAAAGAATGGATTCGTGTAATCATCGAGTAATTGTATGATTTGCGTAGCAATGATATGTTTGGGAGACTGTTTTACTATTGTTTGTTTGTTTTTCACATGGCTCCAGATGGAAGTATTCTTTCTTGCTTGTAATACATCTTGCAAGAAGTTTGTCACATCTGTATCGTTGGTGATTTTCAGAAACTCTGGTTCAAACAGCTTGTCTTCATTCAAGATTTCGAGGATTATTTGAATATCATCCCTAACTGTTTGTTCCAGTTTTTCATCTTTTTGTAGTGATATTAGTAATTCCGTAGCCCTGGTCAATGGTGCTGATATGTCTCCTTCTTGCGGGCTGATTTGGGCCACTTTCAACTGCCTCTGTAGATCCAAATTGATGTACACCAAGCTTTTCACACCTGCTTCTTCAGCTACTAAATTCAATTGATTTCTATGAATGGATTTTTCAAAGTATAACACAACCATCAGCGATAGTATCCCAACCACGCCAATGAATATCTCTGATTGAAGGTTTTTTGGAGTGTAGTAGTTGTTGTAATACTGGTATAGCTTTGCCCCAACATAAAACACGACTGCAATGGCAAATGAGGTTATCAAATGCGTATTTGACCTAATATTTCCAGTTTGTATGAAATTCGAATACCACCAGACTATCCACAAAAACAAGATTGTATGAGAATCACTGACTTTAGATATTGATAATTGCGCGAATCCAAAGAATAGTAGGAATATGTATGTAGACGAGGTATCATCGTCTTCGTTTGCTAGCGACACCAGTCTAGTTATATCCGCAACAATGCATATGCTGAAAAAAAGCATGATGGTCAAATGTAATACGTTCGTTGGTTGATATATATCTCTGACTGATATTGCTGAATAGACTGCAATATAAACACACAATACAAACATTGAAAGTAAAGAGCCTCGATATCTCCACTTTGTTTTTTTCTTCATTTCTTCTCTTATACTTCTATCCATCCATGTGTTGTCTGGCACTGAATTCTGCTTTTCAGGCGGGCTGATTGTGATTATATCCTTAAAGTCATTATTTCCAATTTGTACCACGGAGCCCAATATAATTCCCGCACTGTTACTTTTTCCTTTTATCAGATATGAAATACCTCCTTGTTTAATGTTCTTTTGATTAAACGATGTACTTTTTGTCCAACCTCCTTTTCCCCCGTAAGAGCTTCTCCTCTTTTGCGAATCAAACCGCTTATCTGGTTTAACAGTGCTCATATCTATCCTTTCGTCTGTCTTGCTCCTGGGATAGTCGTTCATTAGATTTTTACGAGTTCAAAAATTATGACGTATAGCACGCGTCAGCTTGAATTTCGAGCCTTTTTGAAATGAATGATAACAAATGGAAGCGGAATATAACTTACAATTCAGTTTACACTCTACCTCTGTTTCTGTAAAACTCGTTGATGGTTTATTTATTAATTTACTCTCAAAGTGTACCGGAAATCAAGCCGCCAGTGCTATTCGGTCAAACAGCTCCATTTACCATACCAGTATTAAGATTATGAATATTTTCAAAGATGGGGAATTCCCAGTTTAGAATACGATGGCTCGTACCCGGAAAGTATTAAATATCTAGTTTGATTCCATTGAAAATTTTTCCAAGTAAAAACTTTGTGATGGGCAAGAAGAGAGGAAAAGATTCTGTTCAGGACTTTAGAAAGCAAGAAAAAAGAAAGCAGCAAAAGAAGGAAACTTATCTCTAATATCTAGAATAAAGAAGGATCAAGAAGGAACAGACAGAACGAACTTTTACTCAGGGAAAACAGACAGTTCCTGCAGGAATTTCAAGAGATTGTAAACCAAGGAGGAAGCAAATCCGTGTTGATTGCGAAATTGAATCAGATCAATGAGACCAGGTTGAAGCTAGGGCTTCCACCAAAGAATTTGGAAGAAATGGATTTGAAAAAAAAGACAGAATTAACAGTTGAAAACAAAGAGAGTGATGAATCAGAAGAAGAAATAGAACAAGAAGAAGAATTTAGTAATCAATGTTTGATAGTAGCAATTGAAGATTTATCCCATATTCCTATTCCCCCAGGAACTCCGCCAGAGACAGAGGGACAGATATTCAAGAGCTTAAAGCAACTACCGCTAATCAAATGCAAAACCACAGTTATTTCAAATGATATCCCTCCGCCTCCGATTATCTATTCATCTAAAGGTCCTAGCTTGCCAATTGAACTTGCGAAATTACATCCATCTGAACTGCCTGTTCCGAAATACAGGCCACCAACGGAACTACCAGTTCCTAAATATGTTCCACCAGAAGAACAATTAGATTACGAGCAGATATATAAAAACATTCAGCAAACAATTAATCCTCAAAAACAAGCCAAACCAATAATACCAATCAATAGAGAAGCAACCATCAGCCAGGCACCCGTAATGCGGGATTTAGTAAAAGAAGCCGCAAAAATAGTTCCATCCAATCTAAAAAAGAAATAAAAACGGAAGCAATTTATGCGGTCGATATTAAAAAGGCAATTTTCTTTTTTTCTTTTCAAATGAGCAACTGGATCACCATTACAAAAGAGAATACTTATCCGTGCCAAGTACTCGCTATTAACCCAGCAATTTGTCATTCCCGAGCACTATAAAGAGGATCTGGACAGTGTCTTGATTCCATACGGGTTTATCCAAGACAGGTTCATATTGCTAATACTAGAGTAGAGAAACTCGCCCACGATATCGCAAAGCAAGTAAACAACCCTGTAGTTGCTTGCTGCGTATTAAAAGGTGCTTATGGATTCTTTTCTAATTTGACTGACCATTTGAAAAAGATGATTAATGCAAAAGGAACTACTAGTAATTATAGTTAACCTAGTTCCGCTTAGTGTAGAATTCATCAAAGTGAAATCTTATGAAAATGATTCTTCAACTGGAAAAGTCAAGATTTCACTTACTGAGGAAGAATTGAAAGGATTCCGTGGAAAGGATTTGCTTATTGTTGAAGATATCGTTGATACTGGTAATTAAAGCTTATTGTAGGAGCAACCATGGTAGCTTTAATTGACATGTTGTCAAAGTATGAACCCTCGTCAATCAAAGTAGCTAGTTTGTTGTTGAAGAAAACTTCAAGATCGAATGATTATGTACCGGATTTTGTCGGATTCTCTGTTCCAGATTTGTTTGTTGTTGGTTATGGGTTGGACTATAATGAAATCTTTAGAGATTTACAGCACATTGCCGTGATTAACGAAAACGGGAAAGCAAAGTATGCCAAATAAAAGAGATTTTTATTATTATTTCTAATCGCTGTATTCATCAGCTAGTATACAATGTAAATCTTGAATCTTTTCATTAATCTCCATCTTTAATTCTTCCAATTCTTTTTTTACATTACTAATATCTTGCGAATAGTCTACTTGTCCATAAACAGTCTCTGTCATTAAAGACTGATACTTGACTACCTTTTCCAGCTTTGTTTTCTCCAACTGCTGGATCTGCTTGATCAATTCAAACTGGTGCATCTTTAGAATTTCTTTGATTTGATAAGAAATCGAACTAAAAGTTTTTGTACAGATATCTACTAGTTGAATGTATTCTTGTTCTGTTGCTTCCTTGTTTATGAACAAATCAAAGCCCTTGTCAAAGTCATTGAAAGTCATGGTTCTCTGTCCTTGAAGATCGATAAATACAAGTAAAAGTTCCTTTTCTTCTTGTTTATTTTGTTGAGCTGAAATCATTAGAGATTGGAAAGAAATGATTTTTGACAATGGTGAGAAAATACTTATAGAACCAATCATATACTTTAAGCAAACTACTTATAGAACCAATCAAATACTTTAAGCAAACTACTTATGGAACCAATCATATACTTTAAGCAAACTACTTATAGAACAAATGATACAATTCGGTATTTATTTGATTCTATTTTCAATCAATTGTTTAAGTTCAAGTATCTCGTTGGACTGAATTGTAACTGTATGGTTCAACATTTCCAATTCACCAGATTTAAGAGCCAATTTGGACTTTAGCTCCATCAATTTCTCTTCAAGTTCCAAGATATCTTTTTCCATCTCATGCCTCTGATTACTCTTGCTCCTACTCGATCTCCAAGTTTCTCCAAGTATTGTTAATACACCAACGCCAAATATAATAATTTCAGAGAGAAAGTTTGCCCCCAATTCAACCGCTTTCGCTTCCGACAAGGGTTTAATCGGCTCTGTTTTATAATCAAAAAAAGTCATTTTTAAATTCATATCTGCCCTGTTGTAGGCTTGCGCCAGATTGATACAAAATGATTCGAATTTAGGGTTAGATTGAGCCTGAATTAATTCTAAATACTCTTCGCTTTAATGTATTAGCGAGTGGCTTGGATAAAGTCTTTACTAACAGCGAACCCAATTTAATTGAAGCCGACATTGTGATGATTTCAACTTGCAAAAAAAATGGTTAATCAACAAGATTCGCAACCTCCTCAAATGTATATTACTCAAGAAGAGTTGAACAAGACCCAAATCCCTTTGGCTTGGAGAGACTATTGCGCTCATTTATTACCGGAACTCAACAAATGCAGACATGAGAATTTTTATAAACCTTGGAAATGTGAATTGGAACGATTGACTTGGCAAAAGTGTCAGTACGATGAGTAATACTTTTTAATGTAGTTATCGTCGAAGAATGAGGAAATTAGCTAATAGAAAAGCATTGAAAGAGTCTGGATTGGAAGATTCTGCCATGGAGGAATTACATTAATAAAGAGATTCAAGTCTATTTTTAATTGCAAAAAGTTAATTGTCTTCATCTTTTAAATCAAAGATGGTTGGCTCTCTAATCTTACCCAACTGAGCTAGGCCAGTTGGCGACTTTGCTCTATAGGCTTTGCTTTGATTACTCTGTGTGCTAACTGCCCTTGATCTGGTCTTTAACCAGTCAAGTTCGTGGTCTCCGTTTTCATTATCTTTTGGTGGACTACTTGCTGGGCGAGATCTACATTAATGATAAATACCCAAATGCTGCTGTAATGGATTTCAACAAGTCATTTACTTTTGGTGACTCTACCGGCGGTTCAGTCTTTACATCTGTAGAAACCCCAAGTGATTCTTTTAATTCCGAAACATTTACAATCCCTGATGGCTTTTCAGAGCGCTAATATTAACATAAAGTACTGATGAGATTGCGGATGTAGAGCGCTTGTGAGGAAGGTTTGATTGTTTCTTTATAGATTTTACTCTTGAAACTACTACTGTTACTGGAGGAGGGGATTCTCCGCGTACTTCCTGAGATGTAGCTATATCAGTGCTTGATAGCAAATCTAATTTAAATAGGAATTACTAGGATCAAATTCAGCCTCCCATTCTTTAATCAATTCCGATACTGTCTCTGGCGATTCTTTTTCAACGTTGGATTTGATCAATTCTTTGATTTTTTGTATATCCAACTCCTCTGGAATGTTTAGTGGCTTGCTACTGACTTCAGTATCATCAAACTGCTTGTCTTTTAATGCAAGGACTGCCTTTTCGCTTAACTCTACACCGGGAGACCATTGCTGTTTTTCTAATCTTGAATTCTTTACATTGGTCATGTATGACTGCAATTCACTATTCGAACTCATTTCGGCAAAAGATAACAGTAATTCCACAGAAATACTTGCTAGGGCTCTCTTTTGAGAAACAGATGTCTCTGAGTTGGCAACTTTTTGCTAGATTAGAATAGTTTTACATGAAGATTAAACAGCAAGGCGGTGGATTTACCTAAATTCTTATTAACATCAACTAGAGTCATTGTGTTCAGCAAGCTTCCAAAGATAACATAGTCCACAGGAGTATTGCTTTGAGATAATGCCAATAAGAATATGCTTTTTCTAATTGTGTCTAAAAATTCATTTCTGTAGAAATCATCTTTCGACACAAGCCTGACATATTGGATAGCCCGTACAAAAATATTATACAATACCAATCGAACTTCAGGATTTTTCGATTCAAGGAATGGCACAATGGCAGTGAAAATATTGTAAGAAAGAGTAGCAGGCATGACGGATGATCTTTTTTGAGAAGATGAGGAATTTCCGTACTTTTCCATAACTGCACCTATACATTCCAGCAAGCAAAGCACCAGCTCGTTATCAGTAGGTGAGAATGACGAATAAGAATGGTCTCGTTGCATTCTATTAACCAAGAATGCAACCATCTCATTTGCTTGGTTAGGATATGCAATATTTTGGGATAGACTTCCAATTGTGTTGACTATTGCAGTTTGGAACAAACGCCTTTCCGATAATTCTGTTTTCTGTTGGATAGTAATCTCTTGCATATGTTTAATCAAAGTATCCAGTAGTTCTGGTATGGTTAATCCACCCAAAAACCCATCTGAAAACATTGTTCCTAAAACATTTACAACCGTAGTTTTAATTAGCACGCTAGGTTCGTTTTCAAGCCTGTCAAGTAGTTGGGATACAGCCGCGTAATGATATTGCGTCTATGTTATCGATTTGTTACTTCGCAATTGTTGACCACCATTTGAACTAGCCGCTGTACATAAGTGGAGTTGTCCCAGTATTTCAATTGATCCAAATTTCTAAAATAAGTTCAAGATTACTTTAGCAAACCTGTCATCAATGGTTTAATAGTGGTTGCATTCGATTTTTGGAATATACTTATCAGACATCTCTCCGCTGTCTGTTTCAACTCATCATCCGTGATCAATTGATCTGTGATCGACTGTCTCTTATCGACTGGAGACGGCTTCAATTCGGCCATCTTTGGGAAATTATGACTGTATTATTGTGTGATTACCTCATACCAGAATCTCTCTTCTTGTTCAAATCCAGATTCGTAAATATTGCTACAAATACATTATCCATTGACGACTGAATATGAGACAACTCGTTAAAATAATTTGTATCACAGAGCGACTCCAATGCTTTCAATCCTGACAGTCGTGACCTGCGATTATGATTCAAATACTTGTTTTTATCCACACTAACCGCAGTTTCGCGAGTCGCTTCCACACAAAACTTTTTGATGAGTTGATTATGTAAGATATTGAATTCCGGGTCGATATTCTCTTCGTTATTTCGAACACTTGAAAACAAAATGAACTTTGATTAAAATCGATTACTGTATTCGTTGCCAAGAGGACTAAATCAGCGTCAGGGCAATTTAGAATTACTAATACGATCCTTAAAATACTTTTTGAAATTAATGAGGAATGCTGCTGGCATTCACTAGGTCAAATACGCAAATACTTTAAGATACAGTTGATTATATGTAAGCTAATCTTGACGTGTCTATAAATTAGCATTGAGCGATACCCAAATCGTCCTCTTCGTAAATCCTGCTCCACTCTGTTTTCTAAATAGGCTCCGATTTTAGGCAGCTTATGAGGTTTGGAAGTTGAATAGAATATCAGCAGTGAGAGCGCGGAGCTCTTTGGTCCCTCTTCTCCTGGTCCGCTTGGATATACGTTGTTGATGAGTGTTGAATGGTTATGGCAAAACGAACACACCATCCTTATTTGAAGAAGCAAATTTTACAGCGCCTTTCGTGACTTTTTTACGTTTCAAGTCCACCAATGGAGAAATAATTTATGCATTGAGGGGTTTCTGATTGACATATCATTTGTCAACCACTAGCTGTCCATAATTTTGGGAGAATTCTGAAATCTTTTTTACCGCTAATTTGAAAGCCTCAAACGGTAGGAATCTAGCTTCCCAAGATTCTTTCATTATGAAATCCTTAGTATCCAGTGTTGGATCTGGTTTATTTTTTTCATGTTGCTCATCAGGACTTGTGCGAAATTTTACTCTTCAGCTCCGTTCAAATTAAATGTTGCATTGGTGGGTAAATTAAGGAAAGAAATGGAATGTTCAATTAGCAAAGCCAAAGATGCATTGACCAGCACAAAGAACGATTACGATGCAGCCATCGAATGGCTAAAGAATGACCAACTAGCAAGCGCAGCAAAAAAGCAGGAAAAACTAAGTTCCAGAATCGCAGTCGAAGGATTGATTGGAATCAGTGTTCACGAAGCAGGAATCAATGCGTCATTGGTAGAGTTGAACTGTGAAACCGATTTCGTAGCGAAATCACCTGCATTTGTAGATTTGGTTTCCAGAATAGCGAACACTGCAGTGCTGTATGAAACCGGAACTGGACAGGAGATTATTTCGCCAATCGACATTGAATCGCTTTCCAAAAGAAATATTGTTGATTCTGAAGAAAGTTTAAAGGCTGCAGAGGAACAAAAAACAATCCAAGAAGCATGTACTCAGGTAATTGGAAAACTTGGAGAGAATATCAAGCTTAGAAGAGGGTTCATTGGCCATCAAGTTGGTTTGGAACCATTGATTTTTGGTGGGTATGCTCACACATCAGCTGGTTTGCCTTCTGGTTTAGGACGATTAGGAAGTTTGGTTTGCTTAAAATCCTCTGGAAAATTGAGCTTTGATCAACGTAAAGAACTGGCTGGGTTTGCGAAAAAGATTGCCCAGCATGTCTCTGGCTTTGCTCCTCAGTCAATTGGTCCAAGCGAAGGTGTTCCAGAAGAATCAGTCTTGCTCAATCAACCATATTTATTTGGAGGCGGCACTATTACTGAAATTCTACAAAAGCAATCTGAATCTTTGAATACCAAACTCAGTATCATTGACATTAAGCGATATGAATGCGGAGAAGGCCTGGAAAAGAAAGTAGACAACTTTGCAGAAGAAGTAATGGCACAAATCAAGAATTAATAAACAATTAATTGTCCTTTAGTTGCATATTTCTAGTAGCAGATGGCATGGTAACTGTCATTCCATCCAACTCTTTGGTCAATGTTACTTGGCATCCTAACCGGGAACTATATTAATTAATGAATACGTTTCAGTCAATCCAAATGCTAAATCCAGCATATCATTCTCCTCATCTGAAGGCTCTTCCAATTTATCATAGAATTCTGGTTGAATAATCAAGTGGCAAGTGGAGCAAGCCAAAGAACCTTCGCATGCACCTTCCAAATCGATATTATTTCCATGTGCGATATCCAAAAGGTTTGTATTTGGCTTTGCATATACAGTAATCTTTTCTTTTTGTGGTGTGATGAATGTAACAGAGAGTTTTTCAGCGTCGGTTGGTTTTTCGAATGGCTTGTGTAATGCGGCTATGTTAGAAGAGGTTACTGAGTGAGGAATGGAATTGTCTTGGTTTTAATTTAAATATATTTCGGATTAACTTCATTTTGGAAAAAATTGAAACTGGAAAAAAAATAACAAGGACATAAGAGTGCTTATTGAAAGTGATGAGTGGGATGCTTTATTATTGATAATTTTCGACTTTCATGTCGTTTAATCCATAGTTTTCGTTTTCTTCAAAAGAGCGTTCAAACTCTTCAATAGTCATATTTGGATCTGGATCTGGAGCATAAGGATTTTGCAAGTGTGAGTTTGCAAGAGGGTCGTACAATATCAATGTTACTGGGAACATTTCTCCTTTTAAAACCTACTATCAATTCATAGTTACTTTTTGAAGGCGGTCTAAAAAGTCTCTAAACTTGGATTTAGATTCAGTTTCAGCAGAATCACCAGCCAAAAACTGTGCCTTTCCTTCCAATTCTTCATACACCTGGGTCAATAACCCTTCAACAGTAGTGAATCTACCTCCCAATGTACCAGTAGTTAATTGCAAATCAATTTCGGGAATAGTCAATCCGCATGATTCTGATTTGAGGATATCTCGAGATAAATCATCCATTTCAGTCATTAAAAGAGATATTTTTCTGCCTTTTGCTGCAACTGCTCCTCCTGCTTTCACTTCATTACTCTTGTAGCCACAAGCATCGCAGTCAGTAGACATGATGATAACTTCCTTGAAATGAGGGATATCAAGCATATGCATTCTTGTATCACTAGAATCAAACAAGAATTACCTAGGAGCACCACATCTGGAGCATGTGGAATGGAAAACATGTACCTGTTCATTCAAGTCAAATTCTTCCTCTTCCTTTAATGGTTCTTCCTGCTCTTGCATTCCCAATTGCAAATTCTGCTCTTTGGTTCTGGTGTACAATGTAGTTTTAATTTGCGGATCTTCCTTTGGAGCGCACAGATTTTCAATATAACTGTTTCCTGCTGGATCATCGATCGCAAAAGTAAAGTGGGTTTTGTTGTCATAGTATTCTTGCAGTACTTCAATTACACCTTCAATTTTCTTGTAGAGCTCATAATCAGCCAGTAATCTTGCTTGCTGCTCTTGCTTGAGACCTTCAATAGCTCGGTCAATCATTCCATCCACACTAGCATTAATTCCAATTACGTTGAGAGAATCCCGCTTTGAGAATTTGGAGGAATTTCAAAATCCAATTCTTCAAACCGTACAGTTGCTGATTCTGATTTTACAACTTGTCTATTCAAATCCTTTTGTCCAGCAATTCTAACAACCTGTTTGATTCCCTTTTCAGCAATAGTCTGAGCTGGTTGGATTTCATTATTTCGCAATCCACAGTGAGGGCATTCAAATGCCATCAAAATAATTTCTCTAAAGTGTGGTACTTTGGTCAATAATAATTTCGTTGTTCCATTCTCACCGCATCCCATACAGAGAGATTCTACTTCGGTGATTGCTTGCTCCCCATCAATATTTTCAAACAGCGTTTCAGTTCTTTTAATTCCTTGATTTGGATCGACTTCCATTTCTTCAGAGAATTTAACTTTTTTTTCTGCAGGTTCAGTCATAATTTTTTTTCCAATTTGTTCTGGAAAAAACTGAGACTTAATGTGAGCTACTATTATCAGATAATCGAATGAATTGAACGACTCACCAGATTCATGCAAAGGTTAAACGCGAATAATGTTTGTTATCTTGAAATAATATTCATGCTTTTATTACAGCACGTTGTAATTAGCTTAAACAACAGTAGAACTGCTTTCTTGTTTAACCAATATACCATCCCTTTCAGATATCGAGTTTATCCACTCCAACACTGTAGAATTGCTATCTGGTTTATCAGTTACTTCTTTCTCAGGAACAATCCAGTATTGGAAATCATCTTCTACAAGGAATATTTTGTTCCTAAAAATGTCGGCCTTCTTTCCGTTGTTAATTTCGTTTCTTCTTTGCTTGCTCCTCTACATCATCGTCCTTGCATTCATCTTCACCATCAAAAGGGTCCAAGATAGTCATATAAATCAACTTTGAAACCATTAACCACAGCGTCCAACTTGGTTTCTCTTTCTCAATCTATAGCAAGTTTCACCTTCCAAACATTCGTGGTCATACCAGCATTCATTGGCCAAAACTGCAGCGAAAAGAACAGAAAGGATAGCAGTAAAATTCATTCAAGATGTTTAGATGTTGAAAAACGCGAAATATATATAGTTTTTGGATTAGTACAAGCTTTAAGCGTTTAGTACAAAGGCTGTGCAACAAATCCACATAATAACAAACCAATTAGTACAAAGATTGTATAAGTTTTACTAATTTCTGCACGAATAAATCTACAAACTGCGGTGAATTTCTACCAAATTTCGCTTATATTTTACCTTTAATAAAGAATAGTTTAGTGAATTATCTTGTCTATTTTTTGATTAATAAATGTTGATAGAACCCTTGAATGCCCCTCGAAATCCACAAACTACAACCACTTCAAGCACAAAAATCTTTGAAAGGTAAACCATGCTAGGTTCAACAAAGTATACGGCCTTTGAAAGTGCACTAAAACATCGAGACTGGTTCCAGAATGGAAACCCTACGCTCATCAATTATCTATTGAGCACTTGAAAAACTTTTACAGTTATAGCAACCAGTGGGCCAGAAACAGCAAGTTTCCAATTGCCGATTATGATAACCCAACTGACGAGGAACTCCGCGCACATTACAACAAATACAAGTTTTGGCATATAGATTCAAATTCATTACTAGCTGGAACGTTATTTGATTGGTCTATTTTTGAAAATGCTCTTACTTTGACTAATCATTTGGATGTCAAAAATCCACCTCGAATTTGTTTGTTGCTCTTTTGGACTACGTTTTGTGGGGCATCTATTCCGCATTTTGACAATATTGTTAAAGTTTTGAAAGAAGATTCCGTAATTGGAGATAATATATCTCTTGTTACCATCAACTTTGATACTAAAAGCCCTCCTAACTATGATACGGAGAAGATCAAGGCAAAGGTGGAAACGAGGGAATGGCCGTATCCGTGCTATGTTGACAAGCTAGAAGACGACAAGTTTTACCAGCTTTATTTGAAGGCTGGAGGAAGATTGACGCCTGTGACGATGTTGGTGGTTGACGGCAAAATTGAACACTTTGGGTTCGAGGAAAAGTGCTTTGATCGTGTTTATGATATTTGTCAATAAACCTCTGCGTCATCTATATGGTAATAAAAACACAAATTAGCATACATTGAACTTTAATCGGGCATCAAGCCCTTTCCCTCGCAAAGGAAAAAGAGATTGTCATATTTCTCCTCTGTGAAACTTATCTACTTCCGGAGGAATCTTGTGGCCTACCCAGATCCAATATTCCAGGGGTAGTATGTCAAATGCGGCCCAATCGTGAGCTTAAACGAACTAGACATGGGCAACATCTCAACCTCTTTGATGGAAGTAACTTGCATCTAGTGTTCATTATTGAAGACTGTATGTCGCTTTCATCTATTGGAACCCTACCATGTGCTGCTCAATAGAGTGACCGCATTTCTATCGTTTCGTCTCTGACAGTAAAAGTCGTCTTCGTATCGTTTCTTGTGGCTTTGTATTCGTATCGTATCCTAAGACTTCATTTTCGTTCCGTATCGTATCCTGACTTCACTTTAGTATTGTTTCGTGTACGAAATTCCAAAGTCTTATCGTATCGTACAATACGCAACGATTTTATGTCTGTACCAAGAGACGACGGCCAATGAGGGAGACCTACAGAAGATGCTTCAAAAATAACCAAAAAACGTTCTAAACGAAAAATCTTATTAACCACTGGTAATAATAACGCAAGGGGATGACATAATCTGTCTAGACAGATGTATCAACTGGCGAGGCTTGTTTGATAAAGTCTAATCCTTCAGTTGGTGCTTCAATCCCAACTTTTTGCAGAAATTCGTCGCTCCAAAACTTTGTTAAATGGCGAGACCCTGAATCGCATAGTAAAGTCACTATAGTATGGCCAGGACCTAATTTTCTAGCCAGCTTTACGGCAGCGACGCAATTGACAGATGAAGAGCTTCCAACAAATAATCCATCATTGTTCACCAGATATCTTGACATTCCGACTGCTTCCTCGTCTGTAACTTTTACTGCATCGTCAATGTATTCTATTGCCTTTGCGAAATTAGCTGTTAAACGATTGATCCCCACACCTTCGACAATCGTATCTATCTGATGTCTTTTTCTTGTGCCTTCTGCCTCATGTGAGGTGTACATCAAGTTATATCGGATCTTGTTGTACAGTCCACTTCCTTGAGGATCCGCTAATACTACTTTGATATTCTCCAGCCTGGACTTTAAATATGCAGACACTCCACCTATTGTTCCACCTTGTTTAATTCTATGTTTACCGGTTCCAGCACCCATGACAAATGCGTCTATTTTCCCTCCAGTTTGTTTATATATTTCTGGTCCAGTAGTACGGTAATGAATATCAAAGTTTACTAAATTTTCAAATTGATTGCAAAATAATCCATGAGCATCTGAATTGGACGAGTTCATTTCTTCTGCTCTCTTTCTTGCCAAGTTTACGAAATGATTAGGGTCGACGATTGAACAAGGCTTGACCTTTTCAACTGTCGCTCCAAGCATAAGCAATAGGTTTGACTTTTCCTGCGCAACATCGTCAGGCATAACTATATGGCACTTGTATCCTTTTGCCCTGGATATTATAGCCAATGATATTCCAGTTGAACCAACAGTTCCTTCAAAAATAGTGCTTCCAGTATTAGGTTTAATTAATCCCTTCTTTTCTGCATCTTCAATTACAGCCAGAGCCACTCTGTCTTTAGAACTTCCTCCGACATTCATGAATTCTGCCTTTGCCAATATTGTGCATCCAGTGGCTCTGGAAAGCGAATTGATTTTTATCAAGGGGGTATTACCAATCAGCTGCTCTATTCCTTTAGGCTCATCCTTTCTTCTAGTTAAATAGTATATCGACAAGGCCAGTCCAGCAATTGTTGCTGAGACTATAAAAATTTTTCCCATGAAATTAAAAGTTTTTTTGAGAAAAGTTAAAATAGAAAAATAGGGAATAAAGTGTATAAAGTCTCCGGAAAACAGTATCTTGAATATCAGATGAAATGTCCTTGTAGCAGCACAAGCCCTTTTATCTACCAGATGGTTACGTGAAACAATCAGCACTACCAATGAGCAGGCTCTGGACAGATGCTCGGCAAACGATTAACCTTTTTATTTAAAGTTGAGAGCGTTATTGGCTGCATTGGCTTCAGCTGAATCCACCATATCAAATCTTCCATCAGTTGTTTTAATTTCATAGGCTTCATCGCTTCGGTCCATAATCGATCGGAGTTCATCGTCTGTAAGTATACATTCTGGTATATATTGTTCATCTTCTGCTTTTGCATAATTAACCGCTAAAGTTTCTTCCTTTAAAATATCGGAAAGGTCCAAAGCACTAGCTTTGTTTGATTGGTAATACCCCTTGCTACCTTTGAATTGATCTTGGTTAGTATTAATTACTCTTGTGGATCACAATCTTTTCCAAATTTCTCTTGGCTTTAGCTCTGTCAATGATCTTCTTTTCAACCGAATTAGCTGTAACAAACCGATAAACAATTACTGGTTTCTTTTGCCCGATTCTGTGTACACGATCCTGTGCTTGAAGATCCGCTTGAGGATTCTGTATTAATTCAAAGGTACCCAGTCAGAGTCGAATATAATGACAGTGTCAGCCGCAGTAAGGTTGATACCAAGACCCCCAGCTCTAGTTGATAGTAAAAACACTTTTAAATCGGGATTATTATTAAAATCTACAATCTAATATTAGATATGGTTACTTGATCTTGTCTATCTGCCAATTTGACATCTCCATCTATTCTACAGTACTTGTATTTCTTGTGGATCTCGAGATATTCTGCAATAATATCAAGCATTAAAGCCATCTGAGAGAATATTAATACTTTATGGCCATTTTCAAGTAATTTCGGTAATAAACGGTCCAACAGCAGCATTTTTCCAGACCAAGCTAGAATTTCAGGAATGCCGTCACTTTCACCACTCTCTTTACCAATGCGAAATAAATAAGGATGATTACACACTTTTCGTAACTGCATAATCATCTGTTGTAGGTTTTGTTTCCCTACAAGCTTCTTTACATAGGTAGTAACCATATCGGAAGCACTTTGCTTGCTTTGCTCAACCTTGATTCGGTCCTCCAAATCTTCCTCATCAATTTCTTGATAAATTACTGCAGAGCGCTTTCTTTTTTTGCTTTCTGATTCAGCAGCAAGTTCGGATTTTTTAATGTCCATCTGTTCAAGCATTTCATTTTCTAATAGCTGAGCAAGTTCTTTTTTCAGTATCGCTTCATAAATCTCCTTTTGTTTTGGAGTAAGCGGTGCATACAATAGATACTCTCTCTTTTTAGGAAGGTCTAGGACAACTATTGTAAGAAATATTTACCATCAGTTTTAATTCTTCTGAGCAAGAAGGGCTTGAGTATCTGATGTAACGAACTGACCATTGATTGTTTGAAATTTTCTTCCAAAGTTTCCTTGGTCCCCAATTCATCTACGTTGTTCCCAAATTCAAACCATTCCTCAAAAGCCTCCAGATCATTAAAGATCTCTGGCATCAAAAAATTTAATAGAGACCATAACTCTGCTAAATTGTTCTACATTAAGATTATTTACTTGTAATGGAGTACCTGTGAGTAACAGTCGGTTGGAGGAGGAGTAGCTCTTTAGATCTCTTACCAGTTTGCAGTTGAGGTTCTTGAGTCTGTGGCCTTCATCGACAACGATATATTTCCATTGGATATTCTACATTAGAGTAGAGTACCTTCATCTTTTTCTGGTCATTCATACAAATTTCATAACTGGTAATCACGATGGGATAAGCTTTTTTCGTCTTGTAATTCATATACTTTCTTCTCAATTCGTCCCGCTCCTTTGGAGTTCCATGATACAATAACACGTTGATTCCTTTGGTAAATTTATCAAATTCTGCCTTCCAGTTGTGAATTGTTGATAGCGGGGCAACAATAAGAAAAGGGCCGTTGGTTCCAACATTGACTAAATGGGCTAAAAAGGCTATCGTTTGTAACGTCTTTCCTAATCCCATTTCATCTAAATCAGTATTCAAATACCTGCCAAAATCCCATTTAATCCATTCTCATATAAGCTTATCAACCATTCCAGACCAACTACTTGATAGTCCCTAAGCTTTGCTGTTAAATATTTATTGCTCTTATATTAATATTAGGTACTGGTTCGTCCTGATTTTAGTGTAATTATCTTACCTTGTTTTCCTCAGTCTGCAAGCCCTCTTGCTGTCGAACTTCCAATTTATCAGCCAGAAACTTTGAATATGCGCCTGCTCTACTAACTAATAATTTTAGCTGGTCTAATTTTTCACTAGAGCTGCCCAGCATTATGGGATTAATTTTGATCTGGAAAAATTATATCCAGATCACGTGCATTTCTACCTCATTGAAAAGTAATGTCGTAGATGCCATTGAAATTATCAACTGTCAGCAATCTCAGTGGAATGTTGTCATGAAATAGACAGCCTTTCAGTTAGAGTAGTACTCCAACTAAATCTCTTTAAAAGTGCTGATTGTTTACATAAATAATCTAGTAATATAAAAGTGAAGCTTTAAAAGGAATCTGGAGAGATCTCGATTAGTGCTATGAATTTTAAATAATTCAATCTAACGGAATGTGTTTCCTTTGCATTCGAATTTATGCTATCTCAAATATCCTATCAATGCCTATTTTCTAGGGTGGTTGATAAGATCCAGCTCACACCAATTGAGTCCAAGATAACGACTTGTAATGAGCCGACCAATACTTAAATGCTGGTATGGTAAAGATGGAATTCCTTCAGCAAAAGTAACCATTGAAGCTCAGGCTGATTTACTGGTTGATAAGGGAATCGTTACCTAGCACAATAAAATCAA
This sequence comes from Boothiomyces macroporosus, assembly GCA_027604185.1. Classification (NCBI taxonomy): domain Eukaryota; kingdom Fungi; phylum Chytridiomycota; class Chytridiomycetes; order Rhizophydiales; family Terramycetaceae; genus Boothiomyces; species Boothiomyces macroporosus. The sequence continues at coordinate 50,908 of JADGKB010000059.1, forward strand.
TACAATATGCAACCAATTCATCCTACCGATTCTAATTACACTTGCGCTGGATATATACCAATGAGCTGTGTGATAAACTGGTATATATAGCGAATTTTTGCATTGTCCAGTCAAAAAATACGTCACCGTATTCAGAAGGTAATAATCTTATTTTTTCAAATGGTTAATTCAACAGATCCAGCATTAATCAGCCAAGTGTATTCAGACATTAACCAAGGGTGGGAGGTAATAGTGAAATAAGGGTAGGCTGTCAAAATTTTGGAAATGATAATTATTCCTTATGGCTACTATTTTCTCCGACCCAGTAAAGTCGCGACTGTTTTGCTATCGATTGCATTGGTAAATGTCTTGCACAATATATTTGCCTATACTGCGTTTTATCTTGGAGATATGTATCCGGGGTTCAATGGCCAAAACTTGTGGACTGCCCAAGCAGCTTCTGCAGCAGCAGTAAGGTCTTTGGAACTATATTGTAACTTTTTGATGGTCGCTGCTGTAGCAAATCGAAATCAAATTAGATTGCTCCAAGTAATTACATTAATTGCAATGGTGGGAGTATGGGGAGGAAGGATATATGATGTATACGGTGCTTTTCTCGTTGAATCTAATATCCGAGTTGGTATGGCTATTGTAGCTGCTTTTGGTGTATTTCAAAGTTGTTTCGGACTATATACAATTCGATCTGCAATGACTGTATTAGGGCCAGAAAATGCAGGAAATGGTCAGGTGCGAAAGCTGCTTCTAAAGAGCGCTGTCCGATTAACGTTTATCCAGTTTATCGATATTTTTGAATTAATCGGTAAGTAGTCCTAAAATAGGCGCAATATGGATGAGAGGATCAATTTACACTCTGTGGTGGGATATGATTGCCGGCAACTTGGATAACAGTCGCGGACTGTTTATGTTTGTTGATTTATTGATGACCCGGATTGAATACATGAAAGGAGGTTCCAAAGATCCCAGTGCTGGCCAGTCCGCTCAGTTTGAATCTAATCTACACCAATCGAATAAATGATATTGATTTTCTGACTTAAAAAAAGAAACTTGCTGCATCTCATGCAGGAGTTTTGCTCATTCGACTGGAAAGGAATTACGGAATTCGCAGGTCCATCAGCATCAGGAAAGACTCAAGTAACCATATATTAATCCTGTTTGCCCATCTATGCGTGTTGAAGGCGGCCTCTAAAGGCAAGGCGATCTATATAGACTCTGGTAATCAGTTTTCCTTTCGGAGGTGCAAAGACTTGATTTTAAATTCAGATCACTTGGATATGGATTTAAAGAGTCTTGGAAATATTCATCATTACAACTGTTTTCAAATATACGATTTGTTTACAATCTTGTACGACTTGCTAGAGTCGATATCTAAAGGGCTAAAGGTTGAATTGATTATAATCGACTCTATTGGGGCTTTGCTTATCCCTTTCTTGGGCCCAGGACAAAAGCGAGGATATAAATTACTATCCAAGATAGCCGAATTGCTGAAACAAATCTCTAAAAATATACCCATAATAGTACTTGCGTTTAAACTAGACAATAAACTATTCAGTATCGGCAAAGAAGGATGAATCAAAATCGCTTTTAACAGATACAAAGCCAGCATTGGGACAATATTGGTCAAAGATTCCAACGTGCCGCTTTTATTTCACAAGATCAGAGGATGAATTAAATCATGCTAGTAGGATACTGCAAGACAAGCTGATTGACGATGACATTTTGTCGTACGAGAACAAAAAGGGAGTTATATTCAAACTCGTTGAATTTACGGTGGAGCATTTTGGAAAAGTATATTTGTAATTTACTTAGGGTCAAAGTGCAAATTTCTATGTAGGCAAGTATGATATTATTGTGCCAAAATATTCCCCCGATTCCTCTGCTTTATCGCAGTAGTTAATTTAACAGTCCTTGATATTAATTTAATGTTATAAAAAAGATATGTTGTAAGCCACCCTGTATTTGTTTCTTCTTTTGAGACGCGTATAGTTGAATGTTTGATTCCACTTCATCAATACTGATTGGGCAAATATACTCGGATATCAACCAAGGATGGGAGGTATCATAAACTAACACTTTGGCAGTTAAACTGTTGGAAATTATAATGATACCGTACGGATACTTTTTCCTGCGTCCAAATAGAATTGTAACTATTTTACTATGGATATCAATGGTAGACATTTTGCACAATATATTTGCTTATCTTGCGTATTACCTTGGGGATATATACCCAGGCTATTATACGCAGAGTTTATGGACAGCACAGGCAGCAGCAGCGGCTACAGTGCGTTCTTTGGAATTATATTGCAACTATCTGATTGTTTCCGCAGTATCAAGTCCTCAACAAACCCGACTACTTGGATTGGTTACAATTCTGTCTGTTGTTGGGGTGTGGGGAGGTAGAATATATGATGTCTATGGGTCATTCCTGATATCTTCGAGTATCCGTATTGGGATGGCCATAGTTGCAGCATTTGGAGTTTTTCAAAGTGGATACTGCCTGTATATTATTCACCGGGCAATGAATGCGATTTCCACAAAGTCTCAATCTGGTAAACAGGGTCAAAGGTTGTTGGTGAAGAGCGCTTTGAGACTTGCATTCATCCAATTCATAGATGTATTCGAATTCATAGGTAGTTGAATGCTAAACAAGGCGCTATGTGGATGAGAGGATCAATTTACACTCTATGGTGGGATATGGTCGCTGGTAACTTGGACAACTCTCGAGCACTATTCATGTTTGTTGATTTGCTAATGACAAAAATCGAGAATATGAAATCGTAACTCAGCATTAATCAAGACAAAGGAAGAGTGTAAGTAAAACAGCTAAATGATTAAATATTGTTTTTTTCAAGTTTAGCCAAATCAATTGGCAAAAATCTGCCGCTTTCAAATAGGCTATTTTTTAACCTGAGGATTTAAATGAATTCATTCTCCTGAAACATTTTGAATGTAGTAGAATGATGGAATACTAGCCCATGAAACTTTTCACTTCCAACATGAGGATGATGTGAAGGCACTATTTTGAAATCAAACTCGTGTATTATCTTTTACAAGCAACATTACTTGCGGGTATTATTTCCATAGCATTTATCATGAATTCTTGAAATCCATCATTTTCAAGTACAGATTCGCGGCCATCAAGATCTCCTGTGGCGTGAACTTACTCATAAAAATCATCGCCCATCATCCTTATCAAAATGTGTGGAATATTCGCAGTATTTGGATTTGCAGAAGGGCAAACAGAATTTCGCCAAAAGGCAACGCAACTATCTAAAAAGTATTCCCAATCTTAAACTAGAATTCGTCATCGTGGACCTGACTGGTCTGGTGTTAAACTAGCGGGACAAAATATATTATGTCATGAGCGTTTAGCAATTGTCGGAGTTGGTATTTCATTTTAATTCCTAGATTCTGGTGCACAACCATTGACCAATGAAGACGACTCTGTTATCTTGGCTGTAAACGGTGAAATCTACAATTATTTGGCTTTAAAGAAACAATTGAAGGGCAAATACAACTTCAAAACTCATTCTGACTGTGAGGTGTTGCTTTACTTGGTAATTAATGTGCTAAACGCAGTGGCAAGAGCAAGGGCCAGATATGGTCAAAGTTCTAGACGGAATGTTCTCCTTTGTGTTATATGACGTAAAGAAGGATGTATTTTTTGCTGCTAGAGATCATGTTGGTATCACCACCATGTACCAAGGATGGAGATCGTCAGATAATTCGGTGTGGTTCTCTTCTGAAATGAAGAGCTTGAATGAAGACTGTGATAGAATCATTGCATTCCCGCCAGGGCATTATTATCTCAGCAGCACTAAAGAAACTGTGCAATACTACAGCCCAAAGTGGTACGGGGATATTGCAAACGGAATCCCTCCACTTTCAGACGAAAACAAAGTATTAACTCCAAAAGAAGACGAAGAAATGTATACTGCTATTCGAAAAGCGCTAGAAGCTTCCGTCAAAAAGAGACTAATGTCTGAAGTACCTTATGGTGTTTTGCTTTCTGGCGGGCTTGATTCTAGTTTGATTGCTTCGATTGCAATGAGAATGCGCAGTGCAGAAAATGGTGATGAGGACGATTTTGATATTAAATGTAATTTTAAACTAATTATTAGCCAGCGTCTCTGCATGGCCATCATTGCACTCGTTTTCAATTGGGTTGCCAGGATCTCCTGATTTAGCTGCAGCAGAAAAGGTTGCAAAGTTTTTGGGAACCATTCATCATGCGTTCACGTTTACAGTGCAGGAAGGTATTGATGCTATCTATGATGTTATTCATCACCTTGAAACCTATGATGTTACCACTGTTAGAGCTAGCACTCCAATGTACCTTTTATCACGAAAGATTAAGGCTATGGGAGTAAAGATGGTACTTAGTGGTGAGGGATCAGATGAAATATTTGGAGGTTCATTATATTAATCATAGGTTATTTGTATTTCCACAACGCTCCATCTGCCCAATCGCTACATCACGAATGTATTTCCAGGATTCAAAATCTGCATACCTCTGATAACTTGCGTGCAAACAAATCTACAATGGCTTGGGGTTTGGAAGCTCGTGTACCTTTCCTTGATCGCCAATTCTTGGATGTGGCAATGGAAAAAGTACCAGCTAACCACAAGTTAACTGGAAGTGGCCCGTATAAACATACTATGGAAAAGTATGTACTTCGCAAAGCCTTTGACACTCCTGAATCTCCATACTTGCCACATGAAGTGCTATGGAGACAAAAGGAACAATTTTCTGACGGCGTCGGCTACTCTTGGATTGATTCCGTAAAGGAATGGTCTGAAAAGAACATTACTGATGCTCAAATGGCCGGTGCTGCCCAACGCTTCCCACACGACACTCCAACGACAAAGGAAGCCTACTGGTTCAGAGATATCTTTGAACAGCACTTTCCTCAGAAGGCATGCTTGGAAAGTGTTGTACGCTGGATTCCAAGAAAGGACTGGGGTTGCCCAGAAGACCCATCTGGAAGAGCTCAAAAAGGACACATTGCAAAGTATGAATAATATAAAACGTTATCATATAATTTTATAATTAAGTATACTTTGGAATAGGGGTTTTGTAGCTAGTAGGTGCTTGTCCGTTATTGTGCAATCCACTAGCATTTGCCAACTCTGCAAATCCTTTTTGTTGTTTCTGCACCGCTCCCAATTTGACAGCCTTTTCTGCAAGCAAGCGTTCTAAGATTAACTAATAATGTACCTGACTCTGTTCCGTGTCTTTCACCTTTCCCGTCTTTCTTTAGCGCATACTGAACAACAATGCTCCTGTTCATCAAGAACTGTCCGTTCATGGCTTCAATAGCAGCATCAGACGATGCAAAATTATCATAGAATATAAATGCGAACCCTTTTCCATCTTTAGTTCCTTGCACATCTCTAGAAATTTTAGGTGTTTGTGTGAGTACTCCAAAAGCACCAAAGGTATCAAACAACAACTTTTCGTCCACCATCGGATCCAAATTCCCAACAAATAACGTGGCTCCAACTTCAACTACCTGGTTATCCTTTTCATTCGTAGCTTTGTTTACTCTAATTGGTTTCCCAAACAATTTAACCATATTTAATATTTTAATTGCGTAATCTGCATCTTCCTCCGACATGAACTCTACAAATCCGTATCCTTGGTGGGCTTGGGATACTCTGTCTTTTGGCAAATGAACATTTACAACTGGACCAGCTTGAATAAACACTTCCCATAGCAGTGGCTCTGTAGCTCTTTCATCCACGTTTGCGATATACACTGTTGCTTCTTGGTTACGATCGTCGCCAAGAGGTAAGGCTGCTGGTTGTTGCATCATTTTGCAAGATCAGAAAAAATTTCCAGAGTTTAATGGACTTTATTAAAATTCAAACTCGTTTCTGAATGCGTCCAGGTTGTGTGTATCACAAGCTTGAGCCAAATCATCTCGTTTAACTAGAGTTAATGCAATATTACTGTAGGTATTGAGAAGCATTCTTAATGCAGTCCACACACACTCACTCTGGCCAATATGCATTTGAATCATTTCATCCTTATTGAATTGTGTCTTTTCATTTACAGCCTTCATGCTTGCTTCTTGAGTTGCTAAAGCCCCCAGCAAATAACCAGCTGCTTCCCTGTATTGCCCAAATTGTATACATGCAATAGCAAGGTTATACCTGGCCCTAATGTATGACGGGTTGATATTTAGTGCTTGAAAGTATGCATCTAGTGCTTTTTCTGCTTCTCCAGAATTCGCAAGTGTAGCACCAAGCTTATTCCATAGTTCATAGTTATCTGGTGACTTTGAAAGGGCAGATTGGAAACAGTCAATAGCTTTTTTGTATTCCATCCCTATATTGAACAAAACACCAAGAGCAGTTTGGACATCTGGATCCAAATTATCTCCTGGTCTAGACATTGCAGCTTGAATGAAACGTTCAATGAGATTTTCATATCTTTCCATGCTAGACAGTGTACCTTGCTTTGAGGGAATACGATTATACTCTGGGTGTCTTCCTAGCCATTGATTCAAACACTCGTAGGCTTCATTGTTAAAGTTCTCGTTTGTGTGAGACACAGCTAACGGAATGTAGCTATCAAGGTTTTGAGGATCAATATCGATGGATTTTCGGAAAGCTGAAATAGCAGCAAATTCATTTTCATTTTCTTGTTGCTTTTTACCTAATTGATGCCAAGCAGTTGCATTTTGCGGATCTTTCTGAACCATGGCTTCCAAAGCTAAAATAGATTCTGTGAGATTGTGGTTTGAAACTGAGCGTTGCAATTCAGCTTCAGAGAACTTAAGATAAGGATTTTTCGGAGAAAATTGGTACTGGCTGCTTCTAGGATCCGTAATTACATGAGATGACTGCATTTCTCTCCACGAAGCTTCCATTTGGTCCATTTGATCCTTCAAGGCCCGAGTTTTTTCATCAATGCTCATTGAATTCAAGTTATTTGCCAAATCCTGTTGATATAACTCTTTTTCTCGTTCATCATTAGCATCAATGAATTGCTGCGGCCAATCCATATCATGAGATACATCACTCGAGTACTGTGGTTGCCAAGTTCCAGTTTCTTCTTTACTCTTGGTTTCGATAAACTCTTTTTGCCAATTTCTTGGAGGTGCATTTTCAGCTTCTTGAACAGCTTTAAACTCTGATTCCCATTGGATATCAGTCTCTTTGGAAGAGATTGTGTTTTTTGGCAATTGTTGCATTGAAGGCTGGAATCCCATGTTCAATGGCTCATGGAAATTCATTCCAGGATTCATCATTGGCTCCATCATATCCTGTGGTTGATATTCCATCTTGCTCTGTTCGGTATTTCTAAAGTATTCATTCCATGAGTTTGCTTGCTCAATATCATGGATATTGCTGATATTAAAATCCTCTTCCCAACTAGTAGTACTGATCTTTGCTCCAGTAAATTCCATGGCTGTCTCATGTGAAGAAGCAGGTGTAATTTGCTCCACCATCTTGTCACCTTCAACTGCTACTTCTCCATCACGAAGCTTTTCCATCATCTCTAGGAATTTGCTATTCTTGAATTTTGGATTTTCTGAGCTTCCTACAAGTTGAGCTACGATAGCAGCAGTCTTTGCCAATGCATCTTTTGGGTTCCCTTCTTCAACCTTGAATTCTTCAGCCCAGTCTTCATTCTTCTGAAATTCGTTTGCCCAATCCTGATTTTCCTTGAATTCTGTAGCCCATTCACTCTGTTTGCTAAACTCTTGTTCCCATGTCTTTTCATGAAATGCTTTTTCAAATCCATTATCATTTGGTCGACTATAAATCTGTTCAAATTGATGAAATTCCTGTTGATACACTTGTTCAAAATGGTGTTGCTCTACAGCTGGGTGAAATTCATTTGCCCAATTATTTGCAGGAGGATGAAATTGTTTAAATTCTCCAGCCCAGTCATCCTGAGGTGTCATCATTTGCGGTCCATTTACTAGTGGACCATTGATCATTGGGTTATTCATTCCCATCGGATTTAATTGAGGGACAAGGCCATTCATTTCCTGTGGAATTTCCATTCTTCCTTTCTGCTTGATGTTAGTGACTATACGATCATTCTGCAGTGAAATATCTTTTTCGAAATGCTTTTGTATTTGATTTATTGCTGAAGACGAGCAGTCCATTTTTTGCGGAGATTTTCAAAGATTTTCATGTGGGTGTTTTACCCCTTGATTTCGTCCGAATCGGAAAGTCTTTAAATACTAGAAATAAGGTTTTAAAGTTTCCATTTAATTTAACAATTAATACTCCCAACTATTCAAATTGAAATTGAATGAATTTTGAAAATCTTTAGTTGATAATATAATCTAATTAATCGCAGTGATATACAACTGACAAGTTATCAAACATATTCTAATTTCGAATTTTGTTTTCTCAAAAAGATGCAATCTCAAAAGGAAGGTAAAATAGCGGAAGCCTCGTTCGACTATCTGCTGATGGAAATTTCGAAAAGCAACTACGAGCCACTAGATCAAATGGGATTCAGAATCGGCTATTCTATTGTAGAGAAGATGACCAAAGACAAACCACGAATGGTGGATATACTCGACAAGGTTAAATTCATTTGCAAGGATTTCTGGATGGGAGTATTCCAAAAGCAAGTGGATAACTTGAAAGCGAATCACAGCAGAGGAATATACGTATTGACTGACAACAGTTTTAGAATTATTTCAAAATTGAGTAGTGATAGTATTAGTGGTGAACAAGCAACATTATTTTATTCCCAGTACCTAGCCCTACCATGCGGAATCATTAGGGGTGCGTTGTATAACCTTGGATTGCCTTGCTCAGTAATGGCTGAAGTGACTTCCTGCCCATCATGTAATTATTATTAATCTAGGTACATTTCAATTAAAAATAAAATCTTGATGCAGATTTCACTCTTTTAAATTTGTTTCAGGTGTACTTTAACTGCATCTACGAGCGCGATTGCTTCAACTTGAACTGAACTGTCATAATGCCACGTTCAGAATTTTGCTATTTGGAATGGAGCAAGCTTCATTTTCAGAAGTCAATCATCATTTAGATCACTTGTTCATATCTAGTTGGTTTAAACTTGCAGATTTTCAGTCCATTTCCTCATAAAGTCAAACAATTTGAAGGCTTGAGATACTAAAAAACGCCATCTATATTTTAAATTGAATTTATTTCTATCTGGGATTCTATGCCTCATAGTTCATGCTGCGCCACTCTGTCATAAAATATTGTTATAACAATAACAGACAAAAAGATAGATAGCTTCGAAAGGTTTCGATCCTTTGACTTTCGGGTTATGAGCCCGACGAACTTCCGCTGTTCCACGAAGCTGTGATATACTGTGTTATTGGCTTCTTTTATTGAGTCACTTTGTGAGTCACTTTTGGGTGTTCAATAAGGTGTCTGAGCAAAGAAATAGTAAAACTAAATTAGCTTTTGCAGACTTCCAAATGGGTAAGATAAATATATTAGATTAACAGCTTAGTTGGTTAGCAGATTAGCTGGTTAACAGATTAGCTGGTTAGCAGATTAGTTGGTTGGCTGCGGTGAGGAACGCCATGCCAGACATGCAGTCGTCGTCTGGCGTGGTGGAGTTGAAGCGAGTGCACTGCGGAACGTTGGCTCCCATCTGTGGGTTGTTGTTGTTTGCGACAAGCTTGTCGTTGTTGATGTTTGCAGTTGATTTCTGGATGTCAAAGGCAATGCTGACTTGCGCTGGGAGGTTAAAGTTTGAGTATAGAGTGCAAGTGCGGTGGGCTGGATCAGTGGTGAACTTCCAGACCCAAGACACGCAGGTAGCTGGCGATTGAGCGCACCGTTCGAAGCAGTCTTGGGCAGACCTGATTCCGTCGCGGAAGGCGAGATCCACTTCGGTAGTAACGCCAGTGATGTCGAAGCCTTTGACGTACCTGGTGCATCCATGCGGAGCAAGAGGCGACTTGAACAAGACTGGAATGTCGTCGCCATCGCGCTTGGCAACTGGGCCGGCAGATACGAGTGAGGCGACTAAGAGAGCAGCAGAGACGGGTTGCATTTTGATGTCGCTTGGTCTTTCCTGTGCTTTTTATACACATTTGCTACTTTGATGGCGGAGTCAGCCACGAGACTGAGGATTTGGAGACAGCAGAGCTGCCTGCGTCATTATAGACACGCTATCAGCCAGCGTAGAGAGTGTGTAGTATGCAATTCTGTCTGCAGTTACTCGGTATCTCATTCTCTATCGCAAGTGTGTTGTAATATCACCGCAAGGACACGCTTGCATGGCTGGCAATGCAGCCACTATACTCTCATCTTCAAATACCAGACCACACTACCTCTCTTACGTCATGGCAGTACGGATGTGTGCAGATGCTTATCTGGGCAGTGGAAGTTTCTTCAAAACTGTGGCGGTGATGAGGTAATGGTTGGCAGTTGCTATAAAAAGGACAGGAAAGACGAAGCGACATCAAAATGCAACCCGTCTCTGCTGCTCTCTTAGTCGCCTCACTCGTATCTGCCGGCCCAGTTGCCAAGCGCGATGGCGACGACATTCCAGTCTTGTTCAAGTCGCCTCTTGCTCCGCATGGATGCACCAGGTACGTCAAAGGCTTCGACATCACTGGCGTTACTACCGAAGTGGATCTCGCCTTCCGCGACGGAATCAGGTCTGCCCAAGACTGCTTCGAACGGTGCGCTCAATCGCCAGCTACCTGCGTGTCTTGGGTCTGGAAGTTCACCACTGATCCAGCCCACCGCACTTGCACTCTATACTCAAACTTTAACCTCCCAGCGCAAGTCAGCATTGCCTTTGACGTCCAGAAATCAACTGCAAACATCAACAACGACAAGCTTGTCGCAAACAACAACAACCCACAGATGGGAGCCAACGTTCCGCAGTGCACTCGCTTCAACTCCACCACGCCAGACGACGACTGCATGTCTGGCATGGCGTTCCTCACCACAGCCAACCAACTAATCTGCTAACTTAATAAACAATTTCTCTACGATAAGAAGGAATTCAATAGCGATAATTTTAGAAAAAGTGCCAAAAAAACTGCCCCATATGGGGTATCCTCTCAAGTATTGCGTGTCATCCTTGCACAGGGAGCCATGCTAATCTTCTCTGTAATGTTCCATTAAAGTATGAGCTTTTACACTCGAAAGGAAAATCAAAATTTTTGATTGATATAGTACAATTTTTTTTCCAGCTTTTTGTCAGCTACTTCAAGCCACACGAAAATTAGCATGATAGATGGATCAACTTAATCTTCAATGCAATAATTTTGGAAAGAATAAGGAATATAACAGAAAAATTTTTATTCTTCTCTTCGGCTAAATTGAATATAGGATTCTCCTTCAGGGACTACAATCAATGAAGTGTAATCTGCCTTTGGGAATTTCAGTTGGTTCTCGTTGTCCTTTACTAGTTGGAGGCTAAACTGTCTTAAAAAGATGGCAATAATGGTTTTGATCTGGACGTAGGCAAAAGCTTCACCAATACAACGATGTCTTCCAGCACCAAATGGTAAAAAGTGTGATCTTGCTGATTTCTGTGCAATATTAACACCATTGATAGTCCTAAAATTAAGTGATGTTACCATTCTCCATTTCCTTCAGTGTCATTCAAAAATCTGCTAGGTTCAAACTTTTCTGGATCTGGGAAACGTACAGGGTCAAATTGAGAAACTGCTTGAGACCCACACAAAAAGTGTCCTTTTGGAATCTCGAACCCTTGGTAAGTTACATTCTTTTCAACTTTTCGCATAACAGTGTGAATTGGTGTATGAAGTCTAAGAGTTTCTTTCATTACACAATCCAAAAACTCCATCTTTCGCAATTGCTCATAATCAAATTGAGGCAAATCCTTTGCTGGAGTGTCTGGTTTACCGGTCAAAATCATTGATTGTTCTTTCATGATTTCTTCAATAACATCGGGTCTGCGAGCTAATTCAAACAAGATCCATGAGGTAGTAGTGGAAGAAGTGTGTTGTCCGCCCATCAAGGTAGCAATCATTAAATGCGCAATAGCATCGTCAGACATCTACACATGAGTTTATATTACCTTGGTTCCGTTTTTGTATTCAGATTTCATTAATGTGCTCAATACATCAGTGTATTCGATATTGTTTTTTCTACGTTCAGCAATAATCTTTTTGAAAGTCTCTGTCATCAAGTTGTGAGCGCGATCTCTTGCGAAATAAGTTGGTAATGGAAGCCATCTAAAGAAAACATTGATTGGAGCTAATCCTCGGTCCAAGTCATGATAGAGTTGAGCAACGTTAGAGTGAAGTTGAGATCTGATTTCTTTTCCCATTAAACATGCAGCAGCAGTACGGATAGTCAATTCAGACATTTCTTTAAAGATCAGAGCAGTTCCTTTCTTTGGGAAAGTGTTGAAGAATTCTACACTTTCTTCCCAAATCAATGGTACATACTTTTTAAATGCATCACTGGTGAAGGTATCCTTTACGAATCTGCGTTAACTAAAAAGTACTTTTTCTGTTCCATAAATACTGAATTATGAACATCGTAAACAACTTCAGTTCCAAATACAGGAACAGTTAGCGTTCTATATGCACCCTCAGCAGAGGCGTTGGCAATTGGGACGTTAAAAACAAAGTGGTTTCCATCTGGGCCAAGGCAAAATGTCATCTTTCTCCCCATCATCATAAAAGTAAAGCAATCTCCATACTACATTAGTTTCAAGTACTTTGGCACGGCAATCTTGCAAGAACTTGATAGGGTCGATACCATAAGGGATCGCACTTCCTAATAATGGGATTGTATATGGCACCATTGGCGGTTCATTTGCAGAGGTAGCTTTGGTCTTGAATTAGTGATTGTTACCTTGAACAATAATGTTGACGCGCCGATTACGGCAATTGCCAATAATATTAAAGTGGTGTGGTCAGCGGTTTGTAAAAACTCTGAAATAGTGTTGTACAGATCTACAGCTACACCCATTGGTTGGTTTTTTGAAACAAAACTTTCGTTTTATGCTCTCTTAATCCCAGCCACACATGTCAGTGGTAATTTAATATTCATTAAATATTGATTCAAGATTTATGGAAATTAGTAATAGCTGAGTAGAGCTACAATGTCAAGATTAATTATCTCTATCCCATATCAGTGTGAAATCGGGTATGTTGGTGAGATTTCAGATTTTCAGTCCTGAACGCTGTTTATCTATAATCGGATCATGATAAATGGAATCGCAGAAAGGAAGTAGGAAAATATCTGGAAATCTTATCTTTATGCACTGATGCGATCAAGTATCTTTTGGTCAAACACCACTTGCATCAGATCAACTACCCGGTTATACCTGGGATATGAAGATTGCTAATTGCAGCGACATGGTGCTTATAACCAGCGTAAAACAGTATCTTTTTTACTGCGAACGGTGTTGAAAGGGAATCTACCAAATCAAATTCAATCCTTTATTTATATTGGACCTTGATTTGTTGCTGTTTCCTTTGATCTGTTGAAGATTATTTCCAACGATTAAAACTACAATTTATTGAGAATCACAATTAATCCAACCCTATCCTTTCCCGGACAGTATGCTGTCTATCTTTCTCTTTCTTTATTATCTGATTCAAATCTGTTTCTTGGATGGTAATCACTGTCGGTTTACGAGGCATCATTTTGCTTGAGCGGCTTCACGAAAAAAGGGCAAAAAATTAGTCGCATACCAACCGACATACCGCTAGATGATATGCAACCATTGCATGGTAATCTCAGCACGAAACTCACTCCATTTATAGAGATTTCGCGAGTGGTTTTTGTTTCAAAACCCTTGTGGCTTGGCTAAAAACAGGTGAAGCGACTTGAGGTTGTTTTTTAAAAAATGTCCAACAACGATCCCCAGAACCCCCACAATAATCAAAAACCGATACTTCCACCAATTAATTCTGTTCAACCACCAAATCTAGGGCAGAATAATTTGTATGTGGAAACCCAACAGCAGCAATATCATTACCCGTAAGTATATTTTTTAAGATCCAGTTCACAGCGACAGCAGAGTCCAGCACCAAATTCTGGATCTTCTAATCCTGCCCACAATCCGCCCCCACCTGCATATCCTCATGACTCTAACTCTCATTACCATGATAGTCATTCATCGACTTTTCACGATACCAACCACCCACCATCCTATAATCATGATAGTGCAGCTATTGAAACAACTGGTCCGCCACAAGCTCGGCCTCTAAATGTCAGAGACGCTCTCAGCTATCTGGACCAAGTAAAGTGGCAGTTTGGAAACCAACCTGAAGTGTACAACAGGTTTCTGGATATTATGAAAGATTTCAAATCTCAAGAGTATTTTTTTTTTAATTCTAGAATTGATACTCCTGGAGTAATCGAGCGTGTATCTACCCTGTTTAGGGCACATCCAAGACTCATTTATGGATTCAATACCTTTTTACCACCAGGGTTTAGTTTGGAACCAACAGGGAATCCTAATGATCCAGTAAGGGTAATTACACCTCGGGACAGAGAAAGTTCTATCCCTGCTCAGCCACCTAGAGATCCTGCTTACAACCCGCGACCAACTACATATTATCCACACAATAATTCGCCCGCTGAAACCACTCGTGAACCAGAGTATTCGAGCCAAACTGTGCCACCAATTACTTCCTCTCAGTCTAATTATCATCCAACCCTGACTGGGGCGTCAAATATCATCAACAGCATGAACCCACAAACTGTTCGTCGCCCTGCTGAACAGGGAAGACAGCGCGGGCCTGTTGAATTCAACCATGCGATTAATTATGTTAATAAGATTAAAACTCGCTTTGCAAATCAGCCAGAAACCTATCGCTTCTTTTTGGAAATCTTGCAAACTTACCAACGCGAAGATAAACCCATCCAAGAAGTGTATTCACAAGTGCAGTATTTGTTTGCTGGTGCTCCAGATCTTTTGGAAGAATTTAAACAATTTTTGCCCGACAACTCTCCAACGGCTGCTCAACCTCCTGCTGCTGCCGCTGTGCCAGCTGCCCCAAATACAGCTAGCACTGTTCCTCCCACCTTGCCAAAGGTATTTCTTTCGTAACAGTAGCCAAATATTCCACCACCAATCAAAAAGCAAGCCAAGAGAAATGCGATCCCTCCACCGCACTACTATCCACAACCGGTAGTCCCTGGCCCTCCACCAAAAAAGAAAGTAAAAGTTGGAAAACCAGAAAAACCTACATCCGCTGAAGAAGCAGAGTTTTTCGAAAAGGTCAAGAAAATTATTCCAAACAGAGCAACCTATAACGAGTTTTTAAAATTGCTCAACCTATACTCACAAGAAATTATAGAAGCAAAGGTATTGATTGAAAGAGCCGAACCGTTCTTGTCAAAGTCTCCCGAGTTGTTTGATTGGTTCAAGCGATTCGTGAAATACGAACCTGAAAACAATGTAATTACCAATGTACCTGCAGAAAAACCAAATTATGATTTGAAAAGTTGGAAACAGAGCGGTCATAGTTACAGAAGAATGCCAAATCATGTAACTTTGCATTAATCTTAGCATGTTCGACCATCTTGCAGTGGAAGAGACGAACTGTGCAAGGAGGTACTAAACAACGATTGGCTTTCCACCACGGTCTTTTTATCTGAAAACGGGTTCCAAGCTCACAAAAAAACTCCAAATGAGGACAGTATGTATAAATGTGAAGAAGAACGTTATGAATTTGATGTGAACATTGAAGCTAATCTATCTGTCATCAATCTTTTGAAGCCAATTGCCCACAAAATTATGCTCATGACACAAGAGGAAAAGGCAAATTTCAAGCTTGCACCAGGGTTGGGTGGGCATTCCACCACCATCTACAAACGCATCATCAAAAAGATCTATGACAGCGAAAGAGGACTTGAAGTAATTGATGCGTTGCACAACAATCCTGCAGTCGCTGTTCCGATAGTTTTGAAGCGGCTTATTCAAAAAGACGAAGAATGGAAACGTTCTCAAAGAGAGTGGAATAAAGTTTGGAGAGAAATTGATGCCAAGAACTTCTCCAAGGCTTTGGACCATCAAGGGATCAACTTTAAAGCTACCGATAGAAAGGCTATTCTCCCTAAATCTCTTATCAACGAGATCGAAGTGCTCCAGCTGGAACAGAAAGAAAAGAAATCTAATTTACCAAACCGCTACCAATTTGATTTCACCTTCAAAAATAGGGAAATGTTCAAGCATGTCCACAATATTTTAATCAACTATGTCGAAAATGCACAAAATATCCCAACAACTGAAGAAGAAAAGATTAGAAATTTGCTGACCGATCATATTCCAAAAATGTTTATGCTTGAAGAGGAAGAGGACAATGCAGAGTCTGCACAAGATTCAGTAATGGACACTGATGAACCATTTGAGAATAGTACTGCCCTTGATGGCACAGAAACTGAAAATGGACAAGATGGAACCGTGCCAGCGAAAAATAAGAAGCGGTCTTCTCACACTTTATATGCAAACAATACTCTTTACGTATTTATTAGACTATATCAAGTAATTAATTTGATTGACATAGATGCTCTATTCAAGACTGGTGAGAATGAACGAGGTTTCTGATCAATTAATTGGACAAAAAACAAGAAGTGAAAATAAGAATCAAGTAGCAGTAGACCTTGGATTCAGAAGTGAAGCTAGTACTAAAGCTATTGATTTTAGGCAAACCTTATACTGAAAAGGATCGCTTTTCTGAGCTTTTGAAAGATATTGAATTATTTGTAAATAACGATATGGATGCAAACGATTTTGAAGATAAAACTAGAGAATTATTTTGGACCTCGGGTTACATTATTTTCACTGTTGACAAATTGGTGCAAGCAATTGTAAAACAGGTAATGCTAATGCTTATATTAGATGCAAGCCATTGCTTCAGATTCCAAATGCCTAGAGCTTTTGACCATTTACACCAGAGATCGTGAAAAGAATACTACTGGTCCTCGCCAAGAAGCTCTTTATCGATTGTGTGCAGAGCAAATAATTCAAGATGAAAACATTTATAGAATGGAATACGTAATCTCGTGTTAATTGTAGTTTATTGCAGAAAATGTATTAACGATACAGCTGTTGGGCAAGGAAGACCAAGTCACTGATGATACCATTTCATCAGAGGAGAAATGGTCTTTATATGTCGACCAATTCGTTCAACTATCTTCAAATGAAAATGCAAACTTCAAAAGTAGAAATCCATTCTGTAAAAGATGCCTACCAACGCATGTTGGTGAAGACCCGCCATTGAATGTTGAAACCAAGTCTGGATTAGAGCTAAAGATTTGTGTGAACACTTACAAGATCTTCTTTGTTGATAACACTGAAGATTATTTCAGGAGAAAAAGATCAGCAAATGTTTCTTCATTGATTGGACGAACAGTGTCAGAAAGAACTACTGCCGAAAATCAAATGAGACAAAAACGGTTCAACAAGTTCCGGCAGTGGTTGGATTCACCTGCTGGGTGGAAGCAGTCATTGCCTGAAGAGGAAGCCAAAAAGCTTGATGATTCTTTCAATAACTGGATAACAGGTAACGGTAAAGCAGATGTAGAAGAAGTAAAAAACGAATCTGAATCATATCGCATAGTCAAGGACGAAGTAAATGATGTTGAAATGGCTTGATTTTCAAATATATTGTTTTATTGCTTGTTTGGTTCCTGCTCGTTAATCTTTTTGGCAAGGAGTCTCGCTTTTGCGTTTCTCAAGTTCTTTTCCGCAAGTTCGATTCCATTCATCACTGCCAATTCATATTGCTCAACAGCTTCTTCCAACTTTCCACAACTATCCAATACCACACCATAGTTATATCGAATTTCCCCATCAGTACTAGAATTAAAAATTACAATACGGAGTCAGTTTGAGAGCACTTTCATAATGTGGAATCGCTCCTATAGGATCTTTTTGGAATATGGCTTTCACATTGGCAATGTTAACATGTGCATCTGGTCTAGGACTTAATTCGATCGATTTTTTCCAATACTCCAACGCCTTTTCGTAATTTCCTATCGTCTGATAAACATTTGCTAAATTGAACCATGCATCGCTGGTCGGGTGGGATTTAATTGATTGTTCAAATGCGACTTTGGCGCCAATCATATCATCCTGGTTCCACTTTTCAATACCCTGGTTGAATATAATCTGGGCATCCATCATCCTCTTTTCAATGTCTTTGCTTGGTAATGAAGCGAATGATTTGAATTGAACTCTCTTTAAAAATAGCCTGCGAATCATTTTGGTGAAAAAAAGTGACGTTGACGTTGTGCTTTAAAATGTCATGCCAAAGTACCGTAAACCACATGATAAAAAAGATAATTGAAGCATTCTAGACTTTAACTGCTTTTATATAATTTGAAAAAAATAGCTTCGAAAGGTTTCGATCCTTTGACTTTCGGGTTATGAGCCCGACGAACTTCCGCTGTTCCACGAAGCTACTGACTCTCCTTTTGAGGATCGCTACATATTGCCGGTTAAAAACACAACTTAATATTCGCATGAAATTATTTAAAACCATTCGCAAGCATAGAGCAATGCGGATATTCTTTGAACATGCTGTGTGAATGACTCATTTATTGAAATAATCCATCCTTGAGATACTTTTGATAGTCGGGGCGGTTGAGTGAATTCTTGGTTACCCTGATGTCAGTGTTGATATCCTCAATTAAAGCTTCTACAATTAAAAACCTACTGACCTAAGGTTGTGTAATTTAGCTCTGGACGGATATATCCCAAAATAACGATTCTCAATTCCTCTCCATAGAAATCCTGTTCAAACTGATGGATAATGTGCACCTCTGCGGATCTTTTTTCATTCTTGTAATATGGATTCCACCCATAGGACATGCACATTTCATAGACAGCAGGATTATTCCCTACTTGAGCATATCCAAAATAAATTCCGGTTTCTAGAACATTTCCCACAGAATGTGCTTCGTCCTCTGGAAGGTTCGCTGAATCAAGTTAAATTTTACCTGTAGGGATCCCAAGCTCTTTACTTCCCCTTCCAAATCCTTTAGAGACGATTCCTTTTAGCCTTAAAGGGAAAGGCGCTTGTGGTATCTCTTCCCCAACAATTTCAGGTCTGGCCATGCTCCACAATTTTCCAAATTATTTTCACCATGAAAAGCAATTTACAAATATCTTGAGGGCTAATAAGTGAGAAATTACTCGAGTGCATTGTTGTAAAATATTTCAATGGTACCACTCACAGAAGCACACATCTACGCCAAGCTGTCAAAATCTACCAACCTCTATGAAATCAAGAGTATTAACCTATGGGGCCAATCCCTTACTGACATTCAATTTTTAAAGAACCTGCCGCAGCTGCAAGTGCTGTCACTCACGATAAAGTAATAAAGGAATAACAAAAAGTAAAATCCAATCACTGGGACCATTAGCGAGTTTGAGCAAACTAAAGGAACTATATCTTCGAGCGAATTTGATTAGTAACCCAATGGAGTTGCAGCATCTGATTGGATTGCCTCTAGAAATCGTTTGGTTTATGGAAAATCCAATAGTCAACCTCAAAGAATACAGACAGACAATAATCAGATGCTTGCCAAAATTACAGAAACTAGACGATGTCGATGTCAGTGATTTTGAACGAGAAAAGGCAGATATTCTGGGTGTGCCTTCACTAAAAGAGTTGTCTTGCTTGGAATGGAATGACACTATCGCGGAAGAAAGCGTTTTCAAAAACACCAGCTATGATACGGAATCAGAAGTAAAAGCAAATTAATCAAGGACAACAAATCGAGGTCTGTATCTAGACCGGGCTATGAAATGATTAGTCCTACAGAGATCAAGCGACGCATTCGCTCGGCGTCGGCATCAAATAATGAGTCTATTCCTAATTCCGTGTCAAATAGGACCACAGTACCTCAAAGTCAGAACTACAGAGTAGAACTAAAGGATTCTGATAAAGTAAGTAGAGTTAATTTAGAACTATAATGTATTGTATGCTGTCCTTACGCTAATCCAAAATTTAGATGATGCTGGATTAGCAATAGTCAGACAAGAGATTGACAAAATTTGTGGTGGGAAATAAACAACCATTTCAAAGTATTTATTGAAATTTGAATGCCAAATGTAATTAGTCAACTACTACAGACCATTTGTGTGGAATTTCACCATATTGAATTCCCATAATGGTGTCGGCAATTTTAGTTGTCAAAGGTCCAGCTTGAGCATCTGGCTTGGAAGGATCCAGCGGAATATGAAGGTCAGTACCATTGTAGTGAATCATTTTGATTGGAGATACAATAGCTAATTTAATAACCAATTACCAGCGGTACCAGCACCAAACATTTCGATAACACGGTTTTCTTTAACTGCCTTGGCTACATCATGGATAGTAACTGGTTTTTCTGTTACTTTAAATTCATTCCATTCCCGGCATAGAGACAAGATAGAATCTCTAGTAACACCAGGCAAGATGGTACCATCTAAAGGAGGTGTAACAAGTTCCTTTTCGCCCTTTTCGTTTTTCCATAGAATAAAGCAGTTCATAGTCCCGACTAGATATTATTCACAACTTACCTTCGGTAATATTTTGTTTGTCTCCAAACAACCAAAGGATCTGAGCATATCCATCTTTGGCAACTTCCAATTGTGGGAGAATACCTGGTGCATAGTTGGCACCAATTTTAGCATCCCCAGTACCGCCTGGCCAAGCACGAACATAGTCAGTAGATGCAAATAATTTAACTGCAGAAAATCCGGTCTTATAATAAGGACCTACTGGTGAAGCAATACAGAAAACAAGAGCTTTCTTTGATTCACCTACTCCCAATGACTCTTGGGTGGCGATAGCAGTTGGTCTAATATAGAGAGAGTAGCCTAACAGTCAATTTGAAAAAACCTCTTTCAGAAGGAATCCAGCGTGAGTCTGTCTTTACAAATTCCTTGATGCACTTTAGCAATTCATTCTTGTCAAATGATGGAAGCTTCAATCTTTCGCAAGAGCGCAAGAATCTGGTCATATTCATGTCAGGACGGAACAATCTGATCTTTCCTTGTTTGTCTTTGTATGCTTTCATTCCTTCAAAACATTCGACAGCATAATGGAATACAGTGCATGAAGGGTCAAGATGCAGTTTTTGGTATGGTTTGATTTCCGGTCTTCCCCACCCCTTTTCCTTTTCGTATTCAATAGTCAACATATGGTCTGAAAAGGTCTGCCCAAATACCAACTTGTTATTTGGTAGCATTTCCTTTGGTTTATCAGTTAGCTTGACAGTTAATGCTGCGCTGGAAATGGATTTTGCTTGTAATTTTGTGAATTGTCTTGCCAGTCTTGCGATTTGCATTTTTTGTGAAGAGTCACATCGCTCATCTCGCGCATATGATCATCTCATTTGTTGAAAAAGGAAATATGCGAGCTCATTGAAAAAAATTTATTGTGAAATGAACTTATTCTTCGCATGCTGCTACTGCAACTGCATAAGTGTCTGAATGACTGATGGAAACTTTAACGTCCCTGATGTTCAACTGTTGGCAGACGGTTTTGGCAAAGCCCTCCAATTTGACCTGAGGCACACCCTTTTCGTCATTGATAATTTCAATATCTAATAGTGGAGCACCAGCACCTTGAGTAGTTGGTATCTTGCTGCCTACTGAGGAAGCAAAGCTAGAGATTGCTTTAACGACGGCTTCCTTGGCACACCACTTTCCAGTGAATGAGGATTTTGGATCTGGTTTGTTTTGACAATCGCGGATTTCTCTTTCAGTATAGTTGCGCTTTACAAAGTTTGGATTGTCAAGAGACAGAGAGTTTAGCATTTCTGTATCAATACCAATTCCTTTAACTGACAATGCAGCATTCTGTTCAATTACCTTTGAAGTAAACTGATTGATTTCATGCTTTGTATCCTTGAAAGAATAAGAGCCGGATTTGTCAAGTGCTGCCCGGTGCAATGGATTCAAGAGTACCTTGGATTCCAATTCAGGGGTGTATGGAGGGGCATTCTTTGGTTTGATCAAGTTTTCATAAACCATGGCATCGTGCATTGCACGGTAAGAAAGTTGCCATCTACTAGTGTTTTTTACCTTGTAGTCTTCATAAATATGTTTGTCCAGGCTAGATAGAATGTATTCTGGATGGATGATGAGTGCTTCACCACCAACTTGGCCAAATCCGAAACTCTTCAACAAACCAGCTTTAATACCATCGGTTTGGATAGACTTGGATGGATAGAAGATGTAATCAAACTTTTCAAGCTCTGGAGCAATGTTGTCAGCGTTGCGGTTTCCTGGAATGAGACCACTGAGAATAGACTGCACCAAACCATTTGCCATCCATGCAGCTGCTGCACCTTTTGGATGACCAGTCAACCATTTTTGAGCAATCACAGGACATCCATTTCCTTTTGTACGGCCAAGATGAGCGAATTGCTTGTTGTTTACATCAGATTCATTCTTATCGTTGGCAACTGTTGAAGTACCGTGGAAAGATACAATACCAACATCATCGATTCCAAGACCATAACCAGCAAGTGCGCCGCGAAGTGGGGCGATAGAAGTATCATTTTTGTAGAAACCTGCACCCCAAGTATCCATTGCTTCAGCTTCTTGACGTTCAGCTTCCCTTTTCAGCTGTTCGGTTCTTGATCGGATAAATTCATCCACCATGGTCTTGTCAGGAAGGGTCTTTGCCATGTCTTCTACCAGTTGATGTTCATGTGCGAGCCATTCTCCGATTTGCTTTCTTCTATATGCGAGTTGTCTTTGGCGATAAGATAGATCCAATCTAGGAGATAGTAATCCTTGATTGAATTCTCTTGCAGTGGATAAAATACCTTGACCTATTTGTTAGATGAGAATTTTACCTGGTGCAGGTACGGATCGTCCTTCTTTGTCCATGGCAGTGTTGGTCAAAGCAACAACACCATATATTGGGCAGCCCATTTCAATAGCGAGTTTAGCTTGCATAAGTATTTGTACACCAGCACCTTGGGCTTCCATAAAGCCAGCTCTAGAGGATGTAGTAGGTCTAGACATTTCAGATGGAGACCTTCCTTGAGCAAACTCTGTTAAACTGTTGCTAGTTGCTTTCATGTTGGCAAATTCAGTAGAACCTTCTTCGCTAAAGTCATCAAATCCACCACACACCATAACTTTGGCTTTTCCACTGGAAATAGTATCGACACCAATTTCCAAACTTTGAAGAGCAGTGGCACAAGCACCAACTGGGATTTTGACTGGCCCAGAAGCGGAAAGAAGGAGCAAGTTGATCCAGCCTGCAGTGGTGTTGATGAAAGATTCTTGAAGAATGTCTTTCTGAACATCTACACCCATAAATCTATCTCTAAAGATTCCTTTTAGGGATCTCATTCCACCCATACCAGAGCCTAGCGCATTTCCAACTTCAGAAACATGGACATATTTGAAGAGTTCGTAAGGATCGGTGATACCAGCTGATGCAAGGGCTTCTGCAGTGGAGACCAAAGACCATAAAGTACACGGATCAACTTGGTCAATAATGTCTTGAGGAATACCAAATCTCTTTGCGTCCCAGCCAGTTGGGATCTGTCCAGCAACTAAGCGATCAAACGGAATGGCTTTAGGAATGGTCAAAGATGCACCCTTCTTCAACTTGGTGTACCATCTTGAGTTGTCATCCTCCTTGCAAGGCCAAATATCTACATTGTTTTCATGCTTCAGTTTAAATTGAAGTGCCTCTTCGTGAGAGGTTTCAAATGGTTCCAAGTCATGGTCTAGAATGACTTCATGCAGGTAGTTCTTTTTCTTTGGATCATACCCTTCAAACAATTCAGGTTCTATTGTTATTATTTGACTTACCAATCAATCTGATACCAGTGTGTTCAAGAATCTCCTTTTCATAGGTAAGTTTGATTGCAGAATCGGTAATTGGAAGACCAGTTTTAATATCGATCCATCCAATGTATTGTTTTCCATCCTTCAGCCTTCCATTAAAGAACTTGACGTATCCCATAACCCTTGCCAACTCAACACAGCCAGAAATGCTAAATTGTCCTTTGGATTCAATTTCCCAACGCGTTCGACTGCTACCCCAAGGTCCAACTTCGGCGAAACCGACTATTACGACTGCCTTTTCCAAGTCGATCATGCCGTTCAAGCTAAAGTCTTCAGAGTTGGTCAGTTTCATTTTGGCTTGCAAATCTTCATATGATTGTAGTGCAGGGAATTCATAAGTGTTATTTGCCCTCAACTGAATCTTTTCTTCCGCAGGGACTTTGCCATACAGAGTATTCTTTTCCAAAACGGTATTTTGATGAATTGCTGCTTTGATTTCAGCGTCTTGCATAAGGTTCTTTCTAAGTTCAACCATGATGTCGTTTAAATCTGGAAGTAGAAGCATACCACCGGATAAATCAGCCCATAGTGGTTCTACTGAAGAAATACTTGCAAGGTTTGGATGCATGAGTCCCAGCAAGTTAAAGCCCATTTCCTTGGAAGAGAATGTTCTGACCCCATACTTTTCTACTCCTTGAGCAACAATATTGGTAGCATTCATCAATCCTGTTCCTCTAGTCCATCTACAATTAAATATTAATCACCCAATGACTGCACCAACTAACGAGATGTATTGCCCCCATGATTCACTCTTCCACTTGTTAAACAGTGGCTCCAGACCGATTTTAGATTCAGCATATAAACCATCACCACCAAAAGTGCCGTGGTTTGGAGATAGAGGCAAAATGACTTGCGTAGGGCGGGTGTGAATTCCAAGTTGAGACTTTTTAGTCTTGACTAATCCTACCATTCTGATCAAATTTGTCAACATAAGACGGTGTGCTAGTTCCGATTTATCATCAAGAGTATCAATTTCACGGCCATTTTCTGAAATTGCAGCAAACGGAACAACATAATCCAAATCCATATTAAGGCCGGTAGGAGAATACACGTAATTGATCAAGTCTTCAACGTCTTGCTTTGAAGCCTGGTTGAATGGAACAACAACCAATTTTGAACCTCTTGCACCATAGATTTGGAAAATTTCTTGGAAAAACTCTACACTCTTTCTGCTATAACTAGATGTTGTAACTACTACTCGACATCCACCAGAGAGAAGTCCCTTCAATACTTCCACGCCGATTGAGCCTTTTCCACAACCAGTTAAAAGTGCGTTCGTGTTTTCAAATGAAGACCCAGAAGTAGCAATTTCCATAAGTACATCCAAATACACACTAGTCAACTGCTGACTGTATACCCATTCTCCAGCCAAGTTTCTCTTCAAGTGCAAGAATGGAAGACTGTTTTCGGATAAAACGGTGGGGTTTTCAACGGTTGGCCCAATAAAAGTGTTTGAGCTTCTTCGCGTAGCGTTAGCGTTTGCAATTTTTCCAGCATTAAGAGATTTGATCACTTCGTCGTACAAAGACTTGACGGCGTTTTTGCTGTCTCTCGACATTTGAGGTTGCTGCCTCACCATTCTGTACAGTTTTGCGACATCGTTTTGAATTTTGCCCAGATCAACTTTCAAACCAACTTTGCTGCCTTCAGCCATTTCCTTTACATACGCTTCAAGTTTTCTTACATTTTCTCTGTTGACTTCGGAATATTTGATTTCTCCTTTTTCTGTGATTATAGTACATGGAGCGGTTGGGAAAGTAACATCTTTACATTTAGGAGGACAGCTAATTGCAGCTTCGCAGTTTTCCAAAAGTTGAAGAGCCAAATCTTTTGCATGCTTGTAAGAATCGCCTCTTTGAAGTGCAACAGAGTTGATTCGATAACGGATGTAGTTCAAAATGTTTTCATCAGCACGGTTGATAATGGCGATACATTTGGCAGTGATTTCACGATCGACAACGGTAAGCCGATTGAAAATCATGTCGTACCACATTTGGAGAGCATCTTGTCTTACCCAATTCCAAGAGGAATCAAAGTGACGAGCTTTCAACAAACTGAATACCGGCTTGATACCATTGATGTATGAATCTCCATGCTCCTTGTTGATTAAGTCTAATTGAGATTGTAGCCCTTCAGATCTAACCTTTTCTTTATCCAAAAGATTGTGCCCTTGTCGGACATTCTTTCCGAGGTAGCGCATGTACAGCTCAACGTGTTGTTCTACAAAGCTGTCATGGGACTGCTTATACTTGTCAAATTCTTCGCTATTCATCACAGCAGCAGATCCACCAGAGCTTCCTCCGCTAGCAGATCCTTGCTGTAATTGAATACCTGCATCTTGAGCATAGCTTGCGGCTTGAGAATCCAGCCAAGCTTTAGCTTCAACATCAGAAGACAGACGAGCAGCTGGCTCTACTGTGATACTTCTGATGAGGATAGTCTCAATTCTTCCTGCACCAAGTCCCCATGCTTTTGCCAAATGGGATTTGGCATTTGAGAGAGGGAACCCACCAGGGAATTTCTGATTGATCAGTCTCGATACCAAGCTAGAACTATGTTTCCCCAAAGTACCACTGTGACCAACGCCCAATGCTGCTCCAAGTTCTTCCAAAGGCATTTCTTCTCCTTTTTCTGGAGCAGAAGTGAATTCGGCTTGAATATCACCCAAAAGTTCATTTTGCAATGTACTTTTACCTGCAACGAGATCTTTGATTGATTTGGATAGCGGTACATCCTTGATGGACTTTTTCAATTTTTGAGCAATGATGGCGGTCAGGATATCAATCGCCTTCACTGGTTCATCAGGGATTTCAACAACCACAGAAGGTGGTGCAGCCGCAACAGGTTTCATAGCTACTTCTTCGGCAGCTGGTGCTACAGCATGTGAAGATTCGACAGCAGGTTGAGCAACTTCTTCCACTTGGTCTTCATATAGGTAGTAAATCTCTTTGGCATTCTTTGAAATACAGTAAATAGAACGGCTGATTGCTTGAGCTAAATCAGAGGTTTCGTATTTTGCCTTTAGAGTTCTGACGGCCATTCCAGTTAAAGTAGGACTTGGACCGAGTTCCACAATCCTTCCAACCCCAAAGTCTTTAAACAGACAGTCTTGTGTTTCAATCCATCTTACAGGCGATGCAAATTGATATGCAAGAAGTTCAACCAAGATAATGTAACCCAACTCTTGTCTTGCAGATGCAGGTGACCACCTTTCATCAGTCCAGTTTTGCAATATTTTGGATAATTCAGGAGACTTTGTACAATCATGGATAAGTTGCACGTAGGACTTTTCAAGGCTAAACGGCTTGGCAGTCAAATTTGGAATGTACTTGTTGATCAACAAATCAACATTGATTTGGTTACGGTCAATCTTTTTAGAGATAAAAGTACGGAAAGGCCCGACACCACTCCAAATGTGACTAGAATGGAACGGAATATCAATTCCAGGCAAAGGAATAGTGGCATAGCCTCTTTGTAATTCCAAAAATCCTTCTTTTGCTTGTCTTTCGCGAGCACGAACGATGCATTCATCAACAATTGCATCCAACTTTTCTTGTAGTTCTTCCATCGAAAGCATTTCAGAAATCTTTTGAAGATCAAACTTTTGAATTTTCAAGTAGTTCAAAGTATTACCAAGTGCTTCTAATGCAAGTAACTCACCAGCCACTACATACTGTTGGTTTTCGACATTCAAGTTGACGATTTCGCAAAGCCCAGAAATTCTCTTGGAAATTGTCAAAACAATGTGTTTCAAGGCTTCTTCAGTAAAGGTTGGATGAACTCTGCTTGGATTGACAGCACACATTGCATAGTTGGATCTATTTTGACTATCGCGTTCAACAGCTCTTTGCATTGTTAAACCTCGGTAAAATACAATATCACACAAGGAGTTGATAGTAAGGAAATCATTGACTGCGGCCAAAGCAGCATATTCTCCAAGAGAGTGGCCAGCAAACGGTGAAGTTCCTTCAGGGACAAGTCCTTTCTCCTTCATGTCTTCAAAGGCTGCCTTTTCGGTTACTACAAGCGCGATTTGTGCAAATTGGGTTGAAAACAACAAACCTGTTGGCGAGGAAAAGGTGTAGGACATTGAAGATAGAGTAATGTCAGGGAATAAAGACATTCTGTTGATATTTCCTTCAGAATCAACTGTATCATAAGTCATTGCCATGTATCTATCACGGATAGCCTGTCCAAGCAGCCCTCCAAAGTGAATGGTCTTACTCTTTGGATTATTTTTGACAATATCGATAATAGAAAAGCTATAAGTCTTTTGCAAATGCTCGTCAGCCTTGTCCCATACTTTTCTTGCAACTTCAGAGGTTGCATACAGATCCATTCCCATCCCTTGTTCTTGAGACCCTTGCCCTGTAAATACAAAGGCAGTCTGTGGCTGTAGTACTTCCGCAGTACCAATCAAAACCTTGTCATTATTTTGGTTGAGAGTTTCGATTTTGAGGACCTTTGCACCTTTGCGCATACCAATGTGTTTGATTTGGACTCGCAAAACATCCCCTGGATTAACCATTCCGACAAAAGTGACAGAATATTTCTTTACCAAACTAGTTTGGTTTTCTGCAGCGACAAGATCGACGTATTTTCTTGTGGCGGCAGATGTCCACATACCGTGTGTGATGGTGGAAGGCAAATCAATGTAATCTGCAAAATATTGATTAACATGAATTGGGTTTGTATCACCGCTAATATCTGCATAAAGTTTGTTGGATGCGTTGGTTTCGAATAAAGTAACGACATCACTGGTTAGGCTGTATTCATTTGGAAGCGATTTGATAGTAGAGTATTGGGTACCATTTCTAACTAAAAAGTCCAATATAGCATTTCCTTTCACTTTGGTATAGGTCTGATCGACTTTTGCAACACAAACTTCACCTTGAGCAGAGGTTTGGATAAACACATCACCTTTACAAACCAATTTGCTGAGGGTAGTAGAGTCAGAATATTCATATCGGCTTGAAAGTCTAAAGATAAGATCAGTGTCGTAAAGTAGAGGCTTCAATTCTTCCAACCAAACAAACCAAGACTTTGACATCAAAATGTCGTGATCCTTCTTGTTCTTGATTGTCAATAAATAAGGCTCTTCAACAACTTCATCAAAGCATTGATCATAGTCAGTGTATTTTCCTCGGAACATGAATTCACTGCTGACTTGCATGATATCTTTAGTTCCTTTAGAAAGTGTACCTACAACTTTAACAACCTTTCCTGTTTCGTTGATTCTAATGGAGGCAATCTTGGCAGCAATTGAAATCTTGTCACCAATTTTAAGATTGTCGTTTGAGTTAAGCAAGTTGAAGGAGTTGCTCAAGTGGACCAATTTCAACAGATCTGCATCAATCTCTTTAGCAAACAACGCTTGGATAATGGCTTTCCATCCAAGGACGATAGCAAAGTCAATAGGAGCATTGTCCCTCAAAATATAGTCGTCTGAAAGATTTCTAATAACTTTGCAGAACTCTTGAACTGAATTTGGTTCAACAACGCTTTCTGATTTGTAGGTGTCGTGGATAGACAAGTCAGTTGGCACCTTGAGATTTGCTCCAAACCACAATTTATAGTAGAAATCGTTAATTCTTTGGTTTCTTCCTTCCATAACTTCATGAATTTGAGCATGTCCCATTTCAGGTTTGTAGCTGAATTTCAAGAGTAGTGGAACAGTCTTTTCGTTGAGCTGCAAAGTAATACACTTGTCCTGGAAGGTAATGCAAACTACATTGTCATTAGTTTTCAAAGAGGTTGCAGAAATTGAGATTGACTGCCCTTCGCGAGGCTTTAGGAGTCTTCTTACAGGATTTTCAATGTAGTTGTGACCTTGAACGATGAATGGAGAGAGAACAAAAGTTGACAACCAGGTAGGAGCGTTCTCTGCAATATAGTTCAACCAGAATGAGGTTTCTGGGAGGGTTGCAAAAGAAAGTTGCTTGATTCCATCAACTGCAGTAGTAGTTGCTTTGGAGCGCCTTTGTTCTACCGAACAGATGGCTTGTGGTGCAACACCGCCAATGGAAGGAACAACTTGCTTTTGTGAATTTTTCTTTTCAAATTGTTCAATCAAGCCAAGATTGATGTTGTCAAGCAATTCTTTTACAGGTTCATCCACGACTTTTGAATGTCTAACAGCGACTGGGCCTTGTAAAATACATACTCTGCCCACATCTTGGTCGACTACCGCATCTAGATCTTCAGATTGCCATAATGAATCCTAAAGGTTAATTTGAATTACCTTTTTGAACCAAACTTCAAAGTCAGCCCCAATAGTTCCTACAAATGGAACAGGTTTTGAACCTGGTCTGGTACATAAAGCCAAAAAGAACTCTGAGTCTTCTGAAGTGAGCGGCTGGATGGTGGCCTGAGGGTACTGTTCAAAGAATACTTCAAGGAACTCGAAAGGCTCAGTGTCCAATTCATGGAACTTTGCCAAAATAAGAGAGCTCGAATCATTGGATGAGAATCTTTCTTCGATTCGAATCAAAAAGTCTCCAACCAAATCTCTATGGGATCTATGAATCCAACGCTTTTGGTGTTTAACAAACATCAATTGAGCCATACGCAAAGCAACCTCTTCATAAGTCATGGCTGCGACATCTGATGGAACAGTTCCGTCCTTTTTCAAGGCAAACCATGGCTTTTGGAAATCCTTGTTCAATCTGTCGATAACATAACGTTTGTTTTCATTGAGCCACACTACACGTTTTTCTTTTGGGAGCGAAAAGACTTTATCATCAAATTCCTTCCATAGTTTTACACCTCTAGTAGCAATCTTGTGGATAGGCTCTCCAAGTTCGGATTTTACGGTCAAAATACCTCCAGTTTCTTTGGTATAAGTGCCTTCCCATTTTTCATCCTCTACACCAGTGGCATCCACAACTGCTTGTTTAGCAGCTAAAGAAGTTTTGCATTCTTTGGCAACCATTAAACGGGATCCGAATAGTACACCATCACAAGGCATTAGTGCATATCCATATTTGAGTGACCATTCACCGCTCAAGTACGGGAATGTATCCACAGAACCACCAAAGCCAGAGCCTACAACCAATACAACATTCTTGGCCGATCGAATGGAAGCATAAGTTGCCAACAAAGGAGCGTGAAAGTCTTCATAAGAGTGATGACCTCCTGCTCTGCCACCAGTCCATTGTAAGATAATAGGGAAAGTAGGATTTGCGTTACCAATTGAGACAACTTGGCGAATACCTTCAACTGAACCAGGCTTGAATGAAACATACTTGATTCCAGCATCAACCAAGTTTTGGATGATTTCATTGGCAACATTGAGAGATGGAATACCAGCAGCAACAGTTAGCCCTTCAATAGGTAAACCTTCTTTACGCATTTGGCACCATAATGGGTACTGGAAACCCCATTGTCTTTGGTTGATATAAAGAGAATTCAATATAATTCCTTCACCAGGTTGAATCTTGGATTTGATGTAATCAACTTTTTCCCTGAGCATCTTTGGGTTGTAGTGACCACCACCAGCTAACTCGATGCTGTAACCGGAATTGGTAACTGCAGCAACGAAATCTCCAGAAACGGTAGAAGGTGTCATTCCGCAACACCAAATTGGAGGTTTGCCAGTTAATCTAGTTAGCGCAGTGTCAATATAAACTGTTCCATTTGATTCAACTAATCTAGGAGTATAAGATTCCCAAGATTCTAGTTTCTTGAAAGAGAATTTATCATACAACTCGTAATTCTTTCCAAGAGTTATTCCTACGACACCTCTTCCTTCAAAGTTGCGAGCAGTTAACGGAGCAATAAGACCACCAGGCCCAAAATCTATCAAATGAGTGGCATCAAAATCTGTAGCTTTTTGCCAATGAATTGGACGGGTAAAGATCAAATCACAGACAAGTCTTGCCAAGTCGCCCTTGTATTCTCGTAAATCAGAACCTATCATTAATGTTAAATACCATCTTCAGTATTATAAACTGGAATTGCGAGCTTATTTTCAAATAACTGCCTTGGGAAATGTTGCATTACTTTATCCGTACAGCCAGAGAGATATTCACTATGGAATGGAACAGATACAGGCAAGAAACGCATAGTGAATACAGGCTTTCTAGAAGAGTAAGGGATTTTTGATTGGTCTAATCCATTTGGTGCCTTCATTAGTAAGAAATACCTTGATTTGTCTAAGAGCTTGAATCAGCCCATACAAGGCTTTTGGATGGCCAGTGACAACAAATTTGTTTTGGCCATTGTACAAGGAAATCCCAATTGGGGAAGCCAAGAATTTGTTTGTCTTTTCAATTTGCTTGTTCAAAATAGATTCTTCCAATCCGTTGATGGAAAGCATGGCGGAAGGCACCCCATACTCTTCGCAATCTTGAACAATCTTTGGTTCAATGGCAAGTTTAGGGAAGCTTTCTTGGGCATACTTTCCAATGTAATGTAAAAGCATCAATGCCTTTTCAGTGTTTTCATAGAATGAATCCAAATCGGTAGAGAGGGAAACTACCAAGGAAGAGACTAGCCCCTGACTGTGTCCAGTGGTGCCTATGTAAGTCAATAGAAACCTTTAAACTTTGATCTGAATTCAGCGATGCTGTAACCCAGGACGTTGCAAGATACCAAATATTGGCATAACTGGGTGAATCCAATCAATGGAAGAGAAACCGGGACTGAAGCACCAAACTCAATAGGCAAATCTTTAAACCATTCTCTGATATTGTATAGCTTCTCTACGATATCAAACATTTTGGAGAGGAACGGATAGGATTCATACATGAATTGCAATTCTTGGAGATATTCTTCGTTTGGCCCTTGCCCGCCAAACAAGCCATAGATTTTCTGGTTTGACTTGAACAATGCGCTGGTAGATGGCTTCAAACCCAGCTTCAACAGCAAAGAGTAATAAATAAACAAGAATCTGTCATCTACATTAGTCAGATTTACCAATAAGGTGGATATCTTGTCCATTCAACTCCTTTTCAATACAATGATAGATTGGCTTCAAGAGCAAGTTCTTTTCAACCAACATTCTGCAGAATTCAAACATCAATTCTAATTTAGAGTCGGTTTCAAATTGAAATTCGTCTCTTACGAGAGTCGCAGTGAACCAATCCTGTTCATTGATTTCCAGAGTGAAATTCACTTGGGAATTACGAATGACAAACATTTTTAAAAATTAAATGAAAATCTGAGGTTTTATACTTGAATTTAATTAGAATTAAAAAGGAAAGTCTTGTTCCTTACCCCTCAATTTCGCAAAACTTCCGCCCGAATATTTAATCAAAATGTAATTGATTAGATTGAAAAAACTTGGATAATGGTGGGATTGAGCTCTATTTACTTGCAATCCGTTTGTAATTGATTATTCTATGCTGTAGCTTCATAATGACCTTTTTCAAGTTAAATTAGATTAGCTGCGTGACCATTAACGTCAAAAAAGCCGGCCCGTTATTCACTGCCACCATTTGGCAAACGTCTATTACCTCTTATCAATTTGTTGATTAAGACTATTTATATACGAATAAGGTTAAACTTTTTCAAATGATATGAATCAAGCTTTTTAAAGTGTATTTTTAATTTATGAAACTTGCACACGACCACCTTTTTAATTTCCAAATAGAGTTAGTAATTGGATTCCATCTTTTTTAGTACTTGGCTCAACATTTGTATTCTGTATTTGGAGAGGATATTATGGAGGAAACAGAAACTCAT
The DNA here is from genome assembly GCA_027604185.1 of Boothiomyces macroporosus. Classification (NCBI taxonomy): domain Eukaryota; kingdom Fungi; phylum Chytridiomycota; class Chytridiomycetes; order Rhizophydiales; family Terramycetaceae; genus Boothiomyces; species Boothiomyces macroporosus. Next base: position 84,359 of record JADGKB010000059.1, read on the forward strand.
TCATGTACAAGTGCCTTAACTAAGCCATAATATTAATTTTGGATTTCTAATTTTCTCGGACACCAGCCCTTTTAGCTCAGTGGTAGTAGCGCTTGCCTAGTAAGCAAGAGGTCCTCTGTTCGATCCAGGGAAAGGGCATTTTTTTCTTTTTGGAAACCCAACAAATCAATTGATTTGCTACTTGTAAAACCATTCCAACAGGAAAAGAAAATCAAAAAATCAATCTATTTTGAGTGAATGGATTTGACTGAGAATAATTCCCAACAGTTTCTTTTTCTTTTCCAGCACCAGATCAGTTTCTTTGATTTCATTCTGTATCTCAAGAATTTGCACATTAATCCTATTAATTTCCAAAAGTGTTTTCTTTGTAGAGTAGTAATCAGAGATTTGGAAGCAAATCTCATCATACTGTCTTTTCTGAACTTGGTTCGCTTTCTTTTCAACAAGGATTTGTTTAAGATTTAATATCTCCTCTTGCTTGCTCTGAATTTCACACACTTTTTCATTAATATAAATCTTGTAATTTTCCAGTTCCTTTTGGTACATCTTGGATTGAATCTCTAGTTTCATAAACAGATATTCCTATGTTAGATACGGCAAACCAATTGTTTCAATTCAAACATGTTTCCTTCCTGGTATCCTTTAAGGCTCTTTTTGATTGGTCTGGTATCCAGAAATAGCCTCTGCTTGATTATCTGATCATTCATTTTTTATGAAAATTAAAGAAATTCAACTGATTTCAAGATCGGAACCTTCACCTAAATTGAAAGATTACGAACTACATTTGGATTTATTTCAACAGATTAAAGAGAATGAAAATATTTTGGATTATAGGAAGCTAAGGGAAATATTATTGTTCAGCGAAAGAAGAGATTCGTTTACCGTACAAGTACTACAAAGTAATATATACTATTGTATAATGAAAAAAGACTGGAACGAGCTACTGGTATGTCTACTATCAATCCTTGACCTGGAACAACAACAAGAAATGATTGGTTACCTGATATTGCTCAAAACGAGATTAAACCAACCAATCATTTCTCTACTTGAATCTGAGAACAAAATGATTGAATTCAACTGCGCATTTTCCCAAAATAATTTCTATAAACTTGGAATTATTTATAACGAAATGAACGAATATGAAAAAATTATAGTTAAAGGAACCTTTGAACAGCGTATTCTGAATAGCTTGAAAAGATCATTTTATACCTTACCTATCCAAGTAGTTGCCAAATATATGGTAATACAAGAAAGTGAATGTAAAGATTATGGGTTGGAAGGTCCAGTAATTGAATTAAAAAAACGTAAATAATAATCGTAAATTTCAATTAGAAAATTAAATATATTAAATTAGCAGATTAGCCGGTTAACAGATTAGCTGGTTAACAGATTAGTTGGTTAGCAGATTAGTTGGTTGGCTGCGGTGAGGAACGCCATGCCAGACATGCAGTCGTCGTCTGGCATGGTGGAGTTGAAGCGAGTGCACTGCGGAACGTTGGCTCCCATCTGTGGGTTGTTGTTGTTTGCGACAAGCTTGTCG
>JADGKB010000060.1:0-85702 GCA_027604185.1 Boothiomyces macroporosus
CAACATCGATATTGCTCGATCAATCTTTATCTGGAACCTAATTAAACCCGTTGAAATTTAAAGTCAATGTATTTGGGCTGGTAACATTTTTTACTGTACATTTTTAAATTTGTTCAACTTTGAAACCCCCTTTATGTTTGTGAAATGTCCAATCTGCGCAAAATCTGTAAAGGAAACCGAAATTAACTTTCACTTGGATATTCAGTGCTCCACAAAAGAGGAAATCAAGCCAGTGAATTCGCCCCTCAGCTTGGATACCAAGGAACCAAGTTGTAATGAAGGAAAGGAATCAAGAAAGCGAAAGAGGAATGAACCACTGGCTGAACTTTCTCGGCCAGTGGAATTTGGTGATTTTAAAGGCCAAGAGATAGTAAAGGAAGGTTCAATACTGCGAGAACTTATTGAAAATGATCGCATATCTTCAATGATATTCTACGGTCCACCAGGTTCAGGTATTTCTCTGCTTACAAGGCAAAACTACACTCGCAAGACTGATTAGCAGAACTAGGTGGTACAAGGAATTCAGTGCTACAACACATAATATTCAGGATGTAAAACAAGCTATTGTAAAGGCCAAGGAGCACTATAAAAGGACGAATGCCAAAGGGGTGATATTTCTAGATGAGATTCACCGATTTACGAAAGCGCAACAAGATATATTTTTGGATATTGAAAAAGGAGACTATATTTTTATTGCTGCTACAACAGAAAACCCTTCATTTAGAGTCAATAACGCTCTGCTCTCAAGAGTTAGAGTGTTTGTGTTGGAGAAACTGACTAGCGATTACTTGGTGGAAATTTTAAAACGAGCATATACGTTGAAAATTAAAGATATGGATGATGAATTGGCAGGGTTAAAGCCAGTGCCGGATGATGTCTACATGTTTATTGCAAATATGTGCGATGGAGACGCAAGAACAGCATTAAATGTTTTGGATTTTTTATTATCTAGCAATCAAGATATTACAATTGAACTTGCCAAAAATGCCATTCTAAAGCACAATATCTTGTATGATCGAAATGGGGAAGAGCATTACAATATTATTTCTGCATTACATAAAAGTTTGAGAGGTTCTGATGATAATGCGGCCCTCTATTGGCTAGGAAGGATGATTTATGCTGGTGAAGACCCGCTGTACGTGGCAAGACGACTGGGTAATCATAATCCTAAAGATAGTTCGATTTGCTTCAGAAGATATTGGTTTGGCCAACAATCAAGCTTTACAACTTGCATTGTCTACGTACCAGGCTTGTCAGGTAATTGGAATGCCTGAATGCGATGCCATATTAGCACACTGCGTGACATACTTGGCGAGATCACCTAAAAGTGTAGAGACCTACCAGGCAATCAAGAAAGTAAAGAAAACTATCGATACAGAGTATAATTATCCAGTACCGTTACACATAAGGAACGCCCCTACTGTGGTAGCATATTTCTAATGGTAGTTGATGAAAGACATGGGGTATGGTGATGGTTACAAGTACAACCCAGAATACAAAAATCAAGTGAAACAAGACTATCTTCCTCCAGGGCTAATAACCAGAAATTTCTTTACTTTTGAAGCAAGTAAAGAAGCCCAATAAATGCATATTTGTTGATATCATCCATAATGAGTCGTTCTTTACGTAATCACCGGAAATTTAACGATAAACATTTTCATTTCAAATGATATCTACAGTATTTCAGTCTACTTGGCAAATTGATGCCTGTCATGGAGCACCCACAGCAATGCATGTATTTAAAGAAACGAGACCAACTAAATTATACCAATTTGAATTGAATGACTATCCGTATCCGTTGTGCGGAAGCGAAAGCGGATATAACGGATATTCTTGTTGTTTCTCTTCTCTGGATACCAGCCAAACTTTTGGATACAAGAGTTTTTCAAGGCACTTGATATCTGGTGAATATAGTGTTGACACGTCGCCACCAAAAGCCGCAATTGGAAGCAGCTACTGTATGTTACAAGGTGATGGAGTTTCCATGTGGGGATACGACTTTATTTTCTATGCGAGCATTAATTCATGCCTGGAAAATAATGTAATTTGCAATGGCACGCATCTGACATTATACAGCGGGCTAAATTGCCAAGGTATTTGGATTTAAACATAGGAAATGCAGAATATTATCCTTTAACTAGTATCCCTGCCAATTATAAATCATTATATCTGGGAAATATCGCAGTGTCAAAATATACAGTGAATTCTGGAATAACAGAATATCAGTGGATCGCCTATACCCCTAGCTGGATGTTGGCGCCAAATTCACATTCGACAATGGAAATTGTAGCACTATTGTCTTATGCATTGGCAATTGGGGGATTTCTGGTAACCAGCTCTGTCTATGGTCAAAAGATTTACAAAGGAAAGTCGATAAAACTTCGAGATTTCTGCATGTTTGTTACTCAATTGCTATGGCTATTCAGAACCATTTTGGATGTGTATTATACCTACTCTGTTTTCCAAAACAGCCAACAAGTCGCGCTGTTCAAGGCACTTCTTGGATCAACAGAGGTATGCTCGCTGCTATCTGTCCTGATTAGCTTTAAAATAACAACAGAAATTAACAAGAAAAGCAATTCGAAATTATTTCTAATTGCGGGCAGCATTTCATTGGTGATACTACATTTTTCGCTTGTCGGGCCATATTACGCTTCCTGCTTCTTTGCACTGACTAACACGATGGCCTACCACTCTATAGCTAATATCGCATTCAACCTACAAATCGGATGGATGCTGTTCATGTTTGTGTTTGACTTGATACCGCCGCTGATTATCTTCAAGATGGTCTTTTTCCAACAGCTGACGAAGGCTAAAAAGACCAAAGAATCAACAGAGGATGTGCTTCTCTCAAATGGAACAATATTTGCCATCCTACTTGTTCACCTGTTCAACTGCTTGATCTTTGTTGTAGTTTCAGTCCTTCGCTACGCTACTTCGCTGTTTCAAAACGATAGGAACGCACTCGCTTCAGAGGCGATCCTGTCATTCTGCTATATGATTCACAATGTTGTAATTTGTAAAATGTACGAATCGCTGAGGGAAGCAGCATTGCACTTGGGAAAAAGAAAACGAGCGACCCCAAAGAACTATGGAAAAACTACTGAAAAGGGACCTACTAATTGACGGATTGTTCTGCCTAATGATACCAAATAAAAGAAACCTCTAAAGATAATTTTTGATCGTGATGGATTCTTACTCATCGTTACTCACCTAATATAAACCGAAAAATACCACAGCCAACTATGCTTTCTAGAGCGCTTAAACGAACTTTTTTAACCATCAAAAGTACATCCGTTTAATGTAGATTCTCCGCCTCCGTTGTTAAATGCGGAAGATGCAGTGAAACTTGTAAATTCAGGGGATAGAATATATATGCACGGCGTAGCTTCCTTTCCCACTGTACTAGCAGATGCATTATCCAAAAGAACAGATTTAAAGAACGTTGAGATTGATCACTTGCATGTTGTACCTGAAAACCCATGCTCCAAGTTAGAATTGAAGGACTCATTCTTTGTAGCAAACTACTTTATTGGTGCGAACCAAAGGAAGCAAGTCGCGGAAGGAATTAGTTCGCTGATTCCATGTTTCTTGTCGGATTTGCCAAAATTAATGCGAAATGGAGTTCGATCAACAGATGTAGCATTTCTCAACGTGTCGACACCTGATAAACATGGATATTGCTCATTGGGGTTGGAGGTAAGTCTGAAGTAATATAGGTATGTACCGCTTTGGCTGCTGTGGAATCTGCCAAGTTGGTGATTGCTCAAATCAATCCAAATATGCCTCGCACACACGGTAGACATTGCTAATCATAGGGCAATCATTTGTTCACATCAATTCTTTTGATGCAATTGTAAATGTGACAGAGCCAGTTCCGGAAATAGCTCCTGCAAAAATTGGGCCAGTTGAACTTGCAATTGGCAAGCATTTGGCAGGGCTAATTCCAGATGGAGCTACTTTGCAAATGGGTATCGGTGGTATTCCAAACGCTGTTTTGGAATGCTTGAAGAATCACAAGAATCTTGGTATTCATACTGAAATGTTCTCTGATGGAGTAATTGACCTTATTGAAAGTGGGGTTGTTGATAATTCACAGAAATTTCACTCTCCACACACAACAGTTACTGCTTTTGCAATGGGAACTAAGCGCCTGTATGATTTTGTGGATGACAATCCTTCCGTACATTTTAACGATATACAATTCGTGAATGACCCTAGTGTTATTGGAAAGAACCCCAAGGCAACAGCCATTAATGCTGCTATCGAGGTGGATATCACAGGCCAAGTTTGTGCTGACTCTGTCGGAACCAGAATGATATCTGGTGTAGGTAAGCATCTTTAACTCTAGGGGGTCAGTGTGATTTTGAATATGGTGCTTCAATTTCTAAAGGCGGATTGCCATTGATTTGCCTTCCGTCCACTTCAAAATCTGGTGCTTCAACTATCGTACCGTTCCTCAAACAAGGTGCTGGAGTCACTACTACTAGAAACCATGTACATTATATTGTTACAGAGAATGGTATAGCTTATTTATTCGGCAAGAATCTTCTTGAAAGAGCGAAAGCAATGATCAAGATCGCACATCCAAATCACCAAGAAGACTTGGCCAAGCAGGCATTTGATCGATTCAAAGTATTAATTCAATAAAGTCTATTCAAAAGTCGCTCGTGTCTTGGCATCCCGTGCGGATACCTCCTGTTGTCCCGCGAAAGGATTCTTAAGCTTGCTAGATGTTTTCAGAGCTATTCTCCAGCAGTTGCAGTCACTGCATTTTGTCTGATATTCAAATTTTTAACTTTTGGAAATGCATCTTGGACAAGTGGAAGCTGAGCTGATTTATGAGTCGCATCAGCTCACAAAGCAACGGAGGAGCATCAGAAAGTACATTTACGGGTTAATGGCATTCATTTTGGGTGGATCATTGATCGCATATCGTTGCCAAAAAGTTGATCGGCCCTTGGTTATTTTGGTATCATTGGATGGCACTAGACCGGAATACCTCCAACGTGGACTAACTCCCAATTTGAACAAGATCGGATCTGGCGGATACATGTCTGACATGATACCAGTATTTCCATCAATCACTTTTCCAAATCATTACTCTTTGGCTACTGGACTGTTTCCTGAATCGCATGGGTACTTTACATTAATTTAGAATAGTTGGAAATGTGTTTTATGACCCAGTCCTTAACGATACCTTTGTTTATACGGATCCAGTTAAAAATAGCGAATCCAAATGGTGGAATGGAGAGCCAATCTGGATTACTGCAGTCAAAAATGGATTAAAATCTGCAGTGTGTTTCTGGCCTGGGAGTGAAGCACCTGTCAAAGGACTTTACGCTACTTATTGGAAGAAATTCAATCAGTCAACGACTATAGATGAAAAGCTTGGAATTATATTCAACTGGATTGATCTTCCGCCTAGCCAAAGACCCAGTATTATTTCGGTGTACTTTCCTGATATCGATCACAGTGGCCATGTTGCTGGCCCAAATTCAGAAATGGTAAATAACACGCTAATGGAAATTGTAATACCTGACTAAATATAGGATAATGGGTTTGGAAAGTTAATGCAAGGTCTAGTTGATAGAGATATTCAGTCTTCTACTGAAATCGTTGTAGTGAGTGATCATGGAATGGGGTCTACAGATCCAACTAAAGTTATTTACATGGATGACTTGGTTCCAGAGGGAGACTACGATGTAATTTATAACGGAGTATTGGTTTATTTGTACCCCAAAGACAAGACCAAGACAGTAGAAATTGCCGAAAAGTTCAAACAGGAAGCTAAAGCAAGCGGGAATTTTAGAATATGGCTCAAAGAAGAAATACCATATGATGTCCATTACAATAGCACACGCGTCGGACCTATTTTGTTGATACCTGAGCGAGAATGGAACTTTGTATTCAGATCTTCTTACAATCCAGAAAACCCTCCATTTCCTAAAGGTAGCTAATTTATAAATACAGGAACCCATGGATATGAGGAGCATCATCCCGATATGCACTCTATATTTGTATCAACAGATAAATCTATGGACAGAAGATATGACTCGCCACTCAGAAATATCGAAATTTACGCCCTATTATGTAAACTATTGAAAATACCACCTGCACCTAACAACGGAACGATTAATTGGGAATAAATGAAAGATTGCTTTTTATTTTTGTGGGGGAATAATAGTTACAGCTGATGGTGAATGGGTGACCAAGTATCTTGATACAGATCCCATCAACGCAGCTTTCAAAGCGCTCTTACCATGAGATGCCATTATAACCAGGTCAGGCTTGTGTTCAGTGATATATTCCATTAGCGTGTGTCTAGGCTCGCCTACAATGGAAACCCCTCTTACATGCACTTTGCTATCCAAAAATACCTTGCCAAAGTGTTCCAATATTTCATGAGACGCTCGTTTGCTTTCTTCATCCATAGCATCCTGTTTCTCGGACACGCCTTCCACTGCTAATCCATGGGTTTCAGCGCTTCCGAATGGTTTGAAGGTAGGGAAAAAGATCTGGCGACAGTGAATAAGAATAACGTTATCTGTTTCTGGATTAATCAAATGGCTGTTTGCCCAAACTACTGCTTCGTAAGAGGTTTCTGATCCGTCGATTGGAAGCAGAATCGAACGAGTCAAGTGAGAAGTTTCACCGGCTCCTAACACCAAGTCTTTGTGATTTTCAAGATGGAATACCAACATTTTTTGAGTAGCTGAATCGTGGGTCTGGTTTTATACTTTTCCCCCCAGTCAACCTGAGTCAATGTTACGTGAAACTCATTATGAGTAATAATTAGTAGTCAAGTGGTCATACCTTCACGTTCTAGAACTGCCAAAATTATGAGCAGCATGAATATAATATCCACGCAAAACCAAAAGAATATTATCTCGGTCTGCGCATGATTCTGTGCATCATTGGGAATACTGCTTGTCCTAAAAATAATCCGAAATAAAGGAAAAATGAGTTTATTTAGGCAACAAGGGAGTGAGGGATGATGGTTACAGCAGATTTCGAATGGTGCAACAAGTAGTTTGAAACAGAGCCTAGGTACGCAGCTTTGAGTGCGGATTTGCCTTGAGAGGCCAATACTACCAAGTCCGGCTTATGCTCTGCAATATAATCAGTCAATCCATGTCTAGGATCTCCCACAATCGAGATTCCTTTTACGTGTACTTTCTTGTCTTGCAATACTTTGGAGCATCTTGCCAGGACAGCATGAGAGAGCTGCTTGCTTTCCTTTTCAAAAGTAACAATATCATCTTGCGAAGCAGCTTTCATTCCCTGACGGTATTCTGAATTTCCAACCAACAGGTTCACCAATGGATATACAACTTCTCTGCAATTAACAAGGACGACATTGTCAGTATCAGGATTAACAAGGTGTTCAGATGCCCAAACTACTGCTCTATATGCAGTTTCTGATACATCAACTGGGAGCAGTAGAGTGCGTTTACCAGTAAAGTTTTCAGCAGTTCCAATAACTAATTCTTCGTACGTTGGCATTTTTAACAATGGAATACCCGTTTGGCCGAGTGGTATTTATAGGTGGTTAAAATTCATCATGATTCATTCTTTACCACATTGACATCTGACAACCTGGACCCTATGCGTTTCAGCAGATTCTAGAAGTTGGCTCAAAAGGGAAATTCGATGGAATAGGTCCGGCTTGAATGTTTTCATTCACAGTTTATTTCCCCTTACCAATGCTTGAAGTTGCTAGTTGCAAACATAAATTTGCTGCTGAATCATCATTACTCATTGAAAAACGTGTTTTTCACAAGAGTACAATTACAAATATGGAAATGGAATCAAGAAGAACATATCGAATTTATCTCTATATTCAAATAAATGAATTACTCTAGTCGCTCTCGCCATTTAGAGATCGCCATAATGAATTGTGGGGACTTTTTCTTTGTGTAGCACAAAAACGTTTTACATTGGGCTAATTCATTGGCCACTCTATCAAAATACACGTTATTTATTCAAGAAGTTCACGAGGAATAATAGCAACTGCAGAGGTGGAGTGGTGGATGAGATAAGTAGAGACTGAACCAATATATGCGGCACGAAGGGCAGATTTGCCTTGTGAAGCCATTACTACCAAGTCAGGTTTATGATTTTGAATGTATTCAATCAAAGTTTGTCTGGCATCACCCACAATAGAAACTCCTTTAACATGGATGCCTAGTTTGGTTAGGGCACTTGAACATCTTGCCAGTACAGCATGAGAGAGCTGCTTACTTTCGGCTTCGAATTTAGCGATATCTTCCTTGGAAGCAGCTTTCATTCCATTGCGGTATTCAGAGTTGCCAACCAGCAGGTTAATCAAAGGATAGAGGACTTCTCTGCAATGAACCAGAACGACATTGTCGGTTTCAGGGTTGATTACATGCTTTGTTGCCCAAACTACTGCTTTGTAGGCAGTTTCGGAGATATCAACTGGGAGCAAGATTGTTCGTTTTCCGGTAAAGTTTTCATCTGCACCAATAACCAATTCTTCGTAAGAAGGCATATCCGCCCTGATAAAAGTATGGATTATTTATAGCTGCAAATGATCATAATTAGTAATTCTATGGAATGTCAACTGATTAAACTACACCACGTTTTTCTGTTCAAATCTTCAAAACGTGTCCAACTCAAATGGTTTAACCAATAGATTTAGCATTCCCTGAGTAATAGCATGTGAAATGAGAACAAAAGGTTTCTTTAATTCTTTCTTGGTCTTGTCAACTCCTGTCAACTCTTGTCAATGGAAGAAAAGTCAAATGTGGACAGACTATAGGTCGCTATTCCCTACCAAATCGAACAGCTGATTACGCAACAGTGTATGAATGGTTCACTTGTTCCAGAATGAACCCATGACTCATTATTACTCATCGTGACCTTTAGTCATTTGCTGGACGAGAACTTTACAAAAATGATTGAAGTTATCTTGAATACCTCGATTAGCTCACCAAGAAGAACCATTCTTATTCCAATAGACGTAAGCGAAACCAGTTTTTATACTGCCGAGTGGGCTTTAAAGCAAATCGTCAACTGCGAATCAGATAATATCATCTTGATCAACGTACGACACGAACACATCCCACATTCGAAATCTAAATCTAATAACGGCGATAAGGAAAACTCGTTTAGGATCATCAATGAAGATTTGAAATTGGAGTCTCATGAATTGTTGAAATCGTTTTCAAATTTGTTTATCGAGAACCACGGACATGTTAAAGCAATTTGTTTGGTTGGAGATCCTCGAACTGAAGTGTTGGCTTGGATTAAGCTTAACCGACCAGATCAAGTGATTATGGGGAACAGAGGAAGGGCTGCGCTGTCTGGTAATTTTGGTCTGAATGTAGGTTTGTTCTTGGGTTCTGTTAGTCAGCATATTCTGCAACACTCCCCAGTCCCAGTTACTGTAGTACCAAACCCTAAACTTGTTGAATAAAGTCTAGTGCTCAGTTTATATCAACCTCAAGTGTCTAATCTATTGGAATCGAATCATTGACAATTGATTCAGTCAATATTTACAGTGAGGCGAGACTTTACAATGAAAATGAAATGCGGAATGGGATTGCTTTCGTGTATTTGAACCTGGATATATCAGAGGCAGCTCACCAATTGCAATGCACCAAAAGCTAAAAACTACTATTTATTGACACTTTAGCGGAACTATGGTAATCGGTACTTTGGCGTTATCCAAAAGATATTGGGATACAGACCCCAGGAACATCTTCTTAATGGCACCCAATCCTCTGTTTCCCATAACTACCAAAGTGGGATTATGCTTTTCGATCCAGTTGAGCAACTCCTCCTTTGGATTGCCTATAAGACTAATGCACGTATGATGAATACCCGCTTGTTTTATCAAATCAGAATAAGCTTTGAGCATATGGCAAGCATCCTGTTTGGATTCTTCATTCGCGGCTTCAAAGCCGTTGTAGGTTGTTGCGTTTGTAATCACCAAATCAGCGTCAGCAAGGAATGCTGCTGGAGGGTCAACTTGACGACAAAATACGAAAAATACTCTATCAGTCTTTGGATTGATCCAGTTTTGGATCGCCCATTCCACTGCATGAATAGAGTATTCGCTATGATCAACAGGTATCAAGATTGTGCGGGTAGCATTGAACAAGTCATTTGCGCCTTCTACGTATTCTTCAACCATCATAAAATTTTGAATGTTTTTGTTGGGAATCAGGTTTGTTTTATATCTGCTTATTACTCATTTGAAGTGATTGTTTGGAACCAACATTACTCAACATGAGTCATGATTGTTACGTTTTGCATGAAAAATAGAAAAGGGAAGGAATGGCCGAAACGCAAGCTATATATGAATTAAAGGGCATCTAAAGGCCGCTTCGACTGTCCGATTGCACTACTGCATACTAGATCACTAGAGACTAATCTATTCGGAAAAATGTAGATGAGGATGGGATCTACAGCAGGAGGGTAGATGCCCAAGGAATCTTTATTCTAAATTGGTTTAATTGACAGATTTGAAAATTTCAAAGTATTTGAACCATGTGAGATGGTATTGCAGTCATTGTTTGCAGAACCACCATCCAGCCAAGACATGCCGTTTCCCCCTGTACCCCAAATTGAAAATACTAGAGTCATGCCACCGTTGAAAGCATCGCCCATTGCCTCCAACTCTCCAGTTGAAGGGAATTGTGGGTCTCCGCTGCCCCCGCAAGTCGAATCACTAATGGCTGGGAAAGAAACTGATTGACCGTTTTGTGAAATTGTTTGGTCGACAGAGGTCAAAACACCATTAGTAGCCCTAAAGTAAGTTGAAACAGTGAATGGTTGCATCGAGTTGAACTGTCTATAAGGACCAAACACATTCAAAGATCTAGAATTCCTTCCACATCCCCAGTGATCGCAGTTACCGGAAGAACCAGTACAAGAATGAGAAGTGACTTGAGTAGCAGCCGCGTTGGCTTCAAACACATCAAATTCTGTGCAGGTACCTTGGGCATCACAATAGCCAGTTCCTTGTGTCAAGTCAATCTTACCTATTGGTGTATTGAGATTCATCTGAGAAAAATATAGGGCAGCGTTGAACCCACATTGCATCTGAGAGACATCAACGTCAAAAGTCAATACCTTGTTGTTGAGTTGGAATGGAAAGTGCCTATTTCCACTTTCATCAGTCAAGTACATTCTTGATCCACCGTTTTGCATGGACATTTGAATTCCACCTTGGAACGAGGATATCCCAAAAGTCGAGTAGTCCCTAGATGGACCACTAGCAGTATCAATTATCACGCCGGTAGCTTTCCAATAGCAATTGCTGCTGGTTTCGCAGTAGTATAATGGCATCGACAATAGCCCATTTGCAGCTGTAGAAGGTATTGATTGGAGGTTTGCAAGGACAGATACTATAGTGATCAGCAGAGGGAACATATTGGTAAAACTGTGTGATTTCCAGTTTTATAGCCAACTTTGGTCCTAGAATTTTAGGCTAAAAGTTTGCTTGTAGATGGCATAAGATTCTTTTTTGTCACATGGACAAACATAAAATCTACCTATGCAATATCATCAGATTTAACTGCATTTAGATAACGAACCAAGAGAAATCGTTCCATCAATATGGCTATACCAGTTGTTCCATGACTCTACGAGTGAATGATGAATTGATAACTACTAACTGGTGCGGCATGTCCAAGCGGTGAGCATGAGCCAGCAAGAAAAATTCTGGAAAGGTGCAGGTATACAAAAAAACTAGTTGCAATAGCTGATCATTAATAAACTAGTTCTAAAATTGATTCTGACTCTAACTAGCCATTGGCCTATGGCAAATTAGAGCAGTTCCATCCAAGGGTATGTTTAACAGTCATGTGAACAAATGGACACACTCAGTCACGCTTCTTAAAGAAATCACCATTTGTGGATCCATTGACTTTGTATCAACTTTAATCTTGAATATCAAAGTATCCCGTACACTACACACGCACAATATAGATTTCAGGAAAGCAAAACTTTATTTGAATGCTGTACTACAACGAGCGCAATGAAAGATTGTAAAACTTCAAGGTATTCGAACCATGAGATACGGTGTTGCAGTCATTGTTTGCATAACCACCATCCAGCCAAGACATTCCATTTCCACCAGATCCCCAAATCGAGAACACCAAGGTCATTCCGTTATTAAAGGCAGAGCTCATTGCCTCCAACTCTCCAGTTGAAGGGAATTGTGGGTCTCCGCTGCCCCCGCAAGTCGAATCACTAATGGCTGGGAAAGAAACTGATTGACCGTTTTGTGAAATTGTTTGGTCGACAGAGGTCAAAACACCATTAGTAGCCCTAAAGTAAGTTGAAACAGTGAATGGTTGCATCGAGTTGAACTGTCTATAAGGACCAAACACATTCAAAGATCTAGAATTCCTTCCACATCCCCAGTGATCGCAGTTACCGGAAGAACCAGTACAAGAATGAGAAGTGACTTGAGTAGCAGCCGCGTTGGCTTCAAACACATCAAATTCTGTGCAGGTACCTTGGGCATCACAATAGCCAGTTCCTTGTGTCAAGTCAATCTTACCTATTGGTGTATTGAGATTCATCTGAGAAAAATATAGGGCAGCGTTGAACCCACATTGCATCTGAGAGACATCAACGTCAAAAGTCAATACCTTGTTGTTGAGTTGGAATGGAAAGTGCCTATTTCCACTTTCATCAGTCAAGTACATTCTTGATCCACCGTTTTGCATAGACATTTGTACTCCATTAGGGATGGAAGATACTCCATGTCCACCATAGTTTGTCGATGGCTTGTTTCCCTCATCAATGATCAACCCAGTCCACTTTGTTGAACACCCGTTAGAGTCACAGTATTGCAAAGGCATAGACATTTGCCCATTAGATGCAGCGTTTTTGATAGAATCAGCAGATACGTAAAGGAATGCAGTGAATACCAAAGTTTTCATTGCAGTTGATGGAATCTACGCGCCTTTTATATGCTTCCATGGTCTTTCAAGTTTAGGCTAAAGCAGATATGATTGACTGCGGCTCTATCTTGTTTGGTCACGTTGGTGCACAAGTTTGTCTGGCACCACTTGTATTTGCAATAGTAGTGTGAACATGGAATAAAGGAAATCTGAATTTGAATTCCCTTAGCTCACAAAGAAAACTCTTTTCTTAGGAATTTTTAAAATGGTACTTTCTTAAACTTTACCCTCGGTAATGCTTTCAAGTTACCTGCAAGAGTACTCCAATTACAATGTCTCCGGGTTATAATATAAGGTTATACTTATCGATACATTTGGTTGAAGCATGTATTGGGGGTGGCAGTGCTAACAGTCTGATGACCTTTGGTTCTTTGGTAGTCACGATACTCTTAAAAACAGTTCAGTGCGTGTGTCTCTATGGAGGGATAAAATACACTTCAAGCTAAATCTAATGCAGGCTGATTCTAGACCTTGTAACAGCATGTAGTTGATTTTAGATGCAGTTAATCAGTCAAGAAGCTCTCATGAACAACATTTCTCTACACGAATGAGTATTGCTCGCTTACCAGCTTAATCATCCTCAGCGATGGCATTGAAAGCAGGTTAGCAATGCTACAGAGACATAAGGGTATTATACCTAATGGAGCTCAAGTTCAGCAGATCTTCTCAAGTTGTAATCATAGATAAGCGTTGATTCCATACCAGTTACAAAGACTGAATTGAAGTTTGTCTCTCAAACAAGTTTGAAACTATTCGCCAGTGTCTCTCCGTTTATCGTATCGAATTTCGCTCAGGTTGGCAGTTGCTCACTGAGAATTTCAAGAGTAAACAACCTACGCGTTTTGCCAATTTTAGTTTATGAACAGCATATACGTTTCCGTTGATAAACGACACTACAGTCTCCCAAATGACCTTCCTCGACCAATTGTAGATGCACCAGCGCCTATCAATCAAATCGCAGCTAGGTTTTACACACTAATAGTAGTGCCGAACCAGTAGATTTGGATGAAATCCGTCTGGATATGCCTGCCCCTGATGAGCCTTTGATTCAACAAGTCGACGAAACCATGTTTGAAAAGGTATGACGTTTATTAATTTCCGATGTGCGGTACAGTAAAACAAATCACCTTATACATTTGGGGTGGAGTCGAAGCTCTGTCCGAGGGAGTTGCGGACTTTCTTGGAATAACTACACCCAGGTATGAAGTGTATATGGACGACGCTATAGAATTCGAAAACCAACGTGAGGTAAAAAACACTAACACAGTCGCTGCTCCGCCAGGAACAAGAATCGCAGCAAGCAAAGCTATTAGCCAATGCCCTTTCTGATGTCACTCGTTTATCGTAAAATTTCTTCAAATAAACTTTGTCAAATCAAAATGTTGAAAATCCCATTCAAAAAGACTGAGGAAATCTCCTTTGCAGAGCCTCTAAAGTCTGCGATTCTCAACATATTCAACGAAGATCCGTCTGCCTATTCGGATGATTTTGAAACGCTGGAAGGATTGCGACAATCTATTTTGGAGCCGCAGGTTCATGAAGCAAGCGCAAATGCCCACTTGACGTATACGGATTTTAACCATAGTTATTACGCTCAGTTGCATTATTTGGAATCAAAATTTGTCTTTAATGAGCAGAACGTAAGGATGATCTAATGCAGATTAAAATATTCTTTACCTGGGGAAATGCATTCGGAAAGAAAGAGTTTGTCAGTAGCCATAACATTGGATTTGAAAAGGCAAGCATTCTGTTCAATTTGGGAGCGATATATTGTCAGTTGGCGGATCAAGCTGGAACAACTTCAGAGGAAGGAATCAAAAAATCCGCCGCATACTATCAAGTACTATTAGTCTGATATAGCAATCCGCAGGGGCATTTCAATGTATTTTAGATAACCTCCATGCTTGGGATATCAGTAGCACTGCAAATACGCAACTCAACGCATTAACCAACTTGATGCTTGCCCAGGCTCAAGAAGTGTTCCTACTTAAAGCGATTGCAGGTATATGCTTTTTAATTCAAGGTAAAATGAGGGAAGGGACTCTGGCAAAGTTAGCGATGCAAGTTTCAACATTCTATAGCATTTCTCATGAAATTGCAGCACAAACATCGTTGTTTGACAAGGTAGATGCATTCTAAACTAGCAATGGTTGTCTTGTATGCAAGCAAAGCAACACCATTTCTGTGCTGTAGCAAGATATTGTAACTTTTGTTTAATGCAGATAAATCAATAGAAGTTGAAGCTGCTGGGAAATATGGAGAGCAAGTTGGATGGCTGGCTGCAAGTTTGGAAGCTACCAAGGCAGCGAGCGAAAAGAATATTATTAAAAACCTGTCAATGCCGGCTCTTGAAACAGAGATGAAGGTATTTCAAGTCTCATTCAGAATTTTGCTTCAACCGTGGATAATGCATTCCAAAGAGCAAACAAGGACAATGACAAGATATACATGGAAGCTGTTCCGGCAGTAGCTAACTTGGACCCGCTTCCTCCAGCTAGAATGGTTAATCCAACACCTATTCCGGAATTGTCTGCTTTGTCTGCTTTTATTACACAGCCATTATTCAGAAACCTGGTTCCTTTAAAAATTCATCAAGCAGCCTCCAAGTATTCCTACAAAAAAGATCAACTAATTAAAAGTGTTACTGACAAACTGAATGAAGGAACAGGACTTGCCCAAAGGTAACATGCATTGATATTAGTATTCTGGCCTCCCTTAGATTGCCTGGATCGATTGAGGCGTTAGAACAGCCAATTGGACTACCAAATACTGTCATCGAAAGGTCAAAAGAAGTAAGAGAAAAAAGCGGAGCTAGAGGAATTGAAACTTTGTGGGCGACTTTGACAAAATCTGCCGCACAAGACTGGGATATTCTGAAGGAGTGTATTGCTCTGCTTGATCAGGAAGAAAAGGAAGATGAACAGTCCCGATCTGCTCACGGTGCAAAATGGACTAGAACCCCTTCTTCAACCTTGACAAGAAATTTACGGGATAAGTGCTATGAATACAAAACTAAAATGGAAACAGCAGATAAATCAAACGAAATCGTTCGAGGAAAAATTGATACAAATATTGCATTGATTGAGCACCTGGGATCTAGCCAAAAAGAATTGGAAGCATCTATACCTTCAAGCACTCAAGCATCAACTTTAGCATTGAAAGATCCAAACCTGAAAATCCTAAAACAAAATTTGGACTTGTTGAACCAAAATATCAAATCTCGAGCAGAGCTGATCCAAAGAATAAAAAAGTTGGGAGAAAGCGATGATATTGGGCCAGCACTCACACAAAATGCAATCTCTAATTCCCCATTGGATGAATCAGTATTGTTTGATCAACAAATTAAAATTTATCAAAACGATATTGATTTATCAGAAAGGCTATTGGCTGATCAGGAAAAATTGATGGATGTGATCACATCTGCCAACAAAACTTTTATGGATTCTAGACAGACAAACACTATGATTAGAGAACGTGAAGAAGCACTATCTAATTTGGATAGGGCATACAAGGTTTTTAGAGATATTTCTGGTAATTTGGAAGAAGGGATCAAGTTTTACAATGATTTAGAATCAGTTTTACACAAACTTCGCCAGCAAATCCAAGATTATTGCAAAGGCCGATCATTTGATAGCCAGCGATTGATCCAGCAGTTTTCCAATATGAGTATGAATTCCAGTTATGCTCAACAAGCATCCCAGCCTTTGTATGGTGGCCCAACCAACTACAGTCCAGCGCCGTCCTACAATCAGCCTCAACCTCAACCTCAGCCAGGTGTTTGGAATCCTAGCCAAGCAAGGCCGCAGTATGGCTATCCACAATCTGGAGGGCAACAAACAGTTCCTGGCGGATGGAATCGGCCTCCAGATTCTTATCAAAACTACCACCAACCCCAATTTTCTCCGCAGAGTGCCCAGTCACAACCATACCAACCTAGGGCGTATCAACCAAACCAACCATTTCCGCAAGGATACGGCAATCTTCCGCCTCCCGGACACAGTGCTTACCCCGGACAGTATCATTCTGGCCAGCAGATGCCTCCTGGACAATTCTCTCAACAGTCTGGGCAATTGCCACCACCTTCAGGATATACTCCACCGGTATATTGGAATCAAAGCGGTCAAAGACCTCAGCAATAGTTTTAAAATAAATGTTTTATGTGGCGAGTAGTCATTTCTCATGGTGAATAGTCTTTGCACGTCCATGCTTGGCGCACGATAATCAAATGATCCACTTAGTTGAACAGTAAAGAAATACGCAACGGGATGATATCCCATTCATCTATTCTTCCTGCCAGTGTTCGCGGCTCTTATTTAGGCAACTCTCCCTTTTGATTTTTTCCAAAAGTAATTATGATCACGCTATTTCGCGTTGCCGATGGTCAGTGACCCACCGATCTCACGTTCTCATAAATTCGGAGTTCCAAATCTTTATAACTAGGGGGGTTCGTATCATTTTATTACATGATTGCACAAGCCAGCAAATCATTAGATAGAGCACTCGCGTATCACGCCTATTTAGCATGCATTGCTGTCGTGGTGGCCTGCGTTCTCGGAGTATATATATGTAGAAAACCTAGATCAAGTAGAAATCACTTGAAAGTAGACTTGCGGGAGGTCAAGGTAGATAGTATCCAGCCATTGAAGCCCACAATAGAAGACATCCCTCCAATCCCCAAAGCCCATAAAAAATCTAAAGCAATTGATCACTCGCCAAATAGAACTGTAACTCTAAATAGAATATCATCGTTACCCATCACGCTAGACACTAGAAAATCATCATTGCAACCTTCAATTGGAGAGAGAAAGAGCTCCCTATACACTTCTCCATCTCTCCAGTTCAATTCAGAAACAAATCAATTAGAATCCATCTCTGCTCATAGATTATACTCTTCTGCCATATTTAGTGAGAGCGAGATGGAATCCATTCAAAAATACCTGCCAAAAACAATTCAAGAGGAGAATCGGAAAGAAGCAGATTATATTCAAGTGCTAGATGCGTACATTGAAGATTACTTCATTCAAGAGGAATTATCGGTCCTGCAAAAGGATCGGGGAAAGTCAGACTGCGATGGTCTCATCAAGCCTACTGCTGTTAAACCGCCACAAAAGGTCTTGTTCCAGTATAATATCAATGAAGATACTCCAGAGTTCTGGTAATATATCCGTTTTTTCAAGTGTATTAATTCCGCATTTTCTCACAGTATCGTAGGCATTAGTTTATCAGCATTCTCCCATTTCCCAATCCATTGGCGGGCTGGTTCTATCACCTGTTATCAGGTTTTGACATGAACAGCTAAATTTTGGCGCACAGATGGAGATGCTTGGAAATGGAAAATAAGTTTGAAATTTTAAAATGAGCTTGCGAAAAACTCCAAAAACGCCTGTTCCCATTACATCCTCAAGGGAAATCCTAGTGGTTGGTAATTCGTAATAATATTAGGATTAAATCCGGCTTTTCAATCTACATTACACCTTGACAATTTCAGACCAGGACATGTGAATAGAGCAGCTAGGAAATGCAACTCTATTGGAGGCAAAGGCCAAAATTTTGCAATCGCTTGCTCACAGTATGGAGAAACCGACAAGATTACCGTCCTGCAGATGACTGGGGGTATGACTGGTTCGTATATTGTTTCTTACTTGGATGAGCTGTCTATCGAGCACATTACCAGTACATATAACTAACCTAGTTCCTATATCAAAGACTACTAGGACTTGCACAACGGTTTTGGACAAAAAAACAGGTTCAATGACTGAGCTAATTGTAATTTTTAGTTTATTGTAGGAACCCGCAGGAAGAATAGAGATTAAAGAAAGACAAATCCTCGAAGAAACAATTAAAAAGATTGTTCCGAATTCGAAACGATTGGAAGGAATCGCGTTGTGTGGCACGTTACCCCCAGGATTATCTGGTTCAACTTACTCTTTAATTGCCCAACTAAAACCGGATGACTGTGTGGTGCTACTGGATGCATATCAGAATATTGAGTGTTTAAACACAAGAAAAGTAAATATCTTGAAAATCAATTCTGAAGAATCTAGAAAGCTTGTTGGGGCTCATGAAGATATGGATCTCGTTGATGTTGCTAAAACCATTCTACAACAGTACCAACTTAGAATCTTGGCGATCACTGGTATTTTAATTTAACTCAGATGGGCCTTCCACAGCGTATTTATTTGAACAAGGAGCTCAAACAAAAATGCATACATACGATATACCGTCTCTGGAAAGTGTTATTCAGGATTATGATTTTAGTAATTCTCCTCTATCCTCATCGATTACTTCAAGTCTTCCAGAAGCTACTGGTGAAGCTTTCCAGTCAAGAGTCGGGTCACACCAAAACTTGGCAAGCATGGGAGATTCGCAAGACTTGCTGTTAAATCCACTTGGGGCTGGAGATACCTGTTCTGCTATATTTTTATTAGAATATTTAGATACAAAGGTAATTCATTTTAAATATAGAATGCCAGTCTAGCTTATCAACATGGTCTTGCTGCTGCGAGTGCCAGCTGCTTGATGATTGACAACACCAGTCATTTCGATAAAAGAATCAAAGAATTGATATTTGACCAAATCACAATGGAAACATCAATATTATAAATAAAATCTTTGATTAATGTCACAATTTATTGGTTGATAAACATAAAGAATTGGCGAAGAGTATCTGACAAGATCTCTGGAAGCTTTTCAATATTTCTTACTACAACATAGTAATCGAATGGAAAAGTATCCATGTATCTCTCAACTTTAAGTATTGGCTTGTTTGTCACCGAATCAAAATCGTATGATACGCTAGACATGTTTAGAATTGAATCCTTTTCTGGCCGAGTGTCCAGCATGATAAACACTATTGCAATTCGTTCTTCTGCTGCAGCACGTACTCTGGCTTTGATGTATTCGTGGTCATCACACAGACCATCAGAAAGTATTAGCTGTAGCTGCCATAAGTCGCTTGTCTGAGATAGCTGTCGTGAATGCCTGAGTATTTCTAGTGATTGTTCCATCAGTAATTTCACCTTTGTCTTTTCTTGCTTGAAAGTAAATGATTGGATCACTTGTGCCCCAGCTTCGTCCGACCAAGGCTTTTCGAATGGATGCAACAGTAGTACCTCTTCGCCAAAACTGAGCACGGATATCTCACCAACTTCTAATTGTGCTAAAGCATTAGTGATTAATGTGAGAGATTCATATGCTAATTGAACAGAGTGCGTGGATGACATTGATAAAGAATCGTCAATTGCAATCATAATTTGGTAGGTTCTTTTGGACGGCTTCGTTCTGCGTAACCAAATTTTATCCTTTTTGAATTGAGACGCAATATAGGATATGATCTTTCTCATATTTAACCTTTTCCCAGTTCTGTAATCTCCTTTTAATTTGGTAGAAAGTGTCGGCTCCAGTATTAACCGTAGTTGTTCACACAACAAGAATGAAAAATCTCTGGTCAAAGTTGTATAATTTTTCCAAAGCTCTTTTGAAACCTGAGGATCTTGACCACTCTTTCTCCATTCAGACATTTTTTGTTCAAGAATTAAACGGAGTTGATCATAGTCTAATACTTTATCACTATCTCCAAGCTCTATTATCCTATCGTCGTCCGCAAATTGTGTATCACTGAGATGAGTGATTTTCATAGAGTTTTCTACTTCATTGATCAAATCGTCATTTGTTGGATCTGGGTATTCTTCTCTATCCACTTCCATTTCTTCTTCATCTTCTACCTTGGATTTAAGTTGTCCACCAACACCTTTATTCTGTTCATTCGTTGAAGGTTCGATGGTAGCTGTTGGCTCTGTTGGTTCTTTTTGCTTGTCCATGTCATCCATATCCATTGACTCTTCTTCTCTATGTTGGTTTTCATTTTCCTCTTCCCCCAAAGCAGCTTTATCCATTTTGTCCAGCTGCTCTTTATCAGCAACTCCAAGGGCTTGATGGTCACCTTGATCTTCATCGTCCTCTTTCACATACTCAAAGTCTGCATTTTGAATATCAATGTCTTGTTTGCTTTCTGGTTGATTTTGCGGTTGATTTTCTTTAACACTGTCTGCGATATCCCTTAGTCTGGACAACCACTTTTCCATCGCGTTTCCAACACTACGATGTGGATTTGGCTGAGATGAAATATCTTGTTTGTTGGAAGAATCCTTCATTTCGGATTTGCTAACTTGCTTGTTTGTCTTCTCTCCCCTTGCATCATCCGTATTAAGATCTTGGACAGAGTCTTGAACTTCTGAATTTCCTGCGTTATTTTGCTGGTCTTGAATGGAGCGATCCCCTCCTTTCCCTTCTACTCCAAATGGCTGATTAGATTCAGCTTTGCTTTGGTCTTGTGCATCTGTGCCTTGAAGTTCACCTTGATCTTGATTATCGTCAATTTCGGGATTAGTATCACCTAGCCCATGAGCTGGTTCGTTTTCTGGTGATTCTTCCTCATCCTCGTTTTCATTTTCTGGTGATTCTGAATTTTCATCACCTTCATTATCTGGGGTTTCAGTTTCCTGTTCCAATTCTTCCAAGTCAGGCAAATTTGAATCTTCTAGATTTCCTTGGGTATCAGGTTTATCAACATCCATTTCTTCCGATTGTTCCTGTTCTGGATTGGCATCTTCCATGTCATCTTCAGGCATGTTATTCATACCATCTTCATCACCATCTAATTCCAAGTCTTCAGGCAAATCCATTTCATCATCTTGATTTTCATCCAGTCCATGGTCTTCTTTTACGTCAATACCATGACTGTCTTCATACTTATCTTCGGTATCTTCGTTAATTTTTCCCTGATCCTCTTGATTTTCTGTGGAAGCTTCTTGGGGCTCTTCCTTCTTGTCAGTCGGCTGTTCTTTAGAGTCTTTCTTTTTTTCATCCTCATTCTGGCCGTCTTCCTGTGCAGCTGTTTCAAGTTCTCCAGAGGGGTTATCCAAAGCAGAGTCTCGTTCAGTTTTTTCGTCTTTGCCATTGCCCTGATCTTGATCTTCATCTCCCCACATTTTCTCATCTATCACATCTGCCAAATCATCATCCAAGTTGCCCATTTGTTCATCTGGGTCTTCTCGATTTTCATCTTCCTCTTCGTTTTCTTGGTTTTCATCATCGGAAACATCCTCCAAGGCACCATCAAAATCATTTTCCATTTCAATAGCATCATCTTCTTCTTTAAGGTCATTTTTATCAGGAGGTGGGGCCTTTTCTGTGTCATTCTTTAAACCTTCCACTTCATCCTGATTTTCAATTTCATCAGACACATCCTTCTTTCCTTCACCTTCACCAATACCCATGCCTTCCACGTTATCTTGCAAATCCCCTTCGTCCTCATTTTGATCTTCATCCTTGGGAATGCAGAAGCCATCCTTTAGTAAACCATAGAAAGTATTGGATAGAATGTACTGGAATTTCACAACAGATTTGTGGAACAAAACTAGCTCTTGCAGTCTGTAGAAGGTCATTAGAATACACTGATGTACTAAAGGATAGAATCTCTGCAGCTGGAGCAGTAAAAACTTACGTTCAGTGGAATCTCCATTGATATTTGTTAAAAATTTGGACCAGGTGTCGCAACTATTCTTGAGTGTATCACCAAGTAACGCAATATTGTTGGCAGGAACACTGGAAAGAATCTCTGCGTGTGAAGTAGCCAATTGCTTGGATTTCCAACCTAATTCGTTTTCCTCGTTTTCTTCTGGATTGACATCTTCCTTCTTAACCCTCAATCGCTGGATAACAAGTAGTGTCTTTTCAATGCAAGCATCCAGCTCTTTAAGACAGTCTTGCAATGTATTCGAGCAAGAAGTATTATCGGTTGGCAACAATAGTTGGTTACTGCTATTCAGGAATTCCATAAGCGGAGATAAGATAAATCTATAATTTGGATACTGAGATATGCTTGTTTCGATGATCTCGGTACATTTAGAAACAGATCTTTGGATTTTTGATACCAAATTTCGTATAGGCAAAGTTGGTAGTGGGGTGACTTCCGAATTTACAATAAAGTATTTGTGTTCTCTACATTCTTCCACAATTTGGGATACTTCTACAGAAAAGTTATTGAACGCTGAACAAATCTTTGGGTCTATTCCATCCACAGCCTGCAAAACAAGCACAGTCTGGGTTAATACAGCAAAAAGATCAGATGCTGTTTTTGAAGCTTGTTTCATTAAATTGAGATATTTTCCAGACTCCAAAGACTCATCGAGAGTCTTCAACTGCGTAATATGTTCGATAACGTTTACTAACTGAGGAGATACACTTGAAAATACAGCCCTTTGATCTAAGCTCATGTGCAAAAGATCATCCAAATATGCCACGAATTTCTCCATTTCCAAAGTGGAAATGTCTGGTGAATGACTAGATAGTAATTTCCTTACTGCACCTAAACGGGCAATATTTCGACAATAATAAATATCAGCTCTATCCAAGATTGGCTTTAAATCAACCGAATTGGATGCGATGCCATACTTTTCTGTTGCTTCAACCAATTGTGTAAATTCTGGTTCTGGATGTGAATGCATGTAAACGGAATCCTGGTGTGCGATATACTTTTGACTACAACGGGAGTTGAGACCAATAAAAGTTAAAGCTTTGAGTAAATCCACTAGTGCCTTCTTTCGAATCATTTTTTGGCCTTTGGCTGTTTTTGATTCTGCACTTAAACTTGAATTAATCGACTGGAATTCTTTGATCCTATCTATAATTGTGGTTCCGAATTCATTCAAATTAGAAATGGTGTCAATATACTGTACATTGGCAGAAATTTCAAGAGCAAAATGCTTTGATTTCTCATACAGATTCTGTAATTGAGAAAGTCGTCCTTCTTGGAGCTTTGCCCCAAAGTCTTGGCTATCAATTGATAAATTGGATACGAATACCAATGCACTACTTTGTAATTTGCCGACAGTTGAATCTATTTTTTCAATTGGCTTTAAGACAGGCATATTTTCGTGGTACCGAGCTATTATTTCCTTAACTCGTAATTGAAGTTCCAAACGATATTTCTTTACAAACTTGTTAAGGTGGTGGTGAGTCCTTTTGGCACTTTCTTTCAGTGCAAATACATTAATGTCCTTCCATGTTGCAATTTTTACATATTCACGCAATTCTTTCAGAATTGGCTTTCGAATTTGCTCTATAGATTGGTCAATCATTGGAACGAACTGTTGATAAAATGCATGCACATTGTTTAGAGCGTTCTGGACAAATTCAATTATTGCAATGCCATTATGGATGCTATTGGTTGACTGCATATAGTTTCTGAAGGATTCTATCATTTTCATTCTTGCCTTAAACTCTCCAATGGAAGAGGTGACTAAGAATTCATCCAGGGACTGTAAGACATCTTTACAGATATCATTTGCCGCTAAATCAGCCTCCTCACATTAATTATTGCTTACCTTGTTTCCTGCTAACCCAATCACAATTTTCCAAAGATGGAACCAATGGGCTGCTGCTCTTTCAGAACATTTTCTGTTTTCAATTTCCAGCAGTTCTCTCCAAGTTTCCAATTCTAACTTTCTCCATTGGATGATTAGATTGGTTACTTCCAGTAATTCGCTTTTTAACGAAAACTCTTTGCTAGAGTAATTCTCCCAGTCTTCTGACTTTACTAACAGTAATTCTAGCCCTGTTAAAAGCTTCATAATCGGAGATGTAACTGGGAACGAAATTATCCTTCGACAGATTAGTGCCAAGTTATTTAGAACTGCATGAGATGGCCAATGTGCAAGAGCTTTGTTCAAGGCTGATTCATAACTGAGAATTACCGGCTTTAGTTTTCTAGCTTGGTAGACGTTTGAGTCATTGTAGAAATCGTACAGTTTGTCATTAAGTTCTAAAGGATGAGTAAGTCTGTCAATATGCCACTTTGCAGCAACTAAAAATCCACTTCTACATAGGATATCAACACTTCCGGGAGGGATTATGCTATACTGCTGAGAAAGTGTCACTGCAGTGTCAAACAAGTTTTCATACGAACTGGACCACTCTTTAGAAAATAGACGTGAATTTTCGGAATTAAGACGATCAAACAAGTCACATATATGCCAAGATACCTTTTCAGAGAATACAGAAAATACTTGAGGTGTAGCGCTTGGCTTAGATTGTAATTCACTATCTGGATCAATGTCCAAATCAGCGAATTCTTGTTGAAAGTCTGGGAACAGTTTCAAGAACTCTTCTTCATCAAATTCATCACTGGTTTGGAATTCATTCACTCTAGCTTTATATAAGCTTTGATCTTGTTCAATCTTTGCCAATCTTTGCTCCTCAGCGAATGACCAAAGGTTGACGATAGAGTTGAATTGTTGATGGATCATTGTGTGCAAGTGTTTGTTTCTCGTTGAAAACGTCGATTTGAACGACAACGCTTGTTTCAGGTATCCTAAATGTACAGATAGCTTGGACTGAATTTGTTGTGTATTCTGGGTAGGTAGTTTTTCTATGTTTTCAAGTATTTTCATAATCCTGTCTTCATCATATAATTTCACAAATTGTAATTGATCTTCCATGATGCCTTCTGCAAGATGATTTTTACCACACCAGTCTTTTTGTTTCAGGAAACGGAACCCATATTTCATATGGTATATACTTAATAGAAGAGGATGCAATAGATCACTATAGTGTGGATATTTGGCCTGCAGCCGCTTGGCAATGGATCCCAACAGTTCTTGCAACGAGTCTTCTTTGTCAGACCCCACCTTAGATCCGTGTAATGCTGATGCAATGTTATTAATAGCTTGGTCTGACAGAACATTATTCTTCAAATTCTGCATTTCAAGATACAGATTCTTCATTTGTGAAATTTCAGGTCGCAGTGGCATTTTGAATTTCAATTTCTTTTGTTCAGTTTGAATATTCTGAATTCTATCCATCTGTTCTTGATGACCATACACATTAGAATTTCCAAATGTAACAAATTGATATTCCTGCTCAATGAGCAACTCTGATATTAATTCATCCATCTCTTTGGAAAGGAAGTGTATTTTTGCCTTGCGACCTTCAACTGGGTCCATTGGAAAATCTGGTATATAAGTATTGATAAAGCAGTATGCATACGACACCCAAAGCATCCCACGTGTAAAGTGCTCGTCGTGAATCGGGTTTTCAACAATCAGATAAAGATGATTGAATATCCATAAGAGTTTTCCCTTCACAATCTCTGAAAAGATTTCTAACGATTCTAGTGAAGAGACTATGTCTTCAAACGCACTCTTTGAATAAGGCAAGGACAAGGATTGAACTATTTTAGACAAACCCTCCATTTGTAAATTTGTGTTTAACAATGAGAAAAAGTTTGAAAGTTGATAGATAAGCATATCAGTATCAAGGTTGAGTATATCAGCTTGCTGTGTTGAAGGCTTGGATAATTCCTTTTGTAATGCAACCAATTGTTCCAACTTACTCTCCAATGAATACAACGGAACATCATCCATTTTCTTGGTCATAGAAAAAATCACTCCAGCCTGGCTGGTAATCAATGGATGTGTACTGTCTGAATGATTTTGCTGAAGATTGATTTCAACTTCTTTGTATATCAATGGAGCTATTTCTCCGTTCACAAGGGTTTTTAAAGAGTCATCATAGAGATATTGATTCCAAAAAGTGTGGCCATTTGCCCAGAGTGTGCGATTCCACTCTAATATAGCCTCTTGCATGACTGTAGATAAGAACAACTTGATAGATTCGTCTAACATGAGCAAAAGTTACCAGAAATTGTCAACTTATTATTTGGATCGACATACCACACCAGTCTTTGTAGAGGCTCAAAATGCAGTGGATTGAAGGACGTGTTGGAAATCATCTCTGAAAGCTGTCCTTCAAGTAGATTAAATAAAGATTGTGCACTCTATGTGTTAAAATAGATTACCGAATGTTTATCTGATAGCATTTCACGAAGCAATTTCAAAGCCTTTAATTCCAAGTGAATGGCGTTTAGATCATTAATAGGCCATAACAAAAACCTAGTGCACATATTCTGGGCAGAATCAACAATTTGTAAATTTGGCTGGCTTTGGATTTCCAGATCTGGAAGAGTAATATTCTGAATTATAAGCTAATTACCTTTGGAACCTCATTCAGCACATTGAAAAGTCCCTCGTCAGCCCTGTCTTGACCATTCAAAAAGTATAGAGTAGACACGCCTTCCAGCACCATCACCTTGTAATTTTTCCACTTGTTCCAATCAGCAGTTAGAATAAACCAATCTATATTAACTGGAGCTCACCTTGAGGATTCATGTCCCATAGAGACATTTTTGAATCGATTTGTTTGAAATCTTTGTAAAGACTGAAAAGCTTTTCGTCAATAAAAGTCAATGTTGAAACTGAGTTCCAGAGTGTACTGCATGATTGATATTTTTGATAAGAAAGAGTATCCGTCAATTCCAATAAAGCAGTTCTGATTGGCTGCAAATATTCTATCTCGAAATTGTTAGTCTTGAAGAGGATTTCGTATAACCTGTCGATAGTTATGATAATCATTTCAAATTTGAACTCGCTGCTTGATACACACTCAAATAATTCCCTTCTAATCTTCAATAGCAATTTTGCTAGTACAGTATTTACGTTTGAATCAAAGCAATAATCATGAATTGATTCCAGCAGAGGGTAAAAGTGCTTAACCGAAGGATGAGAGAGTGAGGAAACGCGGATTTTCTTGAAATGAGCCATATACGATAGCTGAACAATCGTTAAGGACTGCTGATCCAATTCTTTTGCTTGGTCATAGATGTTGGTTTCTTGCAAGGAATTAAAGTGAACAGTACGTTCTATCTCTAATTGATCTAAAATTTTAGAGTATTCTGAGTCTTCAATGGTTTTTAATGAATGAATGCCGCTCTTTCTGATATCCAAAGGCTATGATCAATTAAAATTTACCAAGGTGTATCTTATTTCCGACAGATGAGCACTTTCCAATATTCGAGCATTTTTGTCTGAAATTTGCTCTCTTAAATACTCGCTTCCAGTAAATACGACCCTGTTCAACAGTGAGGCCACCCATGAAGTTGATTCGTCGAGAAATTCTTCTTCTATTACTTCTATCAGTGCAAAAAGGCTTTCGTTTGTTTGCTCTTCAAACCGATAGATCAGCTTGCAAACTGCCTCCACCAAAAACTCTTTTTCAGGTGTATATTCTAGTTTGTTTTGCACTACGAACTGCGGTTTTTCCGATAGTAATTGTGTAATCAGCATGCCAATTTTGTGTAAAGAGTTGGCAATATTTGAACACTGTGCCAACAACTTTCCAGAATTACGAAGCGGCCAACTATTATGACCCACAAGCAATTCCTCGGGAGAAATATCAGAAAATTCCAATCCGGATTGTGCAAATACATCGTTCCATGCTTGTCCTCGCCTTAGTCTTTCTACGGCTAGTTTAATTTGGCTCTTGGTGATTAAGCCTTGACTTTCTGCTTCAACAAAGGCCTTTGTAGAGTATATTCCAGGTAGGCCGTACTCTGTCAACAATTTCATCACGTCCACTTGCCCATATTCAGCATGGTCATAGAAATCTGTAATGTATAATTCAATGGAACGATTGCGCATTGCTCTGGAAATTTCACCATGTCTTGGATCCATAGTCATGAATATACGAAAGTTTGGGTGAGGTGTAATAATTTTCACTTGGCCATCAACCAGACCTCTTTCATTTACGGCCAAAGTACCGCCTACTTCAAGCAAAGAGTTCAATCGATCCAATACACTGGAGGAGCATAAATTTACGTTATCAATTAACAACCAATATCCCCGCTCTAAAGCCGTGATTAAAGTGCTGTCCATCCATTCAAATTGACCTCCAGTTCCAGATTCAGTAAGCCTGCTGTAGTTGTTTATCTTTTGTTGCAGGAAAACATAAATTCCTTCATCATTAAGGAAAGGTCGAAGCGATTCCAGTAGCTCAAGCAGCTGTTTCACTTTTCTTTTACTATCTTCATTTGCCTCTATTGAATCCCAGAATTCATTCAACTGCGACACAGCATCTAAATTGGATTCCAGCAGTAATCTTCTAGTAATAGTTTCAATAATCTCTGAAAAATGGTCCAATATATCCTGTTCGCATCTTTTCAAGTCAACTTGTTCAAATCCGCCAAGTAATTCTAGAGCATCAACGCCTGGATTCAATGAAAATTCTTCAAGCTTTTCTCCGCATAATTGCGCCAGCAGCCTAACCAAGCTGCTTTTTCCGCATGCGGTTGGTCCAACAATTAATGCTGTAGTTTTTGCTTTGACACATAGCACCAAAGATTGGAGGAGAGGGAGAGACGATAGCATAATCTGAAGGTCATCAACTGGTATTCCATGTTTATGGGTCCCCCTGTTGTTTGTTCTGTCGTAAATTTGATTTCCAACGATAAGGTGCTGGTCAGTAATTTTAAAAAATGGATTTTCAAGGACTTGCTCTGGAAGTTCACCAAAAACGTCATTGTAAATTTTGCGAACGCATTCCCGATCCTCTTCTGTTCTCATTCTTTGTACGTAGAGAATATTTAGAAATTCTGCAGGATTGTGGAAATTGTTGCTTTGGATCATAAGCTCAATCCATCTAAGGATATCACGAAGGTTAAATTCCCATGGAGAACCGAGCCAGCCAAAGTTGTGCAAATCCATAGTTTCTCTTTTGATGATTTCATTGAACTCGATCATTTTCTCCCCTATAGAGCTTGGAAGTTGGGGATACAAGTTTTTACAAATAAATACCAAGTCATCTTTGGTCAACTCTTCCACATAAACAAGCGTGAAACGGTTCACAAATGATTTAGGCAATCCTTTTCTGCCACCGCCTTGAGATTGAGGATTTTGCGCTGCAAACACACGGAAATCTGGGTGACAGGAAAAGTGCTTATCTAACTCTGGAATATACACTGTGGCTCTATGATCTAAACAGGCATTCAAACCTTCCAATACTTGTTGTGATGCCAAGTTCAACTCGTCAAGAAGCACCCAATCCCCATCTTGCATTGCCTTTAAAAATGGACCATCTCTCCAAGAGAATTCACCGCCATTTCCACCTTCAACAGGTAAATCAGACCCAAATAGATCCATCAAATCTGTTTGTTCGGATAAATTGATTCTAATCAAATTATGTCTAGAAATCGCTGCCAAAGAGGTAACCAAAGACGTTTTTCCAGCACCAGGGGATCCTTCTAAAAGTATGGGCTTGGACAGCTGCATCGAACGTAGCACTCTAACACAGTTTTGCAAAGTTGTTGGTGCTTGCAGAGCAAAAGAAACTGATTTTGGAGGACAATTTCCAAATGGGACAACAAATGGCTCCACTCCTACAGAGGCTTCGGACACATTGATGATCACATTATCAAATTCAGATACAGTTGTATGAATGTCTGCAAATTGAAGTAGCGTTTCCCGAGCTTTCTTGCTTTGCGTTTTTGCTGAACCAACAATCCCCAACAGCGGATTCACCCCCATACCATCAATAAGAACCATACATCCTCCATGATAGAATGACTCGGGTATTCCGATAGTAGGTGACACATTAACGATAAAACCAGCCCAAGCAAGCACATCACGCAATGAAACAATAGTTTCAATCGGCTTATTCAACTCCTGGGCATACCAATCTAAAAACTCTAGAATCTTGTTTGCCCAGTATTCTGAATTTTCAATTCGCATTTTGTTTGAGATAATCATTTGTAAATCATGTTTATCTGAAATTTGTGGTACCCAAATTTCGGTGAATCTATTACGGAGAGCAGGTGAAAGCTCTTTTTTACCATAATCACCGCCAGGATTCATCGTTGCGAAAAACTGAAACTTTTCGTGAGCTTTAATTTCGAAAATATCCAGCCCATTTTTTTCAACTAATGTAAGCTGCCTGCTAGGTTCAAGCACACTGTTCAACCTTTCAAGCACAGAATCATCAGCCAGTGAAATTTCATCCAGTAAAAATATATCTCCTCGCTGCATGGCTTGAACCAACGGACCGTCATGCCATTCAAACAGAGCTTTGGACTTTGAGATCAAACTTTCGAGTTCGGCGACTTTAATATTTTGTGTTTTCAAATCCCTGACAAACTCTTCAATTTGTGCCAAACTAGCATCTTCTTGTATCTGATGCCCCTTAAGAGCATCTCTCAGCTGAGCTTCATAGGTTTCCCTGTTTCTTGACGGCCTTTGGCTTCCTAGAAAATCTGAAGTCTCTGAATTTTGATGTGCATTGACAATATGAAGCTCCTGAGAGAATAAACTGGCCAATAACTGACAAACAGTCGTTTTACCACATCCAGTCTCACCAATTAACAACACTGGCTCGGCGAAAATAGTAGAATTGTAAATCAATACAAATAACTTTTTCATAGCTTTGGTCCAAACAACTGAAGGCTGAACTTTGAATTGGCTAATTATTTCGTTAAACTTGTCGTTATAGTATTTATCCATATCTAGTTTCACTCTAAGTTCCTTTTCAATAATTTTCTGAATGACTTGTCGATCTTCTTGTTTACGCACTCTTTCAGCGATAAGCATATATCCATCTTCTGCAAGAGCTTCATAACCAACAGCTTTGCGCAACGCCCATCTGAATAGATCACGCAGTGTGATAAACGACTGCCGGCCTTGGAAAATTCTTGAGGCATCTCTGCTCTGAGAAAGTTGTTTATAAACTGCCACACATTTCTTTGCATAAGACGGAGCAATCTGGCATCTCTTTTCGAGAATAGTTTCCAATTCATGTTCAGGAATATCAGTGAAATGAAGCTCTAGGAATCTGTTCCTGAAAGCTCTAGACAGCTGTTTACGACCGCCATACTGCCCCGCTGGGTTCTGAGTAGCAAACAGCATGAAATGTGGATGGGGTTTAATCACTTCCTGTTTTTCAGCAAGGAACAGCTCTCTGTTGTCATCCAATAAACGATTGAGCGCTTCCAAGACATCACTCGGGGCAAGGTTAAGTTCATCAAGTACAATCCAATAGCCTTTTCTCAATGCTTCAACTAACACACCCTACAATTAGTAAAAAATACCTCTTGGAATACAAGCACACCTTCATTGTTACTCATGTACCCACCAAGATATTCTTGCAGATCAGTATGTTCGTGATTATTAATTCTGATAAATCTGTGACCAGTACATTTAGCAAGATACTCTATCATACTAGTCTTACCAGCTGAAGTAGGCCCTTGGATAAGAATCGGATATTTTCTAGACAAGCAGCCTCTGGCCAAATTAGCAAGATTAGTCTTAACTGATGGAGTAAGAACGAATTGGTTATCCAGATTCTCTGGAATTTCCAAAGGGCCTTTTTCAAGCCAGAACGAATCCACTAGGGTATATCTTGAACTGTATTCAGCTTCATCTGGTTTTTGAGGGATTTGCTTAATGAAAGCTTGAGGATTCCGGACGGTGTTTAGGATACATGTTTCTAGTATCCCGTACAGTTTTTTGAATGAATCAGTTGATAATCCAGTCATGAAGGTCATGAAGCAACCTTCATAAAGTGATCTTCTGATACCATATGTAGGAGCAATAAACGAAGCACAAGAAAGGGCTCTAGTGAGTGTACGCATACTAATATGTACTCTCTGATCGGCACCATCAAACACCATTCCATCAACAGCAAGCTTTTTGCACTGAGTGTAAAATTCAGCAATATCTCGGCATATTTCTTCTCCACTTGGTCCGGCTGGTAAAAATTTGTAAATGTAACTTTTGATTACTAGTAAAAGATCATTGATGTTAGCATCAGGCGAGTTTACCCAAAATTCAGTGAACCGGGAGCGTAGACCACTTGGAAGGTTGCGTTTGCCCGCATCATTGGCAGGATTCATACAACCAAAGATACGAAAGTTGGGGTGGCGTTTGATTGGTTGCACGTCTCCTCTTTCCAATAACAGTATAGATCCTTCGGGACTTTGTAGTAATCCAGATAAACACTCCAATGTCTCTGCAGTTGCCAAATTAATTTCATCAAGCAAGATCCAATGCCCATTTTTCATTGCTTGTACAAGACTTCCTTCCACAAACGAAAACAAAAAGTTGCTCTTGATTTGCTGCATCTTTTGTTGGAACTCTCTTGTCATGTTTTGGAATATTTCCCATTCCACAAATAAAGCAGGATCAAGAACCTTTCTAGCTTTCTTTTTACCATCGGTTTCATTCATGGACAACCGTGCAGTTTTCTGGTTAGTTTGTACTTTTTCTGCCATTTTGATAGCGTTGTTGAAGCCAACTAGGACCTGGTCACACTTCTTTCTTGAATAATACTTGTTGATAGAGTCAAGGAATGCAGAGTTTGATTTAACTGAAAAAGTGCAAGAAAACAGTTCGTCAAACTTTTCTTTGAGGGGAGCAATCAACATTACTTGGTCCACAGGTTTAAATCCACCCAACAAATCGGTACTATCAGATTGCTGACTCATATTGATTACTGTTAGCTTGTGTCCAAGTTGAGATGCAAGTTTTTGAACAACAGTAGTCTTTCCCGTACCAGTTTCACCAACAAGCAAGATTGGTTCTTTTTGCAAGACACACATTGCAAGTTTTTCCAATAATCTTAAAGAGGCACTAGTGCTTGCAAATGGAGCACTTGATTCAATTTGCTTGATTTTTGGTAGGTGTACCCTTCCAATCTGAATGGATGTTTTGTCGTCAACAAGAGCAGGGAGGTGGTGATAAATATAGTATTCTACCCTGTGCTCAGATAGCTCCAACATTTTCCCCAATTCAACAGCAAGGCTGAATAGCAAATCTTCTTTAGGAATCATTCCTAATATACAATCAAACGCTTCCCTAAAAACCAATTCGTTGAATTGCTGATTGTCCATTACTTTTACAATTCTTTCACACCATTTAATCAGATCTCTAATTGACAACTGTCGCGCAAAATCTTTAAAGATCGTCTTTAGCTTGTCATAAATATTAATGATTAGTTGAATATCTGTAATTTCAGGGAACTTTGCGGATAGTATTTGTTGTATTTCATTCAATTGCATTTCTGGTACACTGATATTTGTCCACAAGTTTTCTCCAATGGATTTATTCGCAGTTCGTTTTGTAGCAAATATTTTAAATCCATCTTTTGCATAATGGCGTTCACCTCTGCTTTGAACATGAAGCCATCGTGTTTCTAATAGTGGTAATAGGACACTAATGACATCAACTGGAGCCAAGTCAATGTCTTCGATCAAGAGCCATCTTCCTTCAGCGACGGCAGTAGTGAGAATGCCAGGCTGCCATTTAAACACACCGGGAGTTGAAGTTGTCATATAAGTTCCCAGTAACAGCTTGCTATCTGTTTGGTCGCCCAAATGTATCTTTAGTAAATCTAATTAATTAGCAATTACCTTGACATCCAAGAATTCTTCCTGCTTCTTCAACCAGAGCTGTTTTCCCACTCCCTTCATGTCCTTGTAGCAAAATTGGCATTTCGCAAGATAAAGCCAACCCAATTTCATAAAGTATTTTACTGGACGTTTCTGTCAGTACAAAGCTTGAATTGTATTCTCTCTCTTGCTTTGGCAAATACACTCCACACAAGTCCGCAATCTTGTCTGACTGAATAGAGACTGGCTTTGTTTGGTAATTGAATAGTAACAATAAATCCAATGATTGCTTGTAATTATCCTTGTAAAATCTACATTAGCAAGAATTACTCTTTCAGGACTGGTCTAGTGTCTCTAATGTAATTATTAATCATTTGCTGTTGCTCCTTGTCAACCATTCCAGTAAGCAATCCAATACACAAAATTGCATAATATTTCGACAGGTCATCTGATGACAAAAACTTGTAGAAATCCGACGCTTTAAATAAAGAGAAATAATCCTTTGAGTGATTCAATAAATAATAAACATAGCGAGGTTCAACCGTCAACTTTTTCAATGAGAATCTGAATTAAATTTAAATTACGGTTTCAAGTACGGTAGCAATGGCACTAGTCTGGAAAAGGTCATTAGCTCCATTAATTCTGGTTCAAGAGGATGCAGCTGACAAGGGACGATTTTTCTTCTTGAAATTAAATCTGGAATTATTTGTAAGTGATATTTCACTACCAGAGTACAAGTACATGGTCTGTATAGCAGTGCGGATAATGTATCTGGATCAGAGATATTTGATTTCTCTGATCCTGTTGCACAACTTGATTCCAGGAATTCCATTTGTTGAAAAAAAAAGAAAAAAAAAGTCTATATTCAGGAGGGGATCGAATACTCTTGCCCTCTCTTTATTATAAAAAGCGTATATGAGTCCTAGTACCAGTTGGGAGTAGGTTCGATGACAGTCTCGTAAAGTTAAGTTCATAAGGATACTACTTTTGCTTTGTGGTAAAAGAGTGCTTATACTTGTACACTGGCTTCTGATAGAACAGCTTAAACACCGCAGACATTCCAGATTTGCACAGATAATCTCGTCTGCATTTGTTTTCCCTTTCTTTGGAATCTATATTCTCCATCATTGGTTCTGCCTCCTTTAAATCGCACTCTATGGATTACACCTAATAGAAAGAGTTGTAAAAGAGTCACTCCAAAGAGTTCCGAATTGCTTGTTATCCGTGGGGAAATGCTGGACCCAAGTGATAACAATATCAAAAAAAAGTTTAAATCAAAATGGCACATCACTTTCAACCAAAGCAAAAAGACAAGACTCAATGGGAACATGAGTTGGAATACCCGGATGTCGATCATGAAAAGGCTCATGGGATAGGTAATTCATTCTGACTATAGGTAATTATCACGCTAACAGAAGGCAAGTAATTACTCATTGCTAGGTATCCGATTGGTAACATAAAGGTACGATATGCTAATAGCAGGTATTTCTAGTCTCAATCCGTAGGTAGGAAAAGAAATGTATCCACTGTCCTGCTCACTTCCAAACTACCTCCCTTGTACCGAAGATTATCTCATGACAATATGCGGAACCAAGCTTTTCTGATTGACGTGGAAAAGACTAGGAGAGAATTACTGTTACAAGAAGATACAAACAACGACTGCCAGATTACTGTCCAAGATCAAGGACCAAAAATATTCACTCTAGGTACTGCTGGGTCGGAAGGTTACAGGACAGTACAAGTGAGAGGAACATATGCATTGTCAAATCTATTACAAGAGCTATCGTTGGCATCAGAGTTTGGAAGGACTTTT
The DNA here is from genome assembly GCA_027604185.1 of Boothiomyces macroporosus. NCBI lineage: Eukaryota > Fungi > Chytridiomycota > Chytridiomycetes > Rhizophydiales > Terramycetaceae > Boothiomyces > Boothiomyces macroporosus. Next base: position 36,026 of record JADGKB010000060.1, read on the forward strand.
ATCACTGTTGATTTGGAAAGATTAAATGAAAACCCTTTGCAAAGGCTTAATAGACTCATCAAATATCACTTTTGGGATGAATTAACTAGGCGAATGGATGCGAATGGCATTGAAAAGATTTGCCAAGATCCCAAAAACCAAGCTGTTGATAAAAAGAATAGGGTATATGTCCCTTTTGGCGACTTGCTAGGACAAGAATACTACAAGGATATTGCAATGAAACGACCGCATCTCAATTTAGAGATGATTGTGTTGCCAGAAAACATTACTCCTGAATATGTAAAGAGCATCAATGCCAAGCCTGGGATTCTTGCTCTGGCATTGAGAACAAAAGAAACAAACATTGGATTGCAAATTAAAGGTGGGTTTTGCTAATATAGGTTCACAAGATTTAATTAAAGGTTTTTTATATTAATATAGGCACTCCATTTGTAGTACCAGGTGGAAGATTCAACGAAATGTATGGCTGGGACTCTTATTTTGAAGCATTAGGCTTGTTGACTGATGGCAGAGTAGAATTGGCTCGAGGAATGGTTGAAAACTTTTGGTATGAAATTGAACGTAACTATTACCTAAACTAGACTATGGCAAGATTCTCAATGCAAATCGCTCTTATTACTTGACTCGATCACAGCCACCATTCTTGACTGACATGATGATCCAAACCTACTCCTCACTCCAACTGAAACCGGATTTTGATCAAGCAAGGTTGAAAAAATGGATTACTACTGGTATAAAAGCAGCTGTTAAGGAATTGTTTGGAGTTTGGCTTTGTCCTCCCAGGCTGGATAGAACAACTGGGCTATCAAAGTATCATCCTGAAGGAATTGGTATTCCACCAGAAACTGAACGTAAGAGTATTTTAACAACAGCAACTCATTTCGATCATATTATCAAGCCATATGCTTCCAGATTAGGGTTAGATATTGCTACTTTTGCTGAAAAGTACCAGAAGAATGAAATCGTTGAACCAGCATTGGATGACTACTTTTTACATGATCGTGCAGTGAGAGAAAGTGGTCATGATACTACATACCGATTCGAGAAACGCTGTGCTCATTTGGCTACAGTCGATTTAAACAGTTTGCTGTTTAAATATGAAGTTGATTTGGCAGAAATGCTCAGCACACATTGCAATGGATATATCTGGGTATATGTCAAAAACGGTACCAATAATATCAATTACGACAACTTTTTGGAATGGTTCAGGCTTATCGAGTCTGACAAATTAATCAAAAACTTTACCGAGTGGAACACGAGTTGGGCAAAAGGAGTGATGATTTTTGAACAGTATGCTTCCAAGAGCGAAATCATCAAAGGAAAATATGTGGATTATAAAGTTTGTAGCGATATTGGCAACATTTTCGCAGTGAAACTATCAATTGAAATATTCAGGGAAATAGCTCTTCGAACAAGAGAAGCAATCAACAAATACCTCTGGTGTGAAGAATCAAACTTGTACTATGACTATGATTGTTCAGTGCTAATGCGATCAGCGTACCAATCAGCAACTGCTTTTTGGCCATTATGGGCAAAAATCCCTGATCCTCAACGAGCAAAGAAGCTCGTAAAGAAGTGCATCAAACTGTTTGCATTGCCTGGTGGGATAGTATCCGGCACACTTGAATCCAGAGGACATATTTGTTTGGATAGACCCGAACGACAGTGGGACTTTCCATTTGGCTGGGCACCACACCAAATCCTCGCTTGGCAAGGCTTACAAAACTATGGATATACAAATGAACAAAAAGAGCTAGTATACCGCTGGTTATACTCAATAACAAAGTCATTTGTCGAATACAATGGTGTAGTCCCTGAAAAATTCAATGTCGATGTAATTACCCATCAAGTAAATGTAGAGTACGGCAACGTTGGAACCGACTTTAAATTTGTGGCTAAAGAAGGGTTTGGATGGATGAATGCAAGCTACCAAGTAATTATTTCTAACCTAGATTGGCCTGACGTTACTTGATACTAAGCTTGAACGACATTTGGCACACTTGGTACATCCCGACAAGATATTCAATAAAAAAATGTAATTGTTGGATTACTTTCAAAAGTGTCCACTCAGGGCAGAACAAAATGCAACTACACCAAAACGAGAGTGTTTTTATTATCTACTCCATGACAACATCTTCAGTTTTGACCTGTATAGGAATAGGATCACCGTATTCGTTTGGCACATAGCTACTAAACTGTTTGATATAAAAGCACATGTACCTAAATTAATAGCTATTACACATTGCATTTCATTACTTGTGCATGGTCGACTATAGATACATTATGATCATCGAATTCAAACCATATATCATTGATTTTACAAAAGGCTTTGTAGTGGCCAGTGTCCAACTTTCCTTCGTGACAAACAACTGCAAACAAGTTGTATTGGTAACTTGGTACGCCATCACTATATTATCTTTGCTTACCTCACACTGTCATAGTTTTGTTTGTTTGGAGTACGGCTGCTTTTGGATTTGTTCATCATACTCCGCATTTTAACTGCTCTAGTTGTATGTGGTGTCATGTCCAGCTGTGATGGGATCTTTACTTTGGTGTCAATCTTGTTTGAAGTTGCTAATGAATGCTCAAAGCGTTTGAATTGTATGCTGAGCACGGGTGGTAGTGTTTTCATTGACAACTGTTTAATCGCTTCTTCAAATGATCCACAAGACTTGCAGTGGTACTGGTTACTACCAAGCTTTTCAGGAACAGTAAACCTATATTAAAATGACTTGCTCATCAAGACACTCTGAAAGAGTATATTCAGCTTCGTCTCCATCAGGCTTCTTTTTCTTTGTTTGCTTGGCAGAAGACTTGATTTCAAGTGACAAATCCAAAATAGGATCATAAGAAAATGTGACATTGTTGCACTGCAAGCAAGTAACATCTGATTGCAGTATCCCTCCAAACACTTTGTGTACGACACATTTACAATTTGAAGAGTCCAGAGTGCCTGGTTTTAAATATACTTACCACTACAGTTATTGTGAATTTCATCGAGAATCGAAATGAAAAATTCGTGGGCATCTTGTTGGGAATAGCCAGCCAAGTGTTTCTGCGACATCCACATTGCGTACAAGAAAGCATGAGGAGTAAATGGAGTAGTGTCAGTAGCATAAAACTGACTAAACAGCTTGTCCAACTGACATGCCATACAAGTTGATGCTTCCTTTTGACACTTTCGTGAGGAATGCTTATCGCTAAGGAAATGGGCTTTCAAGAACGGGTTGTGCAAAAAGGTTTGCAATATGGTATTCATAAAGCAAGTGGACCCCATATTTCTCAACCCTCTAATCCCCAAGCATTTTAAAGGCGATGAAAACTGTGAAATTTTGGATGTCTCGCTATTTGAAGGCTTCCACAATGGAAACGCTTGCAACGTGCCGTACGGATCTTTTTAACGAATAATTACCTCTGATCCTACAGATTATGTGATTCAGGTTAAATTGCTCAGCATGTAGGATCTTTTCCAGTTCGTGATCGACTATATAATCATTACATTCCAAGCAGAATACAGCGCAACGGGACATATCCATGGCTATATTAAATCGCAAGAACCGAAATTGTGCTTCTTTTCTTTCATGTGTGGTATTAAATGTGAATCTGCCCAACAGCCAATGAACACACAATGCAAGCAGGCATGTAATCTGGAAATAGCCAAAAATTCATCGCATATCGAGCACATTGGTGTTGGTAACTGCGTTAAACAGGAATACTTTATCCGCCAATGCAATTATTTTCTCCATCCCACTCGCTTGTAGAGCCTTTTTCTTTTTCTGAGTTGAACTGGCTTTCGATTGCACTGAATCCAGCTGGTCATCTATTTGGTCATCCACCTCCAGCATGATTTTTAGTTCTTTGCCTGGTATTAAAGTGATGATTCCCTTTCTTGTGAATTTTGAGGTAATGTCGATTGTGGTATAGAAGCGAATATCGCACTAGTCCTTGGTAGGCTTCCAACAGAGGAGTGAATTGCTGCTGCCGTTTTAGAGCTTCTAGGTGATTGCAGTTCATTTGGTTTTTTTACACGAAACGATCTGCTCGAAAACAAACAAACCACTTGGTGATGGTGGATCAAGCCAAACAGTAATATATTTGGAGTTTTATTTATAGAGATTGAGTTGTTTGTCTTGAGGTAGTGGATCACATGATTTTGTGGTAATGTCCAAAATGAACTCTTAATTAGTACCAAGATATTGGATCAATTACTAATACTATATCTCGATCGCTTGGATTTTTGAGTACAGATAATTCCTTCAAGAATTTGTCACTGCCAATCTCTGCCGCAGATTCGCTTCTTATAAAGCACCGAGCATTGCTATCGCTGCTGTGAGGTTTCATTGGTTGATATCCTCAATTTGTCTTGTTTTAAATTTTCTCATTTTTCTTTTTTCCAGGATGGATAATTCAATACTAGTAAAAGCCTGCTCCGAAATAGTCGCCGAGCTAGTTCAAGGAATAAAGGAAAAAAAGGAGCTGAATTTAAATGGAATCAAATCCAGGATTTCCCGTAAATATAAAATGCCTACACAGCCAAAGTTAGTAGACATCATTGCAGCAATTCCCGAGGAGCATAAAGCAGTATTGCTGCCAAGGATCAGAGCAAAGCCAGTTAGAACAGCTTCAGGGGTTGCGGTAGTCGCTGTTATGTGTAAGCCTCACAGATGGTATTCTTTTATTGATTTAGTCCTCACATTGCAATGACTGGAAACATTTGTGTATACTGCCCAGGTGGCCCTGACTCTGATTTTGAATATTCAACCCAGTCATACACTGGTTATGAACCTACATCAATGAGGGCAATTAGAGCAAGGTACAATCCTTATGAACAAGCTCGTGGAAGAGTGGATCAATTGAAATCACTAGGTAATTGAAATTAATGCAGGTCACTCTGTTGAAAAAGTAGAATATATTATTATGGGCGGGACGTTCATGTCATTAAGTGAGGAATATAGAAACTGGTTCATTGCAAACTTACATGACGCTTTATCAGGCCATACCTCCACTGATGTTGATGAAGCAGTGCGATTTTCTGAGCAGTCACAAACCAAGTGTATTGGTATCACCATTGAAACTCGTCCGGACTATTGTTTAAAGCCGCATTTAGGACAAATGCTGAGATATGGATGTACAAGATTGGAAATCGGAGTTCAAAGTGTCTATGAAGATGTTGCTAGAGATACAAACAGAGGACATACAGTTAAAGCCGTTTGTGAGTCTTTTCAAATGTCAAAAGATGCTGGTTACAAAGTTGTTGCACATATGATGCCTGATTTACCAAACGTTGGAATGGAAAGAGATTTGGATCAGTTTAGAGTACCCTTTTTTAATGGTAGGAATATTTTGAAAACCCAGCCTTTAGGTCTGATGGATTAAAGATTTATCCAACGCTGGTAATCAGAGGCACTGGGCTATATGAATTGTGGAGAACTGGAAGATACAAGAACTATTCTCCTCAAGAACTGGTTGATTTGGTAGCAAAGATATTGGCGATGGTTCCACCTTGGACCAGAGTATATAGAGTTCAACGGTATTCATTTCTTACAATAGTGATATTCCCATGCCATTAGTCACATCTGGAGTAGAGCATGGTAATTTGCGTGAGCTTGCCCTAGCCAGAATGAAAGATTTAGGAACCAAATGTAGAGATGTTCGTACCAGAGAAGTGGGCATAACTGAAATCCACAGCAAAATTAAACCAGAGCAAGCAGAGCTGATTAGACGTGACTATACTGCCAACGGTGGATGGGAAACATTCTTGTCATATGAAGATCCAGAGCAAGATATCCTGATTGGTTTACTACGTCTTAGAAAATGCTCACCATTAACAACCAGACCTGAACTGACTGTCGGGCAATGTTCTGTTGTTAGAGAATTACACGTGTATGGTTCTGTTGTACCTATCCATAACCGAGATCCAACCCAATTCCAGCATCAAGGGTTTGGTACTTTGCTGATGGAAGAAGCCGAGAGGATTGCAAGAGAAGAGCACGGAAGTGTTAAACTAGCAGTCATCAGTGGTGTAGGTACTCGTCATTATTACCGTAAACTTGGGTACCATCTTGATGGCCCTTACATGTCCAAAAACCTGGTTTAATAAATCGTTGCATTACCATTTTGAAGTTCATTTATTTAAATGGCGGTGTAGAGATGAATGTCTGCATTCGGGCAATGCAGGGAAAAATCTTTCTTTTCGGGTACCACATTCACCTTTAAATAAAAAGTATTCCTATGAGATAATATGTTTCCTAAACTTAAAACCATATGGTACTAACCAAGGGCATCCTTTCTGCATGAATAACCAATTACTTTATATATTTCCTAAATTTCCAGTTCACATCCACGGAAAAGTTTTTCAGCATCTATCGTAATAAATCCACTGATCAAATTTATCCTTGTTATAGCATGCAATGCAACTGATTGAAGAATCGCGTTGGTTGTTTTAGAATCGTAAAGTTGTGAAAGGTTTGGTTGTAGATTACCATAGTAATGTACAATTATAGAATTATTAACTAGCAGTGTCTAATCAGCTTTAATATTATCTTGATCGTATTTTAATATCCTTAAATTTAGCAATCTTGAAATTTACAATATTCCTACAATAATCTGGTACGCTAATCCGTCCAAACTTGTATTGATCAATACGTATTTGCCATGGCTAGACAATAAATGGCAAGAGCTGACGATTTAGTTTGCGGGGTTTGATTCCCGTGTTAATTACAAATAGGAATGGTTCCGTACTGTTACACGATCACAGGGGTTGGTACGTTTTTGGTGGCTGGGGACTTTCCTAATAAGGGTATACGATTAGCAAAAGGATTTATTACACAGAGATTTCCTATAAAACGATTAAACTGTAAAGCAGATGGGTGCTATCGGGATACACTAGTTTATCTGGTATATATTAACCTATTTAGAGTACATATTTTCGAAATCGCCAAGTGTAATGTTTTTGCCCAGATTAAAATCGGTGGCTGATATTGCAGAGACCTTACTCACATGGTACCAAGTAGAAAAGGCCTTTGACGAGGTTAGCACTTGCAGCTGGAGCACTTTAATCCTGTCAACTAGCTCCAGTGCATTCTACAACGCGCTACGCATAAAAGTTTAAAAGCATCCTAAAACCTGCCTAAATTCTAGATGTTTCTGTGTATTGCTAATTAATAGTACATGAGGCTTGGCTGCTAAACTTTCAATTAACAGTATTCATTGGCAGCCTTTTAGTACAGTACTTTTCGCAGTTTAGCCTAAATATATCTGATTACAAAGTGTTTTACTTTATGGAAGATGTAGCTCCATTACCAATATTTAGATATCAAACTCGCGGCAAAGATAACGGCACCAAAGGTATTGTAAGTGATAAGGAACTTGCAAGGAACGCAATTGAAATGAAATACACTCCTTAAGGAGATCATAAATTTATCGAATTAGAGCGTATTGGAGCTTAACCTCTGGAAATTGGCATGCGCTTTCGTCCTTTAACCGCTTTATCAGTTAGCCTAGCACCTGCTACCCAGTTGATTTAATTGTAGCCGATATTATTCAAAAGTTTTTCAAGAAGGAATATTTATCTGAAGCGCAACTCCTCGTTTTTTTATCCTTTTTTATGTTTCCGTGTGATATTCAAATAAGACAACAAACGCAGAGAGCTAGATGCTGTGAAGGTATTGGTACGCCTTTGATTTCAAGTTATATGTAGTAGTTGCGTTAACCAAAGGGACCCCATGTTTATCTTGGAGGCTGTATTTGACAAACCAACAGCTCTAACTGAGGTAGATCATTATTAACCAGTTTTCAAATTACAATTTTGTCTATCATTTGAGTCTTTTTAGTAATTATGGAAATCTTGCTTGTAGTAACGTTTCATTACATGGAACGGTGTATGAAAACCTAGTTGGTGCTTCTGTTGTTCCAGGTACTATCCTAACCGACCCAGTGGATAACGAATACAAGATTTTCTTTGTTTTCGATGATCTGGCCGTCAGGTTCCCTGGTGAATACTATTTCCTCTGTACGATTATAGATATGGATACGTAAATATATTTCTTAGTTAGGTATGCTACTAAATACGTAATGTCAACAGCATTTCCCGTCTGTTTCCGACGCATGTTTCGAACACCCAGAAGCGAAACGGTACTTCAGCAAGGTTTGAAAATCCAAGGAATTTACGATAAAAACTCTAGAGAATACAGGAGAAAGTGCGGCTTTGAAATATATAACTAGAAATTCAATAAAACTATTGGTTAAACTGTCCTGTTTTTCATTTAAAAGAGATACAAGCAATGGCGTGCCGCAAAATTAAAGAATGGATTCAATCAACTTTCGTAACTCTTCCTCACGGCCAGCTTGACAGCTGAAGTCTAATGAACAGAGATCAACTTTTCTTTACATCAAAGCCAAGTAATTACTTGATTACATTGGCTTTAAAACAATTTTTTCCATGAAACCGGGAACTGATTCCAAGTGTCGAATGGTATTTGGGACCAACTCTTTATCAATCTGGCTTTAATTATACCTCTTTGCTCTTGCTCGAATATCTATTATTTTCCATTTACATGGAAATGGGTATCAAATTGTGTAAAGGGTCAAGAAAACAAGCTCTACCTTTAAATCCTAGCACTAGGACCATAAGCCAGTTGCGTGATTACTTTTATTTCTGTCTCCTGAATTATCAAAGTGAAGTACTGTGGATTATCTCTACCTTTATTGATATATCCAACAAAAAGAAATCTTTCTATCTCTTCATGTGGAGAAAATCAAAGTACGGCAACATTTTTAAACTAAACCCAACTCAATATCTCTTCCTATCAGAGAGCGCACAAGAGAAACTCTGGACTAAAATCAGAAACCTTGGCCAGCTAGTCTGTCAATTTCAACAACAGATCGACCAGCAAGTGCAGCTACCAATACCACAGTGATCAGCAGCAAACAACCACCAGACTAAAAACTACCAGACTAAAACCATCACTTCCTTTTCTCCATTTCAGGAGAAAAAAAAGATTCAAAAAAAATGGAAACTACAGATGCAGACCAACCACTCGATCTCATCCGCTTATCACTATCGGAAAATATTTATGTGAAAATGAGAGGAGGAAGAGAGCTTTCTGGACTACTGCATGCCTACGATCAGCATATGAATATGGTACTTGGAGACGTTACAGAGACGATTTCTACAGTAGAAGAAGATGAAATTAATGTAAATTTGGTTAATATAGTTGGTAAAGAAAAAGTATGAAATGTTGTTTGTTAGGGGAGATGGAGTTATCCTTGTTTGCCCACCAAAACGAAAGTAATAAAAATGAATATGGATTAGAGTTCCAGATAGATTTATTGTAAACGGAAGGAAGCGGATTAGAAAAGATGATTATTGAGTATTTAATATGCAGATACACCGAGAATATTTCCAGCAGGACTGTAATTACAAGTAACGTAGCCATTCTTTCTTCCACACCCAACTTGTGTAGTTTCTTTCCACACAATTTGGGTGTAATGCCCGTATATACCAAAGTTGCCATCAATTGGCTGACCGCTATAATTAGCTTTTTCAGCCAACCAAGCTGTCATTGCACCTGCACAAGATGAATCATCTCCCATATAAATATTCTCACCGCTTCTACCAGAGTGATGAAAGCTACCAGTCGCAGCCATTGTATCTGACCAGCTTTGAGCTGTAGATGCTAATTGCGAACTGTATGTAAGTGGTGGCGCACCAACAAGTGCTCTTGCAGTATTATGTAACGCCAGACATCCAAAATCACCCACTGCTTGTTGCACTTGCTGGGCAACTTGACTGACAACACTTTGAAAGTTTGGCTTGGCTACTGGTTTCGGTGCAGGTGGAGCTGGTTTAGGAGCAGGCGGTAAAGTTTTGACAGGTGCAACAGTTGTCGTTGTGGAAGTTGGCTTAGGTCTGTTTGTTTTCCAGCACATACCGGTTTGCGTTGAAATTACAGTTGAGGCTAATAGTACAATTTGATGAAGCATTTAATCTATACAAGTTTTTTCCTGAGGTGTCTCATATATAACTTTGGTGGCAACCATGGGCTTTACAAGTGACGCCATTATTTTGGTTGCCTCTTTGTAGTAATACAGATTCTAGCATGTAAAGTTGTTTGATGTCGAAATGGGATTGTGCCTGTTGGGTCGCTCTCCTACAAGAGTTAACAGAGTCTATAAAACCAATGACTAAATGGTTATTCTTATTTTCCAAGGCAAAATTCACACGCTCCAAGTAGCACTCGATATCGGTCGTGATATCACTTATCACCTGCAGCGTTATAACCTCATACAAGAAATTTCATAATATGAGAGGAATGATTATAGTACTGTATTTCATTGAATGTACTACTTTGAGGAACTACCCTCACTGTAAACAATGCAAACTTCCTAAAGTTCCACAAACCTCAAACCATCTTCCATCTCTTTAGTTTTTGAGCCGCTAGCCGTTCTGTATACGGAAAACGTTTCACATTAGCGTGTTTTCAAAAAAAAATAATATCCAATCTTTTTCAAATATCCATGCTTCACAATTTAAATGAACTAGATATCATTGCATCCTATTTACCGCTCGCCGATTATCACAATTTACGATTCAGCTGCAAGACTAATTTGCCTTTTAAACCAAATCTCTCAATTTCTGCTTACAAAGAGACTTGTAAATTATTTTCTAGTGATATTTCCGGCTATATTCACTTGCAAAGACAAGATCTTTATTCGGATTCATTTCTGTTTTTGGTTGAAATGAATCACACTATGGCAATCCTCAAAGCGGTAAAATATATGGATACAACAGTACTAGTAGAAGCTTTGGACAGATATTGTGAAAAAACAGTATTTAATGAAGTGGTAGCCCTATTCATTGCAAAATATTTGGAACCTAGAATCAAGTATAATCTCACTAGCTTATTTTTGACCAGTTTGAAAAATGACAGTCTCGCATTGACACGATACTTGCTGTCAAATGGTGTTGATCCTACTCTACCAAACAACAAGCCCCTATTAACAGCTGTCAAATACAAGTCAGTCAAAACGTTAAGTTTATTGTTGCAGCTTCCAGTTGATCCAACAGTAAATGAAAACTATTGCCTGCGAAAAGCAATAGATAATCAAGACCTCATTTCATTGGGCTTACTATTAGATGATCAAAGAGTAGATCCTGCTTTTTCAGGTTATTATGCAATCCATCAAATTAGCTCAATCGGAAATTTAGAAACGCTCAAAATGTATTTGAACAATTCCCGTGTTAATATTGATGATTGTGGCTTTCTTGGTTTGTACACTGCTTGTGAATACGGAAACGCTCGCATTGTAGAATACCTATTGCAACTAGGTATTGACCCTTCGCAAGATAATAATTACTGCATCGGTATTGCTAGCACCAATGGATTCAGCAATGTGGTAGAGTTACTTTTAAAATGTAAAAAAGTAAATCCAGCAGTAGACAAAAGCTTTCCGTTCCGCATGGCTGCAACAAATGGCCATTTAAAAGTATTGGAAATCTTATCAAAAACAAATGCTGATCCTACCGCAATGAATAATGCAGCGATTAGAATGGCTAGCAGCAATGGTCACTACCACGTGGTAAAATACCTGCTAAAGATTCCTAAAATTAATCCAGCAGCGGTTCACAATTATGCACTAAGAAAAGCTTGTTTGAATGGTCATAAAAATATCGTTCAATTGCTCTTGACTGACGAAAGGGTGCAACCAAGCAGCCATCGCTATCAAGCAATCAAAAACTGTTTTGAAAACAGACATGATCAGATCGTCAAGATGCTATTAACCGATTACCGAGTCGACTTGCATTTTGAAAATAATTATGCGCTACACAAAGCATCGGAATGCGGATTCATTGATATTTACAAACTATACAACCCTAATCGCCAATCAAATTCAAGCTGTCTTAAACTAGCTTCCTCAAATGGACACTCCGAATTGGTAAGTTTAATCTTGGAAGGCGATGTCGATCCTACTCTTAACGACTACGAATGTATCCGTAGCGCACTAGTAAACGGCCATTACCAAACAGCAAAATTACTGAAACAGGACCATAGAGTAGATACGTGCTATGCGTCAACTCTACATTAATATAATAATTTCTCCGTCCGAAACTTTTTTTGAAATGCAAAAGCGAAAGCTGGAACCTGTGCAAAGAGATCCAGTCCGACAAAAGATTGTTCATGTAAACAGCCTAGATCTACTCCAAGATGTAAATAGCGGAGACCAACAAGGCACTCTCCAAGTCCATTTTTCCATTTCTGATATTTACGGCTCATTCCGATAATATACCAAAATAAACTTTCATTAAGGTTCACCCTTTTCAAAGCCGCAGTCGCGTCATTCTTTTAGTTTTATTTCCGCATGAATATAACAGTCGCTGACTGGATAGGAATAGTAGCAGGATGGCTATGCTCCTTGTACAGCTGCATCTCCATATTCTACATCTTTTACGAATTCGTGGGAAACGCGCAGTACAAATACTCTATGGTCCTACTACAGCTGCTAAATATCGCCTACCAGATATCCAACCAATACTATATTTACTTTAATCAGAATGAAACGCTGAATATATTGGAATTCTGTTTGGAGAATTTGATTATACTTGGGATTTCGCTTTTGGATGTAAAAGTGCTGGAGTGGTTTAATAGACTCAATACAAAAATATCCGCTGCCTCGGTCAAGCGCTTTCGGATTTTTCTGATCTTACTGTATGTGATTTTGAATGCAGGAACTTGGGCTCTCTTTCTTGGTCAGTCGGAGATCTTGCAGACAGTAATACCGGACTAAATTAGATTGCAGGATATACCAGAACATTATACGTATTCATCATACTAGTCTACGATAACTTGCAAACGCTTTATCTAGTTAATCTAATTTCAAAATCATCAAATGATGCTAAAAAGAAAATAGAGTTTGATGAGCATCACCGCAAAGCTATATTTTGGAGTATAGCTATCCTAGTAATGGATTTAATTGGAAACGCGTTTGCAATTTTACAACTAGTATATACCAGTCAACTCATTCTATCGCAGTTACACGGGTATTTTATCGGCCAACATGTCAGTCTGATGATTATATTATACAATGCTCTAATAGATTTAAAATTTTATAAAAGCAGACGCAAATCTATTTTGCAGAAACATAGTGCTAGAAGGTCTTCAATAGCAAGCATCAAAAAGAAAGGATCGATAATTGTTAGCAAAGAAATTGGAGAATTCCTTATTCCCATAGTAAAAATGATGGCATCTGGGGACCTACCGGACGGAGATGAAGCAATAAGGAAATCAACTTCAACAAAGAGTGAAAAGAAAACTAGTAGCACTAATTGTTCTATTGATAAACCAAGTAAATCTACAACTAGTCCGTCCAATGTATCTGTGGCGAGTGATACTGGTTTACTGCACGAGTTTCCTACATCGATTCCAAAAAGTAACACTATTGCAATGCTTGATACCCATGCAGCTGTCAAAAGAAGGGAGCACCGACTATCGATAAGATCTCCTACAGAACGTCGAGTATCAATAGCTGGTAGAGAAGGGCTACCTTATCATCGAAAGGAATCCAATTCTTCTGTACCCTACAAAATAAGTGGAGAGCTACAAAACAAATTGAGTGGTGATTTACCAGATAGCAGTAAATCAGATGACTTACCAGATAGCGAACACTCTCAAAGAAAGGAATCAGAGGATGGAAATACGTCTAGTGGATCAAATCCTGAACGCAAAAAATCAATAGACCCTACAGAACCCAAAACAGAATTCAAATCTAACTTGGGGATTATATCAAGGAGAATGAGCAACCAGCTAAACCATATACCAGAAGGACTGAGAAAAAAGAGCGGTGAGTTGCCGGATGAATCTTCAACAAAAAAACCGTCTGGTGATTTACCGGAAGATCTTGAAGATTCAAGAGACGGCGAGAGCGCATCAAAAAGATTGGTGGACGTTCCTCTAGAATCTTTTAGACACCGACAACCATTCAAAAACTCAACCAATAAAAGATACAGCATTTCTTTAAACAAACGTCAATCGGCAGAATCAATGGAAAAGCAATCAGGAGATTTACCAGAAACAGAGTCCTCCAAACAAAGCATCGAACAAGATACATCGCCAAAGAATACTATAAAGAAATCTAGCGGGAAGAAGATTAATGAGTCGCGACAGATACCAGAGACAGTACTGATCGAAGAGAAAGAATAATATAATTGTAACTAGTATATGCAGTTTCAACTCCGAATGATATTAACCCGCCATACACAAACACCTATTCTCCACTACAGACTCAGTTCGGAGGGAAAAACTCCGCTTATCCTCCGATAGACCCAAAAAAATATAAATATGGGAAAGGAAGTGTGGTGAGCATGCATTCAATCGTTTTGCTCTCTGCAATTGTACTTTGCCAAGATACCTTTATTCCTCCATTAGTTACAGATTTACCTCCATTGGTTACAGACTTACCACCGCTTGTAACTGCCATTCCTCCACTAGTAACAGAAATCCCACCCTTAGTTACTTATCAACCTCCCTTGGTTACTCAAGCTCCACCAGAAGTTGGCAACTTGCCTGATCTGCCAACTCTTCCACCTCTGGTAACAGCACAACCACCATTGGTGACATTCATTCCACCTTTGGTAACAGCGCAACCTCCGTTAGTGACCGCACAACCACCTTTGGTTACCGACCTGCCACCGTTGCCAACATTACCTCCATTGAACACTCAGCTTCCACCTCTTGTGATTGACATTCCACCATTGGTCACTGATATCCCTCCATTAATTACTGATATACCACCCCTTCAAACATACATTCCTCCTCTTCAAACGTACATCCCACCTGTTGTTACTCAATACGCTCAATAAACAAAAACCCAACATCAAAAAGTTATAATGCAATAAAAATTGATTTATAAACCGCTTACAATTTATCATAGTATTTGTCAAGTCCAGGAATATCTTCAACGAGACCCTTACGCTTACGAACAGCACGGAGAATATCGTATGGTTTGTTACCTGGCTGAGTTGGGTTTCCACCCATGAGTTGCCAGTGATCAAAGATCATTTGTGGGAAAGCTTGACCAGCAGTGGCAGCACGTAAATCAGCAGTGAAACCAAAGGATTCCATGACTGGAAGGTAACATTTGATGTTGTAAAGTGGGGTACCAGGACGTTGTTCTTCGTGGAAGACGTGTCCTCTCTTCTTGTTAAGTACAGAGTAGATACCACCCATAGCGTTTTCTGGACATTGTACATCAACCAAGAACACTGGTTCCAAAATGGCTGGTTCGGCAGTCAATACGGAAGCGTAACATACACGACGACAGGTTGGCATGATTTGACCAGCACCTCTGTGGATAGCATCAGCGTGTAACACAACATCAAGAATGTTGAAACGAATACCACGCATGATTTCTTCAGCCATAGGACCTTCCTTGGTACACCATTGGAATCCAGAAACACAAGAATCCTTGATTTCGTTCAAGTATTGAACACCCTTGGTGGTATCAACCAACAAGTTAGGACCAGTGGTATCTGGACCGAAACACCAAATTCTTCTAGCATCGGTAACATCCCATCCGTGTTCTTCAGCCAAGACCTTTGCTCTAGCCTTGAAATCATCCTTGGCATTGATCTTTCCGCTGTCAATGTCCAAAGAAACTTCTTCAGTCAATGGGAAAGCCTTCATGAAGATACGGTTGTGCTTGTTTGGTGATTTGGACAAACAGACAATGTTGGATTCTGCAGTAACGGTTTCACGATATTGCACGACAGGGTCACCCTTGATAAGTGGAACACCAGCGTGGTCTTCTTCAAGATCCTTCAAACAAATTTCCAAGTGCAATTCACCGGCACCAGCAACGATTTGTTGACCAGATTCAGAGGTGTAGCACAAGACACAAGGGTCAGACTTGGACAAACGCTTAAGACCTTCGACCAACTTTGGCAAATCGTTAGGGTTCTTACATTGGACAGCAACTTCTACGACAGGAGAGACAGAGAATTTCATGACCTTCAAGTTGTGAGCAACTTCAGAGGTGGTGATAGTACCAGACTTGAGCAAGAATTGATCGATACCAACCAAACCAACAATGTTACCTGCTGGACAATCGTCGAGAGATTCAACGGAACGACCCATCATAAGAACAACACGTTGGATAGATTTAAGGAACAAATCAGATTTTCCTCCAGGAACATAGTTAGGACCTTGGATACGGACCTTTTGTCCACCCTTGACGGTACCAGCAAAGACACGACCGAAAGCAAAGAAACGACCCTTGTCGTTGGTTGGAACCATCTTGGAGACGTACAACATAAGCGGACCGTTAGGGTCACAGTCTCTCATGGCAATAGCACATTCGTCATCAAGTGGACCTTCATACATGGTGTCGTAACGGTACTTTTGGGCAGTGTTTGGAGATGGCAAGTGAATGACAATCATCTCTAGTAAAGCATCACCGGCTGGCAAGAACTTTTTCATGACAACCTTCATAAGTGGTTTTCCTTCCAATTCCTTTTCGTCTGGTTTAAGGGAAATTTCCAACTTTTGTAATAAAGTTTCGGTAACATCCTTCTTTACATTCATGATAGCATCGAAAAGTCTAAAGATAGGGTCCAAAACAAACAAGTTGAACGCACGTTCAACACCAGCAACTGGGGTGGTGGTCCATTTCTTGGTTTTTGGGTTGAAGTAGTTTTCACCCCACAAACGAGTCATCATCTTTTGTTGGTCGACACCGAATTTCTTTGCATATCTTTGAGCGAATTGGCGAAGAGTGAAAGCCCAGCCGTGCAAACCGGAACCGAAAGCGACGGTACCATGTTCTGGATACACTTGGACATCACCAAGGGTTTCATCCTTGTAGGTAGCAATAACTACGTTTACGGATTCGATGGTTCTTTGGAAAGCATTGTATAAATCATCCTTGGTAAGTTGTAATTCTAAAAGTGCACGATCGACCTTGTTGATGACAACAACTGGCTTGATACGTTCACCAAGAGCTTGACGCAATACAGTTTCAGTTTGTACACAAACACCTTCAATGGTATCAACGACAACGAGAGCACCATCAGTAACACGGAGAGCGGCAGTTACTTCAGAAGAGAAATCGACGTGACCAGGAGAATCGATCAAGTTAATCAAGAATCCGTTTCCTATCGTTAGCAAGAGTTGTACCGTCAGACTTTTGTTTAATTGCGGATAAATCTTCTTCAGGCATTTCGAAATACATGGAAATAGCAGTAGACTTGATAGTGATACCACGTTCTTGTTCATCCTTTCTGGTGTCCATAGCACGAGCATCACCGGCCTTTGCGTGGGCGATAATTCCTGACTTTGCCAGTAAGGAATCTGTTAAAGTACTTTTTCCGTGATCGACGTGGGCAATAACCTTTCATTACTATTCAATTACCGACATGTTTCTAACATTGGTGGATTTCCCCATCAATTCACGAATTTCATCTACTGAGAAGTTTACCTACGGTCAGCTTGCAAGTACCATTTTGAAGTATGGTTTTAGATTAAAAAGGAGTGAGTCTGAATTTCCGTTTTTTTTATTTAAAGCCACATTTGAGGTCTCGGAGAATTTGCTTTAATATCCAATCAAAAGTGTCGGAGGGACACGTGTTTACTCTGCATGAATTCATTTTCTTAATTTCGGAAAAGATTGGCGGATTGGGTCAATTAGATACACTAGCGTCTTTGCCTTTCCTGTGAATACGATTTGCCATTGTTTGCCTAATGAGTTTCCATTTGAACCATAGATCTGTCGCTAAAGATCCATTATGACGTATTACACATCCAATGACACTGATGACTCATCAATCTGACTCTGCTGTTTTACCAGCTATTGAGAATCTTATTGTCGCCTCAGATCTAGGCTGGCCAAGATATTCCAATATTTTTTATTTTTTTTTGGTTAAAGGATGGCAGAGTGTGAAAACAATTGTGCTTGTTCAAGTGAAGAAAAGAAAAAGAAGCCAAAGCGATTCATTGGCAAGAAATCAACAGGAAACAAAACCGCTTTAACGACACAGCCAACTAAAATCGTTAATTCAATACCGCAGGCTTTGCTGGAGGACGAATACCTCAAAGAACTGATTTCAGCTCTCCCCTCCAATTACAACTTTGAAATTTACAAATCGATTCATCAAATTCAGCAGTACAAACCATCAAGAATCGCTTTACAATTTCCTGAAGGGCTCTTGGTTTATTCCACCGCTATCTCTGATATTATATTGAATTTCTGTGGAGTAGAGTGTTTAATTATGGGCGACGTTACTTATGGAGCCTGCTGTATTGACGATTTTACTGCAATTGCTCTTGGGTGTGATTTCATGATCCACTACGGTCACTCTTGTCTCATTCCAATTGATACTACGAAAATCAAGACCTTGTATGTCTTTGTGGATATAGGCATTGATATTCAGCATTTCATTGATACAGTAAAATATAATGTTGAAGTTGGCAAAAAGATTTGCCTGGTGGGAACAATTCAATTCGTTGGGTCTCTTGGCAAATGTGTAGAAGGTTTACAAGGCTATGAAGTTGTAGTTCCACAAAGCAGACCGTTATCTAAAGGTGAAATTCTGGGTTGTACTGCCCCAAAAATCGAAGCGGATGTATTGGTGTATTTAGGAGATGGAAGATTCCACTTGGAAGCGATCATGATTGCTAATCCTACAATTGAAGCATATAGATATGATCCTTATAGTAAAAAATATACTAGGGAAAGATATGACCACCAGGAAATGTATGATATTCGATCTCACGCCATTGAACAGGCTAAAAAAGCTAAAAAGATTGGCTTAATCCAAGGAACTTTGGGAAGACAAGGATCACCAAAAGTGATGCAGTATTTAGAAAGTGTGCTGTTAGAGAAAGGGATCGAGCATGTTAATATCCTACTTTCAGAAATCATGCCAGAAAAGTTGTCCAGATTCAAGGATATTGACTGTTTTGTACAAACTAGTTGCCCAAGGCTTTCAATTGACTGGGGATATGCATTTGATAAGCCGTTACTTACCCCTTATGAGGCAGCGGTACTTTTCGAAAAGACTGAAAAATGGACAGTATATCCAATGGACTATTATGCTCAAAAGTCCCTTGGGCCATGGACACCTAACCACAAATAATATAAATATATTCTTTGAGGTAGCAGGCAAACTATTTTTAATAGAAATACTGATATTAATTCAACTTTATTTAAAGGTTTTTACCCCATACATGCTTGACAATAGTAGTGAAAGCAAAGACATCAATATTGACACGTCCAACAGAAATTACAGCATTATTTTTGTTGCTTGATTCACCATTCACGATAGTCCAAGAAGCACCACAGCCCATTTTTAATTATATCTTGCCATTAGACTGGAGCTATTTATATTTTTTGTGCTTTCAGCCCCGTTTCATCTTGTGTGGAGCTTTCCAAAAAGCCAAAAATTTCTACCAATAAAACCACAGCATTGTAATTGTGACAATTGATCAATGGATTAATTGGTTTACCAATGTTTTGGATTGAATGCTTTAGTTTGAAGCCAAAACATGATACTATTGGTGATTACCCTTTCAGTTAAGCATTTTGCACACTTTTGGATGTGTAATGAAAATAACCAAAATGTTTATCCCTCATCGAATGATTTTCTTTATCAAGATGTACCTTTACTTGGTGTAACTAAATACTGAAACACAAAAGGGTCCTGAATTAACCAATAAAGCCATAGAATTAGTGCTTTCTATGTCAATGGGTCCACTCTTGAAACAATCATTTCTATTCAATAGTTTGAACAATTTGTATTATTTTAATGGATTATTACAAGCACCTTTTGAATTCTTTGAAAGCTTTGTAAAGATATTGGCTTTTTAAGATTAGTGCAGTTAGAGTGGAAGGTAGTAATCCATTCTTGGCCCAATTGATTATAAAGCACCCCAAAGCTTAATTGTCAAAGAGTGTCTTTTTTAAACACATATGTTTTTAAGCATTCAATCATCTGATAGTACTAAATCATGAACCTGAATTACATAGAAGCATAATCTAGACTCTCGATTTCAAACAACGATTGCTGCTTGATTACCAGAATATGCAAATTATTCAAATTCAAAGAAAAATGTTTAACACTGCTACAATGCGATATTTCCAATATAAAAGATCCATAATTTAATGATGGATATTACTTTTATGATGAGCAATGTGCTATTGTCGAAATGCAAATTGATAGTGTGTGGTCTGAAACCTTCCGCCACAGAAACTGACCAATAAATGCACACAATCTTGAATGAGTAACTCTATTGGATGATTTTTAATTGGTAAAGTAACAAAGAAATACATAAGGCGTATAGTATCATTCATGAAAAAGTCAAAGGATAAAGTAAGGCTACTTTATGAAAGAGCTACTTTGATACCAGTTTTGCAAATATTTTTGCCCTTTCAATTTATAGTCTTGCAAAGCAGAGTGTGTACAAAAAGTTGAAGGAAATATATGATGAAAGACATTACATGTTTATTAAACCTTTAGTCCCCATACTTGGGTAAGAATAGTTTGGACAGACTGTGGAGTCATTTTTACATGGCCAACAGAGACAGAAGCAGCTTGAGAAGAGACGATAGAACACATAGCACCCATTTTTGATAATGTTCCGCTCTACAAATCTCCCTATTTATACTTTAGGATGAGACAAGAAAGGGCTTTTCAGATACCCCTAAGAAACCCTAAAAAGTAGCTGAAACCGGCTGACGAAATGCCTCAATTTCAAGGTAACTTTAGCAATGATTTCCGCCTTTAATTTTGGCCTATAGACGATAAAAAGTCCATTTTGTATACTTTTTAATTGGAATCAGCATATTACCGTCCCGATATTAATCATCATCAATTGAATAATTGTTAACACAAATAGTTTGATGCCGTGAGAATGTAATCACTCTTTGTATTTGTCCTTTATTCAAAGGTTTCACCCAACTAATTTGAGCTATTTATAGTCATTTAACTTTAACTTTATCTGCATAATATCCAACCATGTGATTATCAAAGTCAGATTTCAAATGTGAACCTGGATTCTAAATTTTCCAATCTACAAATGCTTCTTGTTCAAAAGCACATTGAATACATCCAATCACTGGATACAAACAAAGACCTGCAATCACATCTATCAAACCATCTCCGCTTAAACGGAATCTATTGGGCGACCACATGTCTATACCTCTTGAATTCAATTCATTTGTTTGACAAGAATCAAGTAATTAAGCAAGTGATGGAGTGTTTAAAAGAAGATGGAGGGTTTGCAGGTTACCCCACCCACGACTCTCATTTACTGTTCACACTCTCTGCCATCCAAATCCTCGCAATTTATGATTCACTCGATCTAATTCAAGAAAAAACCATTCAGTTTATTCTGGATTTGCAAAAAGAGGAAGGATCTGTAGCTGGTGACAAGTATGGTGAAACAGATACTAGATTTATATATTGTGCTGTTTCAGCTCTTTCAATCCTTGGATGTTTAGAAAGATTGAATACAGATAGAATCACAGAGTATTTAGTTAAATGTCAAAACTTTGATGGTGGGTTTGGTAGTGTTATTAATGCTGAATCACATGCTGGACAAATATTCTGTGCAGTTGGAGCGTTAAAAATAATGAACAATTTACACCTAGTAGATTGTGATCGGTTGGGTTGGTGGCTGAGTGAAAGACAATTGGATAGTGGAGGCTTGAATGGACGACCTGAAAAACTCCCTGATGTTTGTTATTCATGGTGGGTACTTTCAAGCTTGGAAATGATTGATAGAGTATGGATAGACCTTGATAAACTATCCGGATTTATCCTTCGCTGTCAAGACGAGAATGGAGGTATTTCAGATAGAGAAGGTAATATGGTTGATGTATTCCATACTTTATTTGGTGTTTGTGGATTATCTTTTTGTGGGTATGAAGGGTTACTTGCTGTTGATCCGCGGTACTGTCTCCCACTTGAAGTAACTCGACGGCTAGGGTTATAATATATTTAATATCTTGATTTTCTACTCTGTACTGTACATGAAAAAGCCAAATTTTGCTTGAATCTCAAAAATGAAATTCCTGACTTACAACATTTACCTCAGACCACCGCTGATCCATTCAAAAGGAGGTGATTTCAAAGACGGCAGATTACAAAAGTTTCTCCGACATATAAGCAACTACGACATTATCTGCCTACAAGAATGCTTTGGTGTACTTTCGCACCGCCAACAAACGCTTCTTGACCATGCAAAAGAAGAAGGATTCCAGTACTCTGTTGTCTCGCCTTCCAATTATTCAAATTTGCAAATCGATTGCGGGTTAGTGATTTTATCAAAATTTCCCTTTGTTGAAACTGTATTCAAGTGCTATGGGAACGGATGCCATTCAGATAGGTATGCGGCTAAAGGAGTACTGGGAGCATGTGTAGAAATTAACAGCGAAAAAGTATGGGTATTCACCACACATACCCAAGCCTCGTATCAGCTATGGCCAGAGCTATCTGATCCAGCAGTAATGGCCCGTACTGCACAACTAAGAATGCTGCAAGAATATATAAAGAGTTTCAAGGCAGACAAGCTACTACTAGCCGGTGATTTCAATGTAAATTCATTCAACGAAAATGAAGAGTTGGGCGAGCATGCTAAAGAATACATTCAAATGATGGATATACTGAAGCCACTTGGTGTTACTGATACAGTACTGGAATTAAAAGGAAAGCATATTCACACAACCACGCGTATTCATGAACACCAGCATTTGGAACTAAAGTGTCTTGATTACATATTTTACAAGAATGTTAAACCAACGAGAGTGGATATCAATGAGTTTAGAGATGGCAATGAGTGTTTGTCTGATCACTGTGGTGTTGAATTGGAATTTGGCCTTTAATAAAGGATGTATCTCTTAATTATCCATATCCTAAAAGAGGATTTATCTGGTTGGGCAAGTATCATATCACAAGTACCATTTGATTACTCTATCTCTGTAACCACCAACTATGTGGTACTGGTTATCATTCGTTCGAGTAGTACCAACCGCCAAATCCGACCTATATCCGATAGCACATGTGGAATGAGTCACTCTATTTGGTCATACACAAGAGAAAAAACATTCTTTCAAATACCATTTGGTTCTCGAAGCACGTGACAGGCGGCATATAAGTGGCATGGATTGTGAAATTTGTTGAAAATGATTTTGGCACTCTTATCAGTCGCTCTTGCTACTCCCCTTCACAAACCAGAAGTTGTAGGATTCGGTGATTCATGGACTGATGACGGCAAAGGCTCCTTTGTACTAACCAACGGTGCTTGGCCACCTTCGTACTACTACCAAGGTCGTTTTTCCAATGGCCCAGTATGGATTGAATACTATTCCAAGATGACTAGTTCTGCCTTAACAGACTTTGCAACTGGTGGTGCGACCTACGACTCGTCTCTAGTACAAGGATACACTGGAGCAAACGGTGATGTGCCAGCACCAGCAGTAAAGGACCAAATTCTAAAGTATTTGCCAACCAACAACAAGAAAGTTGATTATTTTGTGCTTGCTGGTGGAAACGATTACTTTTTTGGAATTTCTAATGGAATCACTCCTGTTCAAGTCGTCTCTAAAGCTGCTGCTGATGTACAATTGTTGCTACCTACTGCCAGATCCGTTGTTGTGTTGAATCTTCCGCCTTTGGCTCCTCTTCCTTATTTCGGCGGTGCTTCTACTCCAACTGCGCAGTTGTTTGCTCAATATGGGCAATGGCATAACGGAAATCTTACTGCTGCTTTCAAGAATGAAAAAAAAGTACACGTGTTTGACTTGTACACTGTCATTCAAAAGCTAATCAGTTCAGGGGAATACATACTTGATTCATGTGTCAATGCCACCACCAGTGCCGTTTGCTCCCAGCCAGAAAAGTACATGTACTGGGACCAGTTCCACTTTACCACCACTATCCATCAAAAAATCGCTAAAGCTGTTGAGGACTGGAAATGCGCCATTGGCTCACACTCCAATATTGTTGGATCTAGAAAATAAAGTAGTTTAGACTCTTTTAAGTTGGGCTCACTTGTCACAAATAGAGTAAAGCCACTTTGAAAGTTTTACTTATGACTGAACAAACCAAGAATGCTCCAACAATTCAGCAACCTCAACCACTAGTGACTTTTGACGTACCGCCAAAGCCTGTTATTCGTGCTCATGAAGTAAAACCTACAAAGTATCCTCTTTCACAAGACTGGCCGGATGATGGAGCATCCAGAAGAGTTTCATATATGTGTTCGCAAGGAGGTAGCTGCTGCTACAATGATTATTACTAAAGCCCTAATTAGTTTCAAATGTTTATTTTCAATGGACTGCATCTCATTAAATACTTGCTCAGAAAATAAAATATATTACTCGCTCGATCCATTCACAAACTCTCTTGTAATGCTACTGCATCCACTAAATTAACAAAATTTACTCTTGGTTCTTTTCAATTCGGTAATAATAATCCGTATACTCGCCTTTTCCGATCAATTGCATAAAATCTTCGTCGTGTGTAATTACAATTAGCTGAAAGTTTCGCTGGTTTTGTCGAGATTCAATTATACCACAAAGACTTTTTGCCAAGCTGCTAATGTTCTCCTTGTCCAGGTTGGTCGTTGGTTCGTCAAGAGTTAGTATTCCACAATGAAGACAAAATGTTTCGGCCAGAGCAAGTCGGATTATGATGCATGCTAATACTTTTTGACCAGCAGAGCATCTTCCACGCATATCCATTTCTACATCTCCACGTACCATTACTACTCGGTAGTTGTATGATCGTTTGGTTTGTGCATCACTATTGGCCTTGATTTCAATCGTATCAATATCACTCCCACGGTACGTTTTCATCCACAGCTCTCTTATGATCTTGTTGATTTCTTGCATTTTTGTGTGGTGGAACTTCATAATAGCTTGTTCTAGCCCCAAAGCGTACTTTTCCAAATCACTGGTTTCCAGCTCTGTTGATGATACTTTGTACAACAACTCCATATATATTTTTTCAATATCTTTATATTCTGTATTGATTGTATTTGTTATTCTTGTAACTTGAGCCTCCAGTTGCTTGATTGTTCCGTAAAGTTCAGATCTTTCACTGTTCAGTTCGTCACATTCAATCTTTAATTGCTGGTACTTTAAAGCTATTTCTTGTGAATCAATTTGCTGAATCTCATTCTTCATTTCGTTTATGGACTCTTGCACAGTTGTCAACTCTCTTTCAACTTTACGTTTTTGCAAATTGTCTTCAATCATTCTCTTTTCCACCAGTTTCTCGCTCTGTAGTTTTGAAACAGAATCAAGCTCTTGGTTAACCAGCGAAATTTCTGATTCAAGTTGTGCAATGTTGCTTTGAAGCTGATTAATCCTTGCCTGGCATGCTTGCAATTGATCCAGCTTTTCTTGCTCATATCTTTGGATTTGCTGGTCAAGTGTGCTCATTTGATTTAATGCATTCTGATATCCTTGCAGTTTAGAATTGAAAACTTGTTCTTGTTTTGAAACTTGAGACTGTAGATCTTTGATTTGGCTTTCAATCTCTGAAGCTTTTTGAGAAACATCTGCGACTTGCTGTTGTTTTTCATTTATTTGCAAGTGTAGTTTTTGCATTTCTTGGATGTTTTCTTGGACTTGTTTCTTCATTTTTTCAATCTCCAATTTTTCATATTCTTTTTGCTTGATTTCGTCTTTTAAATCGCGGATTCGAGACTCTCTTTGGTTTTGTTCATGCTGTTTAATCCGTATTTGTGTATTTTGGCGGTCTATTTTTTGTCTGAGAAGCTTGCATTCATTTAATACTGTTTCATATTCTTGCTGTACTTCAGCCATTGACTTTGTTGATCCAGAGAGCTGCAAGTCATTCATTAAGCTAGTAATATCCCTTGCCAACTGTTCAAGTTCTTTGTTCAATTTTACAATTTCAGTAACTCTGCTATACAGTCCATTCATTTGTTCAATTTCTAATTCCAAAACAGTCAATTCAGCTACATCATCTTCAGTAGTTGTTGTAAGAGAAGATCGCTCCTTTTCTAGCTGATCTCTCTGTTGTCGAAGCGCAGGGATTTCTTGGTTGGACAAACGGTCACAGTCGTCAAAAACGGATGACAGATGGTTTAATCTTTCAAGCGTACTCTGCCATGTTTCTACTTGGATTTCGGCATTCCTGGTTGCGCCTGGTACTTTTTGCAAAATCCCTTCTAGTTTTTGTTTAAATTGACCTCCTTGGTTATCAGAATCAAATTTTCGCACACTCTAGTTAATTCAATGTACCATAATGGACAGCATTTCGTTTCGTCGTACTTTTTAATGAATTTTTCATACATGCTTGTAGCGCTTTTCATTGATGTCAGAGTAGATTTAGCCTCATTGTGTTTTATCTCTGCTTGATTCTTTGCAGATTTGTAATCATCATTTCCACACACACTTTTGATTTTATCCAATTTTAATGACAGTTCTGAAGTTTTTTGGGAATGCTGCGTTCTGATCAATGATAATCTAGAATCTATTGCAGATATCTGTTGGTTTGTTTTGTTGAATCTACAGTAAGAAGGATTGAAACCTTTCTTTAGTTTCATTATATCGGGTTTGCTTTTCACTTTTCATGCTCAATACTTGGTCACCAACTGTTTCAATATTGAATTCAAATGGTAGCTCTGCTTTTACAGCAGTAACTAGTCTGTTGTAGGTTTCCTTCTTTCTGTTTCTTTCGGTCTGTTTTAATGACAATCTAGCACGAGTGTCTCCTTGCAAATTGTATACACTCATTTCGTCCTGCAGTTGCTCACAAATCCTTTCCTTTTCTTGCAATTCTGTTAACCAAGAGCTGTTTATATCAAAAGTTGGAGTTTGCTGGAGATCAATAATTTGTTGTTCCAAATCTTCAATTGAATCAAAAGTAGCCGAATTGATTTGCACATTAAGTTGGCTGTTCTTTTGCTCCAATTGACTGATCAAGCTTGTGGTAATTCTTTTGAATTCAAGAAACTGTGACTGGGATGTATTCACTTGGTTTAATTGTTGGAATAATTCGTTTTCCTTTGCCTTCATTTCCGTTTTAAAGTTGTTCAGCTCTTTTTGTTTTTCATTTGTGATATTCTTCAAATCGCTTGGATTGATTCGCTTTTGTTCAAGATCTTTGATCAAGTTTTCCTTGTCTTTAATCAGTTGATTGTATTGCTCTTGTTCTGCTAGGAACTGTCCTCTTCTGGTAAGTTCGTTACCTGTTATTAAGGCAAGTTACTTTTCTTTTCAGTCAAGTCATTGATGTTTTTAGTCAATTGCTGTTTTTTTAACATCAAATCTTGACTAGGATTTACAAACTCCAAGTGGCGATTCAACATCAACTCCAACTGAGCATCACTCTGATCCATGATTTGAATGTTACTCAATTGGGTACGTTGATTTTCCAATAGCTCCAATTGTAAATTCAACTGATTCAGCTTGTTTTCCTTTTGAATTAGCGATTGCTTGGCCTTCATCAAGATTTCCATTTCATTTTCCTTTTGCTGAATTAAAGTCTGATCCAGTAAATCTATATCAAGGAAAACAAACTCATTCTGGTCCTGTGCTTGGCGATTTGCTTTTCTAAATCTTCTTTTTCCAGCCTCAAATTCATTGCCCGTTGTTTATTGATCTTGTCATTCTTTAATTGATTCTTTTCCACATTTAACTCTTCATTCTTTTTCTTTCTGATTTGCTTGATGTTTTCCAATGCCTTTGTGTATCTTGTTGCTGCAAATATCTCATCAAACTTTTTCTTTAGTGTAGCAGGGTCTGATAATGGCCAGAATGAATCTTCTTGATGGCAAAATCTATCTTAGATTTACTTACCTAATATAAGCAGTATATACATGACATTTTCCAGAATTGGTTTTGATACACCCAAGTGAAGAGGCATATCGTGGTCGATTTCAGCGCATTTGCTGCTAATTGAATGTTGCACGAGTGTTTTTGGGTCTCTAATCAGCAATAGCGACTCCAGCGTCTTATACTTGTACTGACTAGCAGTGAGCGACACTGATAAAGAGCGAGTAACTACCAGCTCATTTTGATTTACATTCCTAAATTTCAATTTCACTTGAGCTCTGATTTCATTTTCATTTGCAAGCTTATTACACACAAAATACCTTTGGATCAAATATGAATGCTCCGTTCTTGGTGTTGGACGGCTGCTCGCCGGTAGTCAAGTACTTTAAACACTCTATGATTGTGGTTTTCCCCGCACCTATGGTTATTATCAATTACCATTGTGGCCTACAATCAGAGTCAGCGGAGTGCAGAATTCAATTTGCTGTCGATTCTCGTAATCAAAGGACCGGATGCCCTGAATCATCATTTTTTCCAAACATGCCATTTTGTGATTTTGATTTGTCCGAAAAAAAGTAGAACTTTGCGGGATTAAATTAACCTTGTGCTTAATTTGAGTAGATTACGAGTGTGGTTCGGTTGAACAACTAGGTTCCTCGTGGTGGCACTTGCGTGTTATTGGATAACCCTGTGACCGCATTTGCAGACCTCTCTGGGTAGCTTATTGGGTTAGCTACTGGTACGGCTTCATGGGACTACTAACTGAGCAAGAGATGTGTACTGCTTTCCGATAAATAAAGAAAAGGGACCACGTCAACTTGGGCTTTTGATTACCCCATTGGAACCAAACAAATGAAATTCCCTAACAGAATATCTCGCATTAATAGAATCAGAGTAGGTCAACAAGTGAAATCATTGTTTATTGTTGTTTAGCGTTTTACAGTTACACGTAGTTTTAGTCAGCATGAATTTTGAAATCAAAACGTCAAGCATCAACAGCAATGTCCTGCTGTTATCCAAATTATCCGCAACTTGGTGAACCCACAAAAAGTACAAGTTTGTTTTCAAGTAAAGGAAATCCGCAATCAATAGTATATCAATAAACTGAATAAAAGTAATTCGGAACGACGATTTAGCAACCAATTTTGTAAACGTTTTGCTAGCCTTTTTTCTTCCTCTAATAGTCATATAAATCAAGCCCAAGCCGACTACCGATTGTAAAACACCGCCAATGCTGACGATAGCCATTCCCCACCTAATTTTTGAAATTTGCATGAAATTGCTTTGAGTACTTTGTAATACGTCAAACACGCGACCGAATAGCACGATTACGCTTGCTACTCCAGTAATAATTTTGAAGAATAAGGATTGATAATTGGATACCATCGCAGTAACAATCATGTAGTTTACAACCATTTCGATTATTCGGATTATTGCCGCACACAGTGCCTGGCATACCCACACCCCAGTAGTGTCCGCATCTGGATATATAGCTACGACATAGTAAGCAATCATGGCAAAGATGTTGTGTAGAACTGCAAAGGCTGTCGCCAAGACCAATAACTCTGCAACTTTATTCCTACCCAGGATGAGATAACAGTACGGAACGATAATGATTTCCAACACTTTTACGACTTCCCACCCTTCATTAATATTTGCCCAAACGGAAGCTACGAGTGCGGGATCTTCTGGATTTATATTTTGCATTACAGCTGCAGTTTGTTAAAAAATGTTTAAATGACGTATGACTGTATTACTCATGTCATTTTAATTTGAACCAATCAATACCGGAGAATTTCATATAATATCTAACTGAAATGTTACACATCACAGAAACGTTTTTAAACGCGTTTTGTACCGTATTATTTGACGAATCACGCAGTTACAACAACCGACTCTTTGTCAGCTTTGGCTTCTTCTCTAGCCCTAGATCATCCAGGCACTATATGGATTACCTTTGTTTATGCAAGGGCTAAGCTACTTCACCCGCCAAATGCGTACAGACCACCCTCGATATTTACAACTCGCCAGCCATGAATAAAACTCTCTAGATAGCCCCATCGTTGCCTCCAACCAATATCCCACGTTGAAATAAACCCCACAATTTTTAATTTTTTTTTAAAAATGCTCTTCATTATAGGACTGGGATTAGCGGATGAAAAGGACGTCACAGTCAAAGGACTAGAAGCGATAAAGTCGTGCAGTAGGATTTACCTTGAGGCCTATACTTCCATTCTATTAATCAACAAGGAGAAGTTGGAAGAATTTTATGGAAAGGAAATTACTGTAGCAGACAGAGAAATGGTTGAATCAGAGTCGGATACAATCTTGCATGGAGCGGATACAGACAATGTCGCTTTTCTGGTTGTTGGGGATCCATTTGGGGCCACTACCCATACCGATTTGGTTCTAAGAGCGCACGAACTAGGAATAAAGACCAAAATGATTCATAATGCTTCAATTATGAATGCAATCGGGTGCTGCGGACTACAGCTCTACAACTACGGCCAGACTGTCTCTATAGTATTTTTCACTGAAAACTGGAAACCAGATTCTTTCTATGACAAGATTAAACAGAATTTATCAATTGGGTTGCATACGCTCTGCTTGCTTGGTAAATAATTTTAATCCAGATATCAAAGTTAAAGAACAGAGCGAGGAAAATATGGCAAGAGGAAGAAAGATTTACGAGCCACCACGCTTCATGTCCAACAATACTTGCATCGCACAGCTACTAGAAATCGAAGAGAAGCGCCAAGAAAACCGTACTTTTTACTAACACAGTGTACAATGAAAACACCATTGTCGTTGGATTAGCCAGAGTTGGAGCTGATGATCAAGTAATCAAAGTCGGAACAATGAAAGAATTGCTCGAGTATGATTTTGGAAAGCCTTTACATTCCTTTATTATCCCTGGCAACATGCACTTTTTGGAAGCAGATTGTTTGAAGGAATATGCTGTCAGCAAAGAAAGTTTTGAAAAGTATGCTAAAGTATCACTGCATTAATAAATCCATATGCACCCAGTATTAATTTGTCTCTGTTCCTAGTACAGAAAAAAGTCAATCAAGCAATCATTTATTGAGTTCAACCAATGGTTTGCCACTCTGTCTGTATATAGAGGCTTTTCTATTTGGTTGTCTAATCTCATCATGTCTAAACTGTACCAGCGTCCCTCTTCTTTGGAGCCCACACTCTTTTCTAGATGGCAGATCATGAACTGTACCTCTACGTTTTAGTTCCTCTTTAGGAGCAAGTTTCACAAGCGTTGGTCTACGTTTCAACTCTACTGCTGGAGCATCATTTGGTTTTTTTGATGAGCGGACTGATTTATAGTCTGTGGATTCTTTTATTGCTGATTTGTAGTCGCTTGGAATCAATCGCACCGTTTGCTGACTGTAGTTTGTCTCCAATCGTGCGGATGTTTTGTAATCACTTGAATCCAACTTTGCTGCTACTCTAGTCACCCTTTGGGGTCCAACAGGTCGTGCAAGTTGATCAAGGTAGTTTTCAACACGCTTGTTTACATTTTGATCTTTACTTTCAACAGCTGGTGCTCTAGTTTTTCGTTTAAAGAATTTTGATAATTTGTCCAACAGCGAACCTTTTGTTATTGGAGTAGGTTCAAACGTTATTAATGGCATTGGAATGTTTGTTTGTTTGGACAGTTGTGAATCATGAGTCGCGTTCATAAGCCATTCCTATTCTATTGATTGACGCGTTTAGGTCCATTTGGATCGAAAAATTATTACCATACTCGATTGTTGTAAAAAACACATAATTTACCAAACTCTAAAGAATCAAGATCAGCAAGGTGGGATTTGTGTCTTGATTGATTTTGAACAGTTCTACTTGTATTTCATGGACTTTTGAATAGTTTAATATCATCTGGATTGGTAACTGGACCAAAGAAAATTACAAAACGAACAATAATAATCTTATTCGACTCTCAATTATTTGGTCAGTTTAGTTTTGGCGGCGGCCAGCAAAGGAAACTCGGCAGTGGGAAAAGACTCCCGACTGAACCTCATTATCATCAAACAACTACTCCAACCCAAATAAAACAATAAATTTGAATATGGGCCACCACAATCAACTACTAACCTTTGTTTTTACTACTCAAAATTTTCATAGAGATATTTTAAAAAGTCAGTAAAACGAATTCTGCCTAAACTCAAATAATTTAATTCCTATTCTTTTTATTGCATACTCAATGTCAGCAAGCTTTAAAAACTCTTGTTTTAAACCATTCCCAGCCAAGTACTTTTGTATTTCACGCAAATGCCCAAGCACTACTTCGACTTCTTTGTTCCTTGGTATCTCTCCTCGTCTAATTGCCAATATTTGTTCTCGAATTCTTGTGCAGTATTCTTGCCTTGACCTTGAGCTTTCATATACACTATGTTCAATATCTTTTGATGCTTGTTCAACGTTGGTATATACATTTGGAAGTTGGTTTGCAATTAGTGTTGCTAGTTCGCTGATGATAAAGTACCGGTCGGTTCTCTTCATTTCTCTTTTCCAATCGGTGTAGGGCAAATATTGTGGCTCTGACCTTGGAGAGTACATTTGATCTTTTTCATTACTTTTTTTCCCTTCTATTTATACAATCTGAAAGAGCTGTGCCACCGAAAAGCATAGGGAAATTCGGAAAAATGAAATTGCCAAATCGTAAGAATAGCGATTGAATCCCCGACTGTGTCTCTTTACCTAGTATTTATTAAATCCGACAGCTTTACTATGTTCTGTTCGTTGTTGTCATTCAGCTCAAATTGAACAAAGAAACCCGAGCAAAAAGCCAACCACCAAAAATAAAGCTCTGTGACTTGATTTCCGATTAATTTGACGGTTGTACTTTTCACTGTAACACTGCAACACTACTTTCGGGTTTCACACCAAATTACTAATCCAACCTATTTAAAAGAGGTTACGCATTTTGAATATCAATTTCAAACTGGCTGAGGGTTGATTCGTTCAGAAACGCCAATACGATTTCTTTAATGGACACCGCTATTCCGAATTTAATCAAATTTGTCTCTGCAGTATTTGATTGAGACTGACTTGAAAAACTGGTCAATTTTTTTTCAACAGTGACAGGAACTTGAATCCCTTCCAAAACATTGTCCATCAGTGCTTTAATCTCATGCAATATAGTCTCATGCTCATTAATTCGACACTGATTGATACCAAATATGGTATCCTAAAATAAGACCCAATTAGAAAATAATATGTATTTAATGCTGGTGATTACAGTTTGCACAAGTGTAATTAGACCGTGGCTTATGGACAAGCTGCGAACAACCACAAGTCTTGCAGCTTTTGCAGCCAGCTAGACTGACGAGGGGCTGTCGGTTCAGCGAATCTCTGCTCTGAGTTCTGGAAAGCGAGGGCTGAGAACTACCGGACGAAATCTCCATGTCTATCTGGACCAGTTTTTCAGTGTAGCTAAAAGACTTTTTCTTGGTAGCTTTTTTCAGCAGCTTTTCCTGTTCGGCAGCACCAAGCTGCACAAAGGGCCCACTTCTTTCTTTTCTTGCTGGTTTACCCTCTTGAACTTCTATCTGTATATACGGGCCATCTTGAGCTCTTTTAATTGTTTGCTTTTGGTAAATATTAGGCATAGCATAGGAATCGTGAAAGTAGGTGTGCTTGTGAGTACCTTCAAAAGTCATTGATAGCTTATGCAGAAGCGAGCCTTTTGTAATAGGTGCATTATCAATATTTACGTATGGCATGATGACTTTTTTCTGGGGTACCAAGCACTATTTATGTGGATCGTCGCTTTTTATATTTTGATTGTGGCACAAGTCATTTTGAATCATCAGTGCACTGGCCACCATCCAAACCAGCCAACCGTGCAAAAGAGGCCAAAGGGAGATGAAACAGTAACATCGCCAATGATAACCAAGCTTTACGATAAGCTTTCCTGGAATCAAATTCAATAATTTTAATCAATCACGTTGCGGCTCTAACCAGTTTTTCAATATTCACCAAACACTAGCAAAACGTTTTTTCTTAAAGAAAAAAATTTCTAAATATAGATATCAAGAGACACCAGCCAACAATAAATTTAATAATTCTACAATTATTAATCTATTTCTAGCACATGATATCGTATGTGCGGACGGACCTAACAGCATAGTGCACACCATCTGGTGCATTTTTTTTGAAAAATGGTGTTGGGTGGAGTGAAATTCCGCAATCTAGCAAAACGTTTTTTCCTGAAAACGTTTTCAAGAGATCATCAACAGCTTTTGGGTATCTGGGAAATATTCTCCAGTCAGTTAACTTTCAATATCCATATTTGAGCTGGGTGCGGAAATTACCAATTACACAAACCCAGTAATTTGGATTTGAGTTTGATATGAGAATGACTAATAATGAACGTCGTGTAAATTATATCCATAACGGAAGTGGCTATTTCCAGCGGACAATTATCGATATGGAATTAATTCCGTAGATAAATTATAAACAACTTTGACCTGATAAAGCAGATTAAAAAGTTGCACACGTTTTTTTGTAAAAATAAAGTATCTGGATGAAGCAAGCTATTTTGAACTTGGCTATCGGACAATCAATTTCACTTATCCTCTCGACAGCCTTTATATTTAACCAGCTAGAATCTGAAGGTGATGTTTTCTCTTACTTGTTCCCAAACGAGCTGGTTTATCACTTGTTGCTACTGATCTCCATCATCAACTACAGATCAATCAAAATCAATGATCTATTGGTATTCTTACTAGTGGGAACAATCGATTACACCTCAAATTACGTGTATATAAAATCGTTTCACTATACCAGCCCTCTATCAGCAATCATTTTCAATTCCTTCTCTGCTGTTTTAGTCGTGCCGTTACAATACTATATCCTAAAAACACCAATCCAAAGGCACCATATGGTAGGTATATTCGTCTGTTTAGTCGGACTAGTGATCATTAACCTTACAAAAATCGACAGCCAAGGGATCAACTCGTTTGGATTATTTTTAGCGCTCTTGTCTGCAATTGGGTTTGCAATCAACCCGGTTTTGCTAACAAAGCTCTGTGATAACTATCACACTGCTCTATCTTCATTCGGATTTGTATCTTCCCTATTATCCCTCGTAGTATGTAATTTGACAAGAGAAGGACAATTAGACAGAGATCAGTTGCTAAACTCTACCAGCCCCAAAAAGTACTTTGTAATCGGATACATTTTTATTTATGCGCTATACTACATGTTTCAACCAATGTATATAAAACGCTACGACGCGGTTTCATTCCAGTTGCATACAATCACCACTGATCTAGTTGTATACTTGTTTAATTATGGAGAATACGGCACTCCGTTTTCACTTGTTTACTTGGTTGGATATTTCGTCGTTTTAGTTGGGCTTGTATTGTACAACTTGGATTTCTCTGATAAAGCTAAACCAGAGGAATTGGAGATGCAAGCTGTCCAAGTTATTGAGGTTCGTACATAGTGTACTTGATGTTTGCTTATTCGTAATTGTTAAATAAAGAGATATAATTATATATTCAAACTACTTGCTTATGATCATGATAACAATTGGCACAAATTTCTCTTCGACTAGGTACAGGTACATATTCAGAGCATCCACAGGTCTTGCAATTCTTTGTTCCAGTGATATCGACCAGTGGCTTTACCTTACGTTTCTTTTCCTTGTCGCTCTTTTCAGATCTTTCAGACTTTTCCTTTTTGGACTTTTTCTTTTTAATCTTTTCTTCTTGTAAGGATTCTGAATGGGATCTGCGTATTTTATCTTCTTCGTGGGACTCTGATTTCTTGAACCGAGCTTCTCCTGCAGATTCTGACCTGTGCTTCCTTTTTTCTTTATCACTCTCGGATTTCTTTTTCTTTTTCTTCTCTGGTGGTTTCTACAATTAGCAAATATTACATCAACTCTCTCCAGCAGCGATCCAGGGGTAATTTGCTTTACTTGCTCAACCAAGCTAACTGGCTCTGCAACATGGTTCTCTAGCAATGACCCAGGAGTAAGACTGGATGGCTGCACAGTATTAACTAGCGGCTCTTTTGGTTGAACTGGTGTGGCTACTTTTGCCCGATTTTCCCACATATACTCGCTCTACAATAAAAACGAATTACCTTTGCCAATCTCAGCGCTAGACACCAGTCTGCCAGCCGTTCTGGTTTCTCTACACACAGGAATTTGATTGAATCGTTGATATCTTGGAAAAAAGAGTAATTCAAATCGGATTTGAGCGCCATGCAAAACTCTGTTATACTCTTCTTTCTAGGTCGCATTAATGTGTAAACATCATTTTGCGACAAATCGCAAAAGACAACTTCCGGTCCA
Organism: Boothiomyces macroporosus; assembly: GCA_027604185.1. Lineage (NCBI taxonomy): Eukaryota > Fungi > Chytridiomycota > Chytridiomycetes > Rhizophydiales > Terramycetaceae > Boothiomyces > Boothiomyces macroporosus. The sequence continues at coordinate 72,141 of JADGKB010000060.1, forward strand.
GAATTCTACATTAGGAATACTTACTGTTCCATCTGCATAATAGCATAGTTTATAATCGTTCAAAATGAAAAACTTTTTGCTCCATTTGCCTAATTTCGTTTCAAAGTACATGTAACCCTGAATCCTAGGATATCTTCCTTTTAATGACTGGTTAGTATATAATTACTGCTGGAGAGAGCGAATTCACATATCCGTATTTCTTCAAGACTATAGCATTATTTGCATCAGTGTCCCAAGTAGACATTACGTTAGTCACAATTTCCCAGTTCCTGAGTGGTCTTTCAATTCCAAATTCAGTAATAATCTCAAACAAAGCCCAATTATCACCCTGCAGGTTGGAGCTTATTTCCTCAACAACCGTTGATGCAGGCATTAACGAAGTCAAAACTTTTGTTGTAAAGTTACCCGCATTTTCTATAAATATTCGACACGTAATCTGGTAAATTACAAAGTACCTTTTTCATATTCAAATCCTTCTTTTCGGTTACTGATTCCTTTTTCCTTCGCTCTTCTTCAAGTCTATCGAGCTTTTCTTCTTCTCGAAGAGATAATTCACGTTGGCGTTTCATTTCATCCATTGCCTTTGGAGATAATATCGGTTCATCATCATCTGAAGAACCATCTGCAAGTGTGATTGGTGGTCTAGTATTGTTGGAACCCTGGGATGGTAACGGATCTGATACAACCGGCTGCCCAAAGAATGTTGGTAATTTTCCTGCGTCCTGGATAGATTTTGCAGATATTAAAGGTAAATCGCTATCACTTTCTTCAGACTCTGTTTCCGTTGATCCATCTTTAATAGTTGTTCTTTTTTCATGTGGCTTCTTTTTGAAATCACTCTGTGATGGGATATTAGGTTCTACTGGCTGTCCGTATAAAGTAGGTGGTTCTACTGGCTGTCCGTATAAAGTAGGTGGTTCTACTGGCTGTCCGTATAAAGTAGGTGGTTCAACTGGCTGTCCGTATAAAGTAGGTGGCTCAACTGGCTGTCCGTATAAAGTAGGTGTCTTTTGTGCTGAAAAACTACCTTTGGTTGCAGTTAAAGGCTGATCATCACTATCTGATTCGGTATCAATGGTATCTGGACTAACAATAGTTTTTACTTGCAGCTCTTCCTTTTTCTCACTATAAATCGGCTTGATATTTTCATCCTCTGTAGATTCATCCGGAGAATATTCCGCTGCCGAATCATCAGAGAGTGAACCTGAATCTGTTGATGAAAAATCACTTTCAAACGATTCGTCTTCTGGCTCCATTGGAAGCACCGTTGGTTCAATAATAACTTGCGGTTGCTTTAATATTGACGTTGGTGTAAAATCCCCTTCTTCAGGTCTTGTAACTGAAGATCGAATATTATTTGACGGTTCCTCTGGTTCAAAAGTTATGGTAGTGATCAAATCCTCTTCTCTATCCAGAAACGTTACGGATTTTGCTGTGTGCAGTGATCTGGATGAAGCCTGCATTTCTTCTTTCATGTGTATATTTGTGGATATGTTGAGGTCGTCAGTTGGCTCCGGGTACTGAGTCTCTATCCCTAGATTCTGCTCCATGTTGAGTAAATCCTCCAGCAAGGAGGATATATTATCAGTCATTTCTATTAGGAAGACTTTTTTTTCGCTTTCTGTTGGTGGCTGTAAGCGGCAACTTGCCATGTTGGCAATGAAAAAATACTTGCCTGGATTATAATTAATCCACTGGTATATTATTAATGTTGTTGTAATTTATCCACTCATGCGCACAGCACAATCAAATCATTTATTATCATCTGATTATAATCTGATTGGATAATCTCTAGCTACATGTTCCTTCACTTGCTGAATACTAACTTCGTTGCGGTGGAATATTCCGGCTGCCAAAGCAGCTTCCACACCAGTTTCATTAAACACTTGGGTAAAGTGTTCAGGCTTGCCAGCACCGCTACTAGCGATAACAGGTATTTGAACCGCCTTTTTCACCATATTGATTAGTTCAATATCATATCCATTATTTGTCCCGTCGTGATCCATGCAGTTCAAGAGAATCTCTCCAGCACCAAGCAATTCGCAAATAGAGGTCAACTGAACCACATCTACATCTCTTGCTTCTCTTCCGCCTTTAACAGTACACTGGTACCAACTACATTAATTTGAATTACCAGTATTCTTCGCCATTAGGACCTTTCTTTGCAGGTTTAATCGTTGTATGGTTGTTGGGCTCTTTAACATACACTCGTTTCGGGTCAACAGATATTACAACTGCTTGGGCACCGTATTTTTGTGAAATATCAGAAATAGTGTTGCTACCTTTGTTTCCTTTCAAATAATCTTGGACAATATATACCGCATCGCTACCAATTGACACCTTGTCAGCTCCAGACCTAAAGTACTCACCAGCAACATCAAGTGCTGATACTACTGTACCATCTGGCTGCTGAATTGATCTGATACCCCCTCCAATGGTCAATGGTACAAAAACGCTTTCTGAAGTTTGTTTTAGTACTTGCAACATTGGAGTGTCTTCTAATGGACAATCTCTGAATGAAGTAATATTCAAAAATGTGACTTCATCAGCACCTTCGAGGAAATACCTCTTTGCCAACTCAACAGGCTTGCCAAGATTTCTAACATTTCCATCCTGTTTGACGTCGTATTGATCTCCTTTGGTAACAACCAAATCCCCCTGTTCATTAGAACGCACATCCAAACAGGCAATGATTCTTTTCGTTAGTCCATCTTTTGGTGGGTTAAATGGTATTGTTTGAGTAGTAGGTTCATGAAGAGGAGCTTCAATAAACTTTTTAATCAGCTCAATACCCGCTCTTCCACTCTTTTCAGGGTGAAACTGAGTCGCGAAAACATTGCCTACATTAAAACAAAAGTACCTCTACAGACACTGGAAATAAAAGTTTCATCGCCGTATGTAGTCAATGACAAGCACCAATCTTGTAATTCCATATCAGTGACAGTAGCTGCAAACGAGTGAACAAAGTAAAACCTGTTATCACCGAGTATATCAGATTCCTTGACATTTGTGGTTTGATTCCATCCAATATGCGGTACCGCTTTAGTCTTTTTGAATTTCTTTACGTACCCATTAATGATTCCCAGCCCAGCTTCATCAGATTCATCAGAACCATTAAACAAGACTTGCATACCAACACAAATCCCCATAAACGGTCTATTCGCTTTGATGTACTTTATCAATTCATCCTTTAATCCCAGTTCCTGCAGTCTCTTCATTGCGTTGCCGAATGCACCAACACCAGGAAAAATAATCTTGTCTGCTTTGGCGAAATCGGACGGATGGGTAATGTACTTTAGGTCGTAGCCTGTTTGTTTGATTGCATTTATGACTGACCGTACGTTTCCGGTTCCATAATCTAGTAAATATAGTTGCATTTTTTTTAATGAAAAATCGGAAAAATGGTGGTGATTTAATCTCTGATGGCTAATGATTATTTTTCGAATTTTATGGTAGTCTGATTGGTTATTGGAATCATTGGAAAGCGGTAATGGTGAGTTGAATGCGGTCTTTTAGCGTTGTGCTGCGCTAGGGTTATTTGAGAGGGTACAAGTAAGTGTTGCATTAGGGTTATTTGAGAGGGTAGGTGTACAATAGTTTAAATTCAAACAATACTGTAATCTTAACGAGACCTTTGGGAACATGATTGGTTTTGGTCAATGGACTCAGGAACATAACAATTGATTTTAGACTCAATCGATTCTCAAATTCTTTTCAAGATGGTTTCTGAACCAATGTGCATCCAGCTGTCTTTGAAAAGGGCACTGATGATAGTGCTGTCAATCTCCTTGGTCTTTGGAGTCACACTAGGAAAGCTTCACGTGGCCCTCTCCAACCTTTATGGATTATCAAGTGTATGTAACGAATCCATAGCCCATATCAGAATCTTTGGATTGCTTAAATTAGCAGGTGTTGTTGTGGCTAATTCACTATATCTGATTTTGCTCTTTTATGGAGAAACTGTCAATGCCACCAGAATCACAGTGGATATTACGGCAGACGCTTTCCTGCTCTACTCTCTCTGGATATTCTGCAAATACCTTGAATCAAAGACTTGTCCTCGCTAATAAAATGAATCAAAGACTTGTCCTCGCTAATAAAACGAGTCAAAGACTTTTCCTGGCTAATAAAATAAATCAAAGACTTGTCCTGGCTAATAAAATGACTTTATCCTCATGCCAGACAAAAATCTGTTTGGAAATCGAATAAGAAGCGGTCACGAATTGGTAATGAAAACATGCATTCACCCATCCTCTTTTTCCCGACTCAAAGGGATCAAAAGGTGTGAAAATTCTCCACAAAAATGCCACAAGAAGAACCAAAATGTATCGGAGGACTATCACTAAAGAATGGTCTGCTAATCATCATGGGACTCGGAATATTGCTTTCAATATCCGCTACATTTACCGGACAAGTAATCTCTGGTCCAATTTCCATTCTACTCAACATTTACGGAATTTACGGTGTGTGGAATGAATTAGCTCAGCATATCAAAATATTCGGGATGGTGAAATTGGTCTGGTTGGTTATTTCCAACCTTCTTGACTTTGTTTTCTATGCCCAGCATGGATTCTACTTTCCAATGTTTACTGTTCAGGTTTTCAACGACTTTATCGATGGTGTGAACCTGTATGCTTTGTGGGTGTTTTACCAATACGTACAAAGCAAGACTTCAATAGTTTGAATATATTTCTTGGTTTTATCGAATCTCTTTTGCTTTCAAATATTAGTTTGGCTAATCTAGAATCTCAGATACTCTGAATCAAGACAATGGGAATCAAATGTTATTGATCACCAGTAGCGTAATCTAAAAATACTATGGAGGCGATAACCATAAACAAGACATCAATCTCATAATTACAGATCGCGGAATGATTCTTTTTGTCTATTTACGCGAATGTCAGGCCCAAAAATTTTAGGACAGTTGGACTTGAAAACAGTACTACTAGTAGTAATAGCATTTGGCGTCATTATTGCAATCGTTGGAATATTCACCGGTTCACTTATTTTAGGTTTAATTTCGTTATTGGTAAACTTGTACGGGATCTATGGAATCTGGTATGAGCTCGCTCTTCATGTAAAGATATTTGGCATAATCAAGCTTATTGCTTTGATCGTGGTTAATATTGTCGATATTGTCTTTTTTGCTCAGTATGGAGCTACTGGTGGTATGGTGGCTATTCTCATATTGAACGATGTTTTTGATTGTTTGATATTGTACGGAATATACATTTTTTACAAGCATATCAGCGGAAAAGGAAAGACCGTCTCGGTTTAATAAAACTAATTATTAAAGATGGCCATGCGTTTTCAAGTAAATTGGCTTTTGTTGGCGACAAAATATTGAATCTGCGAATAACTGTAAATTGATACTTGATCCTGCAACACATCAGTTTTTTCTGTAGCTTGTGGTCTGGATATTCCGAGTCCTTGTGGATAAATACCCCTGCTTGATTTACACAATCCAGTCGGCAAAAGTACTCTCTTTTTGCATTTGAATGATGATCTGTGCGAGTTTAACCAGACTGTAAAAAGCAGATCTAAGACGGCCATAGCAATTGGAATATATATGCTGCATAATTGAAACATGGTCTGAGCTCTACGTGTCTAACAAATATAATCTAATCTGAAAGTTTTTCTGTGAAAGCAAAAAGTAGCCAATAAGATGTAATCAAAATTATCAAAAGCAAACGTGACCAATCAGCTGGATTATGCAATCACCTATTTACACCTCGCGTCATAAATATTTTCATCCTAAAACACCAATGTTAGGACCAAGAATCTGTGGAAGGTTCGAATTAAAAACTGTACTCTTGGTAGTGATCGCACTTGGAGTTATCATTTCCATATATGGGATAATTACAGGCGGACTTGCTGCAGGACTGATTTCCCTGTTAGTGGACTTGTACGGAATCTACGGGATTTGGTATGAACTCGCTCTTCATGTAAAGATATTCGGAATCATCAAGCTTATTGCTTTCATTATTGTGAACGTGCTTGATATCATCTCTTTCCGAAATGGAGTTGCCATGAATGTGCTCATCTTTTTGGTGGTAAATGACATTCTTGATTTGTTGCTATTGTATGGAATCTGGCTGTTTTACAGGCATGTCAGCGGAAGATTTTTTTAAATAAACGCTATTTTAAAATTGAGTTTTCTACAGTAAGGCTACTACATTGCTTTAATTGCAAAAGTTGCCGACATGCTTAAACTGAGAATGAGCCCAGATTTCATTCCTAATATGTTATTGATAGGCTAAATTATAATTTAATTTGATGTCGGTTAAACATTTCAAATTGCCGGTTGGTCCAAATTTGGCTGCCAACTATTATTGGCAAAGTTCCATAATTGTTTTTTGTATCCGCTAATCATTTTTAAGTTTATATGGGATGATCTTTACCGTATACCAATGAATATGAATCCTAAGCTAAACAATTGTGACCATTCCAATTCTAAAAACAGTACATGCCGCATGACAGTCCGGCACTCAATGGAAGCCCCAGAGGCATGAAATGGCGCAAAAGGACTTTTTTTTTCATTGTCACAGCTGCCAAAAGCTCCCCAAATTAAAAAGGATGGACAAAAGACTGGCAAAAAATACATTTTCTTTTCTGCAAACAGTTTCTTACACAATGTGATACCATTTCACTGATGCTTGTCGGCCCGAGCGTTAACCTATTTTGGAGTTAGCGGGATTTAAAAACCGCTTTGTCATTTCCGCGCTCGTGTAATAAGCGGGAAAGGCAATTTTAAGAAAACTCGACGGATATTAATGACTTTGACTATCGCTTCTGCATGTGTGTACTTTTGAACAAACACTTTCTAGTCCACCTGCTCCCAATTATATTGAGCATTTTTTCATGTACAAAATTGAACTCTTAATTTCACATTTTTTCTATTTCGAGTTACCACTTTTTTAGTAGATTTCCGAAGAATTATCGGATTAACTCGATGGAATATCAATTTCGAATAAGACAACAGCCTGAATACGGTAGGGAAGCTGGACTTACTAAACCGTACGTTAAAAGCCATATGTACACTTTGCTTAATGTAGAAACCCGATGCTAGTGCTGGAACTATGCTTCAATACCCGGAAATCCAGGGAACAGGTAGATATTTCTTATGCAGTTGGAAGCTCTGAGTTTCGTGTGTAATATCGTCTTGGTGGGCGAGGAAGAAGAAATTACCCAAACATTGATAGGGAGCGTACGAGCACATAAAAAGTACAGAGAGAACCTATTTGGCAATACTACAGTACATGGATACGTCTTTAAAGACCCTGAAGACGGCTTACCAAAGATATTCTTTATCTTTAACAACCTATTTATAAACACGCCTGGAAACTACAAGTTTTGGTGTCAGCTAGTCGATTTCAGCAGCTCTGAAATCAAGCTGCAGACCCTAGAAACAGATATTTTCAAGATTCACAAGTTGTATGAATACGTGAAAGGTGATACCAACAACATGCTAGCCAAGAGTTTCAAGTCTCAAATGAAAAATCGAAACAAGAGAAGTTGGTAAATAATAATATAATCTATTTTTGAAGTATTACCCGGATATCTTGTTTGCCAAGCCACTACAACAAAAAACTTTGCCTTGAGAACTCTTATGGATTTCTCAAGTTCAAGATAAAGATGGGCCCCAGGTGTAAAGTAGGCGGAATTTGTTTCGCAGCTTTAAATTCATTGAATGAAACGGGTCAAACCTTTTTTATTGCAAAATATTTTCACTCTGGGAACGCTTCAAAAGGGTTGTAACAATCTGCAAAGTTGAACGAGTCTGTTATCAAGCATACTTTAAAGTAAACCCACACGATGTCCGATACTCTATCCAAATAGCTCTGAATATGAGCTTGCATATTTCTATCCCCGTTGATCAAAATCTTTTTCGATGAGGAAATTGATTCAAACACTCTGCCTTGCATCCAATTTTCAGGCTCTAACGACAGATAGTCTTGAATAATATTTATAGATAGATTGTCTGGATATACCTGCAGAGCGTAGTTGATGATACTTGTGTTCATATCAAGTAAATTTGTTTCCGTGTCCATACGTATTTGCAAAACTATCTTTGCATCAGAGATATTTTAACAGTGTTATAGGCACGGTATACAACGCGTCCTTGAATTCCACCACCATAAGTGTGCTTTACTAGCTTCAATTGTGGACCAGCTTTTAATTTCAAATCATCTTTGGTGTAATCTTGATGTATTTTGAATTCAATTGGTTCTGGAAACAAAAAGGATTTTATCAGCTCACATCTGTCGATAAATGAGACTGCGATTCAAAGCGAACTGTCTGACACGCTCGATGTTCGAGTATCCACTCTGATATAAAGTAATGCAATACATGTTGAAATTATTGTTTGCTCACTTTTTTCTTTTCAAAAAAAGCAAAAAATGATTAGACATGTGTTGTTTCAAAAAGACAGCTTACCGCTGCTATCGACAATGGATCATGAAAAGAATCCGCACTTGCAGGAATATATAAATATGGAAAAGCAACTCCTGCAAAAAGTAAAGTCTTCAATCACTGTGAAATCAGAGTACAATTTCCATATTTTCAAGATATCTGGTACTGTTGAGCTAACAAGGCTTTACAATCTTGGCGCTGACTGATCACTCGTATCCGCAGTCGCTAGCGTTTGATTTCCTACAGCAGATATACAATGTATATTTCGTTAATGTTAGGAATATGCATCTTCAGGGATCAAAATCACTTCAAGACCATATTGCCTAATGAAACTAGAACCTACCATTCAATCTCTTAAACAAAAGTACAATCAACCAAAGAAATACACTGCACACGAAATTAATATCCCCAAAATGGAATTGTACGAATTGATCCCTCAAAAGAAATTGATTATACCAAAGATGCCAGCAAACTGGTCAACGAGATTGCTCTTCCTCTTGTGCTTATTACTGTTTTATATTGACTTCACATTATGTTTAAATCTGGCGATTGCAGCTTACAGAATTATTAGATACAACCAGCACAAGCTTCCAGGATTTCAAATTATACTAGAAAACCCATTAATTTTCATGCTTGGGATACTGTCTCCATTCTACATTTACCTGGTAATTATATCTAACCCAGGCGATAATCTATGTCCAAAAAAAGATACTAAGCAAGAATTTGAAATTGGTGAATATGATGCATAATAATCTCGTGATACTGCAGATACTGATTGTTTTGTTGGTGCCTAAACCAGGTTATCACAGGGAAAATGAAGGAACCGCTTTAATGCGACTTGCTAGTTTATTTGATTCCTTCTCTATTCCATTACCGCTCCTGGTATTCAAATTCATCCATGTGCAGTATGTACTCTGGAACAATACTCTAAAAAAGACAATAAAGACTAATTAGCATAGTCTGCTTTACAATTTTCTGTATATGGTTTAAAAGAGCGAGCTTCCAAGCAGCACTCATTAAAGACTGCATTATGTATTGCGAATCCATGGATCATGCGGAAAAACTACTTTCGCGTCATTGTTTTAAAATTATCTTTTGACATGAGTGGAAAGGTTGCGATTGCTGTTGCTAGAGGGGACGGAATAGGTAATCGATATTGACAAAGGCCCTGAAATTATGAATGCAACTCTTAAAATCTTGCAAGCTGCCAGAGTTCCTATTGAACCTAAATTCGTCGATATGGGCAAAGAGTTTTATCTCAAAGTAATATAATCTAATGCAGGGTTACTCTACAGGTATGACTCCAGAAGCCAAAGAAACTGTCGAATCTACACGTATTTTGTTCAAAGGGCCTATGGAAACGTAATATATACTAATATAGACCTAAAGGATCAGGCGTGAAATCAATCAATGTTACAGCTAGAAAAGTATGGTCTACATTTGCAAACAAAAGAGTCTTTCAAACTCTTCCAGGTGTAGAAACAGTCTTTTCCATGGCCAATATTCCAATCGATTTGACTCTGTTCAGAGAAAACATTGAAGATACCTATGGTGGTATTGAACATTTCCAATCCCATGATGTAGCGCAATGCAGGAGACTGATTACGCGGACAGGAAGCGAGCAAGTCCATCGGGCTGCATTTAATTTTGCAGTCAAGGTAACATGCACTAATATAGAACAATCACAAGCGTGTAACTTGCTGCCACAAAGCAAACATCATGAAGCTAACTGACGGATTGTTTTTAGAAACATTTTATGCAGTCGCGAAAGAGTATCCACAAATCAAAGCCGACGATATTATAGTTGACGATTTAGCAATGAAACTAGTATCTAGACCAGACTTGTTTGATGTTATTGTTCTTCCAAATTTGCAAGGAGATATCATGTCTGATTTATGTGCTGGGTTGGTTGGTGGATTAGGAATGGCACCATCGGCCAATATTGGAGATGATATTTGTATATTTGAAGCTGTACACGGAACAGCACCCGATATTGCTGGAAAAGGTGTCGCAAACCCAACTGCATTACTTTTATCTTCCTTGATGATGCTTCGTCATTTGGGTTTCCATGAAAAGTCTGAATATATCTTTACTGGATTAAAGAACGCACTCATGGCTGGCATTCGTACGGGAGATGTAAATACCACTAATTTAGCTATCTCAAAAAGCAAAGTTGAAGCCGGTTTCAACAGACGGATTTGCAGACGGAATCATTAAAAACTTGCCACCACAAGCAACACAAGAGCTGTTTAATTTCAAGTTGGATTTCAAACCAAAGAATGCAACTAAACCATTGCAAAACGAAATGATGGTTTCCCCAGCTCCAAAGTCAAAGAAATCTGTTGGCATGGATATCTTTATCGACACTGACTTGCTCCCAAAAGCACTGGCTTCTGTCCTAGAACCATTTGCAAAACAATCTGGCTTGGATCTAGTTATGATTTCAAACAGAGGTACTCAAGTATGGCCGACCGGTTCCGTCTTTACCCAAGTTGTAAACCATTACAGATGCAGATTCCAAAGTAAAGAAGAAAAGCAAATTGAAGAATCTGTTTTATTGGATCTTTCTAGCCAGATTGCTAAAAAACTTCGTGTATGTTCTTTGGAAATGTTGCCTGTAATCGATGGATTGAAAAAGTTTAGTTTGGCTCAAGGACAATAAAATTGCTTAAAGTTCAACTCGAGTCCCTACAAACTCTAGCATTCCACACAGCTCGCGTACCGGTTAAATGAAGCTTTATTATCAAAAGTAGCATGGGTTTGCGCCTGCAGGTATATAAAGATCTATGTGTTTCGTTTGATATTTCCCGCGAATATTACATGTATACGAATAGTTGAAATCTATAAGCGCCAGATTATCTGAGAAAATGGTCAATGGAACTACCCTTGACTTGTAGACATTCTGTAATTTAGAAAGTTGGTCAGTGTACAACACTTGACACCCATTGGGATAAAAATCTACATCGTGCACTTCATCTTGACCGAAAATGTTTACCTTGATCTTTTCATCAGGAGTAATGATTCCAACAAAAACCATGTCATGATTATAGTCGTAAAACATATCAGGGGGGTCAGAACATATTTTTACGTACAGCGGATTGGTTTTGTCATACATTGCTAACATACCATCATCGCGTACTTTAATGGACAACAAATTATTGATTTGTTCAAAATAACCAATCTTCAATTCAACCCTTTGTTTACCAATGGCGGTCAAATACTTTTTCCCTGTGCAGCCTTCTGAAGTGATCAGTCTGACAAACGCAGAGTCGATTGGTGCTTGATGTTGATTACAATTCAAGATAAAATCCGGCCCAAACCAATATTCACCCTCTTTTAGCGAGTGTAGGTCTACTTTGAACACTTGAGCCATCAAACCAGGATTTTCCCTATGAAAATCTACGACTTTGGTTTTCCACTCTGAAAATCCTTCAAGGGACTTTGATTTTTGGACTTCAAATTTGGCAATCAGGTCTGGACATACAGACAAGGAAGGCTTTGTTGAAATGTGGTTATCTGAATAGTCAGATTCAAGTTTTTTTACATCAATGCTTGGTGCGATAGAAGTGAAGTTGAATTCAGGGACTTTCGCTTTGGGATTGGATGTAATTGTATTACAGGTAGCTTCTGAGTCTGTGGGTTTAGTCATTGCACACTCCGGCAGTTTGTTTGTCAAATCATCTTCTATTAATTCACAAAAAATAAGTTGGCCATTTGAGCTTGACTGCTGAACACTGCCATCATTCTCTGGTGATTTACCACAACTAAATTCGTCTAATTCTTCAATAACTTGATCATTCAGAGGACAGACAGAGGATATGGAGCCAGCAATAGATTCATCACCTTCCATTACAGAACTCTTACAGGTTGTATGGTACCTTTCAGTAAAGTCTTGCGTCACAGAAAAGTCTGGTGTTAATAATATTTACCTTCGTAAAAAGAGTCGCCATTTGCGTTTCTAAAAAATTCACCACTAAATTTTTCAGTATAATATGGGTGCTGAACAAACTTCTCTCCATCTGCAAATTCATTGATAATATTCCATTCATCATTCAAACTGCCTTCTACTCTTGCAGGCATGGATTGAAAACCTTTAAATTAAATATTCACTACCTTGGTTCATAGAAATACCTACACGGTTGGAATTGTTTGAGATAATTTAAAATGGAGTTGGTGCTTTTGATTTTTCAGCCCTTGTACCACCACCTGCTGTTTTGGGAACGGCACGTTGAACACAAAAAAACTAAAATGCGAAAATAGGTGTAACTTTAATACGTAGGTGCCACACACAAAAAAGACGTCGCAATAAGAGAAACAATCTACAGGTTCATCTTTTGAACCTTGATTTGAAAAGAACCACATTGTTACCAGTTCTATGTGTTTGTGGCGCAGCTAGATATATACCAAATTTCTGATAGGGGCAGTTTAGAAAATACTGAAATTGAAGCAATTGGCACTTCCGTAATATACCTACTCAGAGCTTCAATTTCAATACCAGTGAATCCAGGATCCCTTGAATATTATTATTAGTAAATACTCAACAGCAAAAGGGATTAATCAACTAGAATTAATAAATGGAAATAATTATTTATTGGACAAACTGTGTATTATAAAACCAATATCAATTCTTCTATACTCCTGAGTAAGCAAACCATTTATTGAATATCAGAAATGCAATGGTATCACCTGTTTTGAACAACTCTAGAAAATTGGTATGCAGTACATATTATCGACGGTAGCAATGGAAACAAATATATCAAATATTCCAATGTGTGTTATTACGAGCATAAATGTGAGAGCAGCCAGATCTTTGACCGCGTTGAGTTGAACACATATCTGATGATGTTAAGCAACAAAAATAAATACCAGTACTAAAAGCACAATCTTTAGCTCTTTGGTCGCTTTAGCATTGACTCAATCAGAAACATGTTCTGCTCAGCTTATAGCTTTAATTGGATCTATAGCTCAAAACAAATCACAGGTAATATTTGCTTATTCTAGATGAATTCTTTTGAAAGGGTTTTGGAATATTGTGAAGAGATTGATCAGGAACCAGCAAAGACACTAGATACTGATCCAAAAGAGTGGCCCATTCAAGGTGAAATACAGATTGCTGATTTAACAATGGCATATCACAGCAAACCTGAAGT